>JANAVB010020999.1:15334776-15722276 GCA_029216955.1 Iris pallida
TTTCGAATCCTAGTTGGGAGCGATCCAGAAATAATTTTACCTGTTCCAAATATATATATATATATACTATATATATATATTATATATATAATATTTTTTTTTTTTTTTTTTTTTTTTTTTTTTTTTTTTTTTTTTTTTCTTTTTTTTTGGAAAGCACTGAAATTTATTGAAAGGAAACATGATACAGCCAAACACACACACGACAAAACGAATTTCCCACGAAATTCAATTCAAACGAGAAAACAAAAAGGAAATTGGGGGAAAAGGACAAGCGCGGGACCCGAGGAAAGCTCGGTCCGCTCGGGAGCGGGGCCCGAGGCGACCGAACCAGCGTGTAACCCGGGGATGCCTGGCCCGAGGCGCACGCAGGGGGCGCACTCCCCGAGGCTGGCCAGCGCGAGAGGGGCCACTGCGCACGAGGTCCCGCCGAGAGAAGCGGTGGCTCAGCCCTGAGAGGCGGAAGCGGATGGGGGTCCGTCGAGCGCAGATGCGGATGGGGAAGCCCCGACGGGAGGGAGGGCAGGGATCCGTCACGGCGAGCGGAGTGGGGAAGACATCACCACCGCCAGGGGGTGAAGGGGAGTCACCGCGCCAGCGGGGAGAGGGCCGGTGGGCGCGGAACCCAAGCGGACAGGGGCGGGCCCGAGGGGCTCGGATCCGAGGGGGGAGACCGGGGGATGAGACGGGGGGCGGAGCGCACCGCCCGGAGTCCTAGGCGACGCCATAGAAGGAGACGTGCTGTCCCCCCGCCGGCGCGGAGGGGATAGGCTCCTGCGAGGGCGGAGGCGGGCCACTGATGCGCGGCCGACTGGACTGGGAGAGGGTCCAGAGCCACCGATGGGACGAGGGGTCCTGGGAGATCCAGAACCACCGCCGGGAGGCGGGTTCCTGAAAGAAGATCCCCGCCGCCGTCGAGGAGGACGGGAGCGCAGCGGCGGGCTGGACGACGAGGGTGAGGGTGATCCGCGATCGAAGAGGGCGGATGCGCGGCGGAGGCTGGCGCCGGATACGGATGCACCGGGGGGGCCACGGGGAGCTCCGGAGATGAAGCCTCTGCCGGGGCGAAAGACGCCGAAGGGAGCCCCGTCGCCGGAGCGGGGGCGAGCGCTGAAAGAGGGACGCGCCGGTGAAGCACACTGACGCGTCGGGGAGTGCGGCCTCCTGAGTTGGGTCCGCCAGGGGCGGCGGAGCAGGGAGGGGAGATCCGGACGGGCCAGAGGCGGCCTCCGGAATCACAGGCGCGCCGAGATCAGGGGCTGAAGGAGGGTCCGATTCGGAGGGTTTCCACGGGGATGAGGGTGGAGCCACGACCGGAGAAGGAACGCTCCGACGGCAGAGACGGAGGCCGGTGGGGGCGCCGGCATGGGCAGGGCCTACGCCGAGCTGGGGGCGGCGAGAGGGGCGGGCGGGGGGCCGAGGACGGCCGGAGTCGCCGAACACGAAGGGGCCTGCGGTGACGCTGGCGGCGTCTACTCCGGGGACGGTGGAGGGACGGAGAGAGACTCCCGCACGACGGACAAGGGAGAAGGTGGGAACCCTGCGGGAAGAGCGGCCAGTGGAAGTCTGGCCACTCGGGGGGGCCGCGGAGGCCGGAGTGGGCTGGAGGCGCTCGGCGAGGGGGGCGCCGCCCTCCAGCGGGATCCAAGCCCAAACTCCACCCATCCTATTCAAATATATATTATATATATAATATATATATATATAATATATATATATATATATATTATATATATATATACTACACCAAAAAGGACGATTTGCGATAGTTGGAGCTGTCCAACAACGACGTACTAAAACTGTCGTTACATTTTCGACAAATAAAAATTGTCGTTTACCATCAGACCTATTCTACCAAAATTAGCAAATTTGGATTTGACAAATAAGAACTGTTGTTTAATATTGAAATTTTGGCTCCATACTATTTTAGTGAAAATTTTGATGTTTGATTTTTAGCAAAACCCGCGAACATAATCCACCCCTCCCAAAAACCCTTTTTGAAACTTTTCTTCTCCAACCCTTTCTCAAAACCTTGGCTTGAACCGCCGCCGTTAAGAGGTAATCTCCTTCCCACCCTTTCTCAAACCCTTTTCTTCATTCAAATCTCCTTCGCACCCTCTACCGCGATTCTGATGCAGTGACGAAGAACCTCTATAGTGGGGCACGAAGGGGGATTTGTTCCTCTGCGATATGAGCATTTGTTGCATCCACGTGGGCGGGATGGAGATCCTGAACAACAAGCATGTGGAGTTCTCCCTCGGAGGCGTCCGCGACTCCAAAGATGCGAGAACAGTCGCGAGTTCGAGGAGCTCTCCCGCTTCACCGTCGATGAGCACGAAGGAGGTGATCATCTTGAATCTCTCCTTTCTATGGATTTCTTTTTCTTTGCAACTCCATCGGTTCCATTAGTGGATCTATATATAGACGAAGACGAAATTAGGGTTTACTTTTGTTTTAGTTTCTCACTCCTCACCACCCATGTGTTCGCCATCACTGTCATCTGCGTGCCCATGAATGACCTCCTAATGAACAGCTCCGGCCTCGCCCTCGGCTTCACTATGCTTCCTTTCGTCTATAAGCATTGATCTCTTCTTTCATCAAGTTAAAAATTGGTCTTTGAGGTGGCTTGAAAGACATCCAATTCTTTTTATTTCTTTAAAAGTTTGAGAATCCTCACCACTGTAATAATCCAGACATTAACCCATATCTGGAGGAAAAGATACTAAGACCTTATAAGACAAAGTCTCCCAATAAATAAGGTATCTTGAAAGTTAAAACACTTTAAATTGATTGATTGGTCATACAAGTGGTTTACACAAGTTAACTGGAATCAGGGGGTCAAAGAGCTTGAAAATCCCTGGTTTTATAATTGTATACTGTGTATTATGGCAATCCCATCGGTATGGTTAAATCTCGTCCATGGTGACTATTTTATCTGGTAGTTAGCACTTCTGTTGTCTTTATACATTTAGCATGCAAGGTTAGCTATGCAACCCGCTGCTTTGTGCAACGCTCTAGTACCTGATTGTTGGGGATTATGCCTTCATTTTCCCAAAATAAATGGTGATTTACATTTAACAGTTGGCTTAAAGTTCTACATCCTACCATGGGCACCGCTCTCCATTGTAAATCAAGAAGCTGGAACTGTGCTCAACCAAATACTAGTTTAAATATTGTATTATTGAGATTTCACAGCACACAAGATCACTGGTGAGGCTGATTCTGTAATATGAGCATCGGGTATGCTTCCGATGATAGTCGATAATGAGATTTTGCACTATATAACAAGGTTATTAGAAAAAAAATGGCACTACAACAGCTGGTTTTCTCATTAGCTCAGAGGTGTCCCGTAAGGCATATTCATGGACCAATTGATATAGTAGAGGTGATGATCATATGAGTAATATGAGCAAGTTTGGTAAGCAATTTCAACCCATACTTAGTAATAGAGTAAGTTGTTCTTTTACTTTTTAAGGTTTGAACTGAAAGAAATTTGTAATATGTAATATGAGTAAGTTTGACAAGTTAAAAATAATCAGTATTTATGGCTTTGGCTCAGTATGCTTTTAGACTATTTGACACACTACGGGCATCCTAAAATACAATAGGACAAACCAAGATAGGTTTTGTTTTAGACTATTGGACACACTATGTCTTTGGCTGATGGGTGAAAAAGATTCATATAGAAGACAACAAATATTTGGGATAAGGGCTTTGTTATTTTTGGTGTATTTATATGTTTTCAAATAAACATAATAGGGTCCTAGAGCTGTTACCAATACTGAGAGGCAAACTTTTGTGAAACTTGTCAGATTAAGACCTTACTCTCTGTTGATGTTATTGTTATTGTTATTTTTTATAATATAGGAATAACACTGCTATAGAATGGAATTTATTTAAGCTATTTATATTGGCTTATTACTATATTATTCATATTGCTATCAAACTGATGACATATCTAAATGTTAAGCATATTGCAGCCATCTCATTGGTCGCTAACATAGATTTGTGGAGGTGGAGACTTAGCTTACTTTTGTAATAACAAAGAGCAAGAGATTATATCTAGAGATAAAAGAGATCACCATGATTATTACAAATATCTAGTCTTGCAAAGAAGATGGGGCTTTACAGGTATCAGAGCAGTGTTCATAGTTTTCTATGTTAATGAATAATATAGCAGTTTTGACATGTTATATACCATTTTTGTAGTGTGAAATACGGGAATACAGTGGTTGTAAGCAAAGTTCCACTCCAGAATTATAGACCTGATATAGATGATAAGAGGCCAAAAAGAGAGGTACTAAGTTATAGTTTTTATTGTTATTTCTTCTACAATAGCAAATGTTTAAAATTTTAGTGCTTTTTGTAGGTAGTTATCCTTATCAACAAAGGAGGACTGAAGGTCTACTTCAGGAACATCTTGATAGACTTCAATTAAATAAAAAAGTACGAGCTTCAATCCAATTTTTATTTATTTAATTTGACACTGATAAATTTCCTATCAAAATTTAAGCTTGGGCGTCTGTAATGTTATTACTTCTGTTTGTTACAGTGCTCAATCATCAACAAGCTCTGCAAAAGGCAGTGGTTATGGATTTCCTGATAAGATTGGTTATGTTGCATGGACACAGATTCAATACGGTATTGGTTATGTTTCATAAACAATATTCTTTATGTCACTTATTAGAGTCAATTGACACCATATTTTATTTCATTTTAAGTTTGCAAAATTTAAATTTCTTTCTTGATTTTCATGCTAATTATTTAATTAGATCCTTTTATTTCTTCAACAGTAAGAATATCATGTGTATCTCTGCTTGAATACTAAATATTTCATAATTTTAAGCGCATTTATGCTGTTGTTGAACATGATTTGGGTTAATAGCAAGGTTCATACTTTGCAGTATCGATATTGTTTCAGTGAGTATCAGTTACAGGTTTTTATTGAGCAGGTTACTTTCGGTATTATCACGCGATAATGCGAACAAAATAGTCATTAGAATATCAACCAAGGAGCAGTATTTAACTTCCCTTAGGATCTTGAAAGTATAGGATCATAAGTTTGATATAGAAAGCAAATACATATACGAGGCTTAATAAAAGCTAAAGAGTCAAACGACTAACACGTAAAATTACAGGTAACAAACATAGCTCATGGATTCTCTTGTATGACTTTTAAGTAAAATATTGGGAACCAACTACCTTATTTGGAACTTTTTTCAACCATGATCAATCTCTCCTTTTACCTTATTTTAATTAAATAGTGGTTAGTTGCATGGAAACACAACTTATGAATATTGTAACAATAAGTTAAACAAAAGAGTTGTAATTCTTCTTGGAGTCCATTACTTTTCATTCATATCAGGCTCCCATTTCATTGACAAGTAAAGATGAATGGTAGGTTCAATTTTTTTGTCTAAGAAATGTTTTAGAACTAGGCAATTAATTTTTAGTTCAACTTCGATGAGAGTTTACGGGAATAAACAAGGCCCAGTATAAAACTAATGGAGTTTAGACCCTTTCTTTGATGCACTTTTTCCATCTTGAAAGTATTTTGGAGTAACTAAGGAAAAAGAACCAAAATGAATACCACTTGATCAGCCCCCAGTCTGGTGTGATGCATCCACTGACCCCTACTATTGATTGGTGTAAACCATTATAAAGATGTCCTGACAATTGTCCTGGCATCATGACCCACATGCATCTCCTTACAAGTTACCCCATAGAGAGTAATTGCCCGTATATATGGCAAAGAACTATTGCAACTGTACTAGCTACAATCAATGCCAAATGGTGTCTCATTCCTCTCCTTGTTTGTTAGCTTTCTTCTGTTGTGTATTAGAAACTTGTACTAAAGAGAAGTGACTAATGGTAGTGGAAGCAATTTGGAACTAGGAAATAGTGTGTGGTTTGTCACCAATCAATTCTTCAGTTAGGAGTAGGTTCCCAGAATCCCAGCAGGTTAATATAGGAATTCAGAAAAATTATGGTGGAACTACAAAGGAACATTGGCATGAGAAAAGTAGCAGCAACAAAAAACAGTGTCATTTAACAATTAATTTCATTATAAAACATTGTAGTAACATTTTGGGTTTCAACATGATTCTCTAAATGATGAAAATTTGTCTTTGTCTATGGATCCATGTCCAAGTGAAGCTGTTGTCATAGTTACTCTGATAGAGAAATTTGTTGTTCTTTCTTCAAAAAAAATTCAAATGGAATATTTTGATTTCTTTTTCCTAATAATAAAACTTCCAATGTTTCTTGGTATGCATGGTCTGTGATCTGCTTCTTAATTGTTCTTTCATTGTTTCATGGACTGTGGAAGATCCCAAGTTTGGTAACCAAGTTTGCTGATTACTTAAATTGTGTTGTATTGGTTTTGGATATTGAGATTATCTTAAGTATGAATTTTTGTCTTTTGTTCATCAATATCCAAATGAGGTTGTATCATAGTTTCTCTTGTACAGAATTGTGTTTTTGTCCTCTTCCTTTTCTTTTCTTGGAGAAGCTTTTATATGGGATGTCTTATTTATTTTTGGCCATCTCAAAGTCTGTTACCCTATACAGGCATGTCATGGATACAAAGCTGATTATTTTGGAGGCTAAGTGTAGTGTCTTATGGTATCCAATCGGTTGTATCTGTGCTGCTTGCTCAAAGATGAAGGCTTTTCTACTTCTTTTTTAATACTGAATGTTGGGCAAGGACTGGTTCCATTTTAATTTCTAAAATTTACTGGCAGCAATCAAGTTGTTTGTATTTTGCTTCATGCTATAACAGTCCTTACTGTGCAGTTTGTTAGGTGTCCTGCTGAAGGTATAATATGCATATTCATTCTTTTTGCTAATTACGCATGATAATTTATTATGATTCAGAATGGCTCTATGGAAGCATGGGTTTAATGGGATACTTATGGCATGATTTCTTGCAATGCTTTTATCTTCTTCTTTTTGCACGTGACTGGAAATTTGATTCACCAGCCATTGTTTGTCGGTATATATCTCAGAGGAGAAATAGACTATTGACATTTTTCTCAGAGTCATGCAACTCATTTTTTTGGATTGGTATTGTTATTTTTGGGTTGAATATTTGAGAGAATAAATTTGTAGTGATAGATTAGTAGACAGCACACTTTGTTTTAGTCTTACCACCGATCCACTTACTAGACAAAGATGTTATCACCCCCTTTCTCCAGTAAAGTTGGCTTGTGCTATCACCAACCTATGATGGGAGGACTGGATCACTTTGTTTTGTTTTTGATGGAGCATTAGCATTAAACCAAAGAGAAGACAAGGATTCTTTTTGTTTGTACAGTAGATAGATATTATAACATATAGAAGTGGAAAGTAAATCTAACTGTTAGTCTAATAATATTTCGTGCAAGTTGGTCTTCTCATTACTATTTGTTGATAGAATGATAGCTGAAATATGGAAGCATTGTCAGTACTCAGTAGTAGTTTTTTTAATTACTAGTTTATTGATATATTATCTCTTTATCCTTTCTGTAGTTTATTGATATCTTGTCTGTTCATCCTTTTCTTTCTTATATTTACAGTTTAGAGCTGTACAACATGCCGCGATTCAATCTGCTACCCAATTTAGTTAGATTTATGCTTATCCTGAACAATTTTACAATTTCCATCATTCTTTTTGATGTGGCAGAACAAGGATGTTACAGAAGCTCTTCAGAAAGTGGCAGTTGCACATGGTTGCAAGATTGTGGAAGGTGTTCTCAGTCATCAGCTTAAGCAGTTTGTGATTGATGGAAACAAGGTCATACTTAGCGTAGCAAATCCTGATACCAGAGTTGATGATGCTAAATTTGAAGAAAATGAAGTATATGCGGTAGATGTTGTCACCAGTATCGGTGACAGCAAGGTAGCGTGACTTTTTTTTGTCATCATAGACAAAAATAGCATCATATATTTTACATAATTTTTTTCCTTCTTAACTTTGATTCTTGATACTGAATAATTGTAAAATTCTAGCCAAAATTGATCGATGAGGCAAACAACGATATATAAAAGAGCCGTGGACAAGAATTATCACTTAAAAATGAAGTCATTAAGGTTCATCTTTAGTGAGATAAGTCAAAAATTTCCAATCATGCCTTTCTCTGCCAGGTTTCACTCCTTATCATGTTCCTTTGTCTTTTTTATGTGTGTTTCTACTGAACTTATTTGTCATTTTACCAGAGCTTTGGAGGAGAAGCGGACTCAGCTTGGATTACTAGAACGTGTGAACCATGATCTCTTGCAACCATATCCTGTTCTCTATGAGAAACCTGGTAACATCTACTCTCTTATGTCCATGTTCTAGATTGGCTATCATGAATAATGCTTACAGCAAGACTTTCAAGTCTTTGATACATATTCGTTTTCATTTTTTTAAAGCTGGGACTCTTCGATTTTCTTTTCTTTTGTTTCTTTTTCCCTTTTAGGAGTGAACTTAGCTTAAGTTTTTTTTTTAAGTTTAGTTCTTCCTTCAAGGATTGTCAAGTTTCATAAATTCCTACAAGATATTCACTTATATATTATAAAATGCTTGTAAAATTCTTATGCCCTCAGTAGGTATACTTGCCTTGATCATCTTCATATTCAAAATATTTTACATATTGGACTAGTATATTTGGTTTTTTTAGTCGTGTTATAATTATTGTTTTAATGTCATTATTTTTACTATTGGTGATTGGAGAGATGGGGGATTTGGATCTCCTTTGTTTTATGGACGCAGTGTGGTTTGTACTTGAGTTGTACCTTTACCAAATCAAAATATATTTCCCATATCCTTTCAAAATTTGGGTAGTCATCTTTTCTTCCTTTCAAAATTTGGGTAGTCAATCTTTTCTTTCTACTGCAATGCAAAATTGTCTGTAGCCAAATCAGCTATAAAATGTGTGTACGGATTGTGTAACCTTTAGATTTTTTGGAGACCCTTGTAGAATTTAATGTGATTGAAAATTCTGTGAACTCGGTTTCAATTTTGTTTCTATATAACGATTTACTAGCAGCTGGTGTGTGCTAACTTGTTCTCTTATATTATCGCAGGTGATCTTGTTGCCCATATCAAGTTCACTGTACTCTTGATGCCAAATGGATCAGACATGATTACTTCTCACACTTTGCAACAGTTGCAGCCTACCAATTCTATAGATGATCCTGAAATCAAGGCATGGTTAGCTTTGGGGACAAAGACGAAGAAGAAAGGCGGTAGGAAAAAGAAGGGTCAGTACATTTTACTTGTATGTCTACAGTTTCGTTTTCTAATAAAGATATGATTAATGTCTTACAAATGAAAAACTAATTTCTTATTCTTCGTCGCACTATTATCTTAAGTATGCATTTTTTAATGTTTTTTGTCAGGTATATACCCTTGCTACGAGAAACATTTACATTTCCTCAGAGCTTCGGATCTTGGGTGGCAAACCTAGTGCCTCAACTTACATGGTTGGAGTGCAAGAACACATTCTTTCTTTTTTGTTCAACATGAGAACTAAGTCATTGTAAGCTAGCAACATTGGGGTTTCGAAGAGAGTACCTAACCGTCTAAGTAAGTCGGGATCTCCACCTGTCCGCGATGCATGGAAGGATTGGGGTGGCGGATCAGGAACCGGCTGATCAATCCCAAACTGCCGTAACACTCTCTCACCCAGGTACCACTCGACGTGATTTTGATGGAATATTGATGTGTAAAGTCTACATTTATTAGTTAATACAAAATTAAGTTTATTTTATTATTGATGATTGTTGATGTTTATATGAAATTCTATTTTTAGATGTATTTCAGTTTTATATAGAGGATGAACATGCTTCTATAACGATAATATGGATCAATTGAGTTTTTTTTTTTGAATTTTGTTTCCAGAAAAACGACAGACCTTAACTATTGGAAAGAAAAAGAAATTGGCTAACCAATTCATAGATTATTTGACAGTTTTAGACTGTTGTTTTTATTTGACATATAATAACTGTCATTTTTTTCAACTAGGAAACGACAGTCCAAAACTGTCATTTATATTTTGGGACGCGCTATTAACGACGGATGCTCTAACGGATAAAAACTGTCGTTTATCGTGATTTACGACGGTTTTGATCTGTCGAGAAATGTCAGTTTTGGCGTAGTGTATATATATATTTATTTATTTATTTTTTTTCTTTATATATATATATATATATATATATATATATATATATATATATATATATATATATATATAACCTTGTGTGATAATGTAATGTAATATAGATTATGCATATTGCCTATATAATTGTGTGTATATAGATATGTGGAATTTGATATGTGAGTTGCCTAATATGTGTATATGGCTAATGGCCTATGTAGTGTAGCCTATGGTATATGGGGTGTATGCACATAAGTTTTATGTGTTGATTAGACTTGTGTGACTTGTGAATGGTGTGTGCTTGCTAGGATAGTCTTGGTTAGGCCTAGTAAGACTTGTTGGGTTAGGTTTGACCTAGCTGACCTAGTTTGACTAGAGTAGTTTGACTAGAGTTGACCAAAGGTTGACTTTGGTCTAGATTGACCTAAACATCATGTAGAATGCATCGTAGCAGTTTATTTTACCAATTTGGATATGTTGTGACTTATACTGTTCTGAATAGGAGCCAGACACCACTCCTCAGGCAGTATTTCATTCAGATACTCAGGATATCAGACGAGTACATTCTCTGACCGTTTCATACTTGCTAGGACTATATTCTTGCTCTAGATTATTTTAATTGATGCTGACACGATAGAAATACGGATTAGTACTATATGGATCTTTTCATACGATATTATCCCCCTCGGGAGCATCGGATACATCATGTCATGTGTGTTTCACTTTCATCATGTATTCCGGTGCTTTCACCATTCATGTGCACTCTCGTGATTCATGTACTCTCATGTTCACGGAGCCCCCATGTTTATATTCATGTGCACTCATTTATGGTCTCCCATGTGAAATCATGTACAATAACATAACTTGAACGGATCCTTGTGTATTGATTGGGGTACGGGGGAGTATAAATAGTCATGTGGATAATTTCCAAAGTAGTGTAGCCATGTACAACCTCTCATATTTATTATCAAGCCGTTCACATGTCTATCTTGTACTCTAAATCACTAGTTTACTGTAGCTATTTACTTATAGTAGATATTTCTTTACAGTCTTCTCTTTTACTTCATGTATATTCTCAGTATTTCATGTATCTTACTCTATTGCCTGTATTATATTCCTGTCATGATATGAACTGCGTGAGATGTACTGTGCTCGCTTTCGTCCTGACTGGATCTGTTGAAATATTACAGATGACCTTGAGGAGCTGTGTCCCACTTATTACGGAGCAGGCCTAGATGACACATGTGAGTTGGACTCTCAGGAGGATCCAGCACTTGCAGAGGACATTACCCCAGTAGACTAGGCTAGTTAGCTAGACTAGTATCTATTTATCTTCATGTCTTGTTGGATACACTTGTACTTATTGGGGATTTTTTATTCTGGATTTGTGGAATTGTTTATCTTAGACATTTAGCTCTCTCTCTTATCTTGTATTTATCATCTGTGAATTTTGTGATTTCATCAATTCTGTCGTATCGTACTTTCTTCCTTAGTTGTGATTGAGTTGTACTTTATTATGTCACCTCCATTCGGAGTGTATATACTGTACAGGTACTTTAATTATAACTGTTAAATGTATGTGACCTAGGACAGCGTTCTATCGTCGATACTGCGGCGTAGGCTGGACGTAACCACTTCTCGTGCCCCTACACTGGGTGCGGGTCGTGACACATATGGAGAACTACGGACCGAGATAATATTTGATGCACATAGTTCTCAGTACTACACTCATCCTGGGAGTACGAAGATGTATAAGGATATGAAGCAAAAATTTTGGTGGCACGGAATGAAACAAGAGATAGCCAAATTTGTGTCAAAATATTTGGTATGTCAACAAGTAAAGGCCGAGCATCAACGGACCGTCGGACTTTTGCAACCCCTGTATGTACCTGAATAAAAATGGGAACATATTACGATGGATTTTGTATCCGGACTTCCAGGAACAAGAAAGGGTAATAATGCCATCTGGGTAATTGTGGACAGGCTTACAAAATCTGCAAGGTTCTTACCATTTCGGGTCGGTCAACCTACTGAGCTCTTGGCAGATATGTACATAAAAAATATTGTTAATCAATATGGGGTACCGGTGAGTATCGTCTCAGACAGAGATACTCGATTTACCTCTAAGTTTTGGAAAAGCCTACAAGATAGTCTCTTGTACTCGCATGAAGTTCGGTACGGTATACCATCCACAAACAGATGATCAGTCGGAAAGAATGATTCAAATCCTAGAAGATATGTTAAGGGCATGTACCTTAGACTTCGGGGGATCCTGGGATGACCATTTGCATTTAATTGAGTTCTCTTATAACAACAGCTATCAGGCTAGCATTAAAATGGCACCATTTGAAGCGTTGTATGGAAGGAAGTGTCGGTCACCAATATGCTGGAGTGATATAGGATTTTCTTTTAAGAAAGATATAATGTTATCCCTTAATTTTTTTTCTCCTTCCTAATAATTACATAATTAATAATTATATTAATAACAATGAATTTATTAAATACTTTCACATAAATTTTGCATGGGAACCCTTAGACAAATTATGGAATTTCATACTTGGCTTGCCACATCATTGGGGTTATGTGTCAAATTATGGGCACATGGCATATGGTTGTGCCATGTGGGTCCTTGCATGAGGAGCAGCCCCTCATTTATGCCACCTCTCTCTCTCTCTCTTCCACTACTTCTTCTTCACTTCTACTTCTTTTCCTTCATTTCCACTCTTCCTCTTCTCCTCCTCCTCTCTCCCCTTCTTTCTTGCTACTGCTGCTGCTACTACCCACTGCTGCTGCTGCTGCTGCCTCCGCCGGCCACCGCCGGCCACGTCGTCACCGTCGCCGCCGACCCACCCTCCAACACCACCACCTCTTTCTCCTTTTCTTCCACTTTCAAATATAGGTAAACCCCTCTTTTCCTCTTTTTTTCAATTTAATCTAGGTCAAATCTATTAATGGGTTCCATTTTGGGTTTTATGACCTATATTCAGAAATTTGAAGGGTTGAAGCCAAACTTAGGTGCATTCCAAGGAACCAAGGCAAGTCCTCAACCTAATTTTCCCAATCTCTATAATCATTACTAATTGATTTATGGTGTGGCTTAATGTTTGATTTTAATTCTTATTTTAGCATATAATGAAATTGGGATATATAGTTCTGATCCTAATAATTATGACATACACATGAATTCCATGAGTACAAAATATCTTGTTAATTTTCTCACAAAAGAATTTACTTCTAGATATGGCTATGAATAATTCATGGTTGGTTGTAAATATTTTGAGAAGTTTTGATGTACAATGGTATGGACATAAGGTTTAGATATGGTTTAGACAAATCGATAAATAAAATTTTGTAATGATTCATAGTTGGTTCATGGTAGGAATTACCTTGACTATGGATCTTATATATAAATATGTATATATATTTATAAAAATATAATTCTGTCCATATTTTTAAATTATGAACTTTTAGTATATTTTATCACAAATATTAGTTAAATTTCACATTTATAGATACCTGGTTATTAGGTTAACCTAGTTATCTAATTTCAAGGTTAGTTATAAAGTATAGGCTTTCTAAAGATAGAATATGCCACATGAAATCTTGGATTAGGGTTCGTGTATATTTATAGATGATTGTTTATACCAGGTTTATCCCTTGGGGTCATTACAATAGTGGTTTCATGTATTCAAATTTTAGTAATATAAATGGTACCTAGAAAAATAGTAGTTTGATTTTTTACACGTACTGTTAAGTTAGCATTTACGCATTAAGATTTAAAATTCTACATATCTCTAATGATATATATTTTAAGATAAATTTTGTCTAGTAGATTCATCTATTATGTGTGGAGGTGATTATTAATGTATTTCTAACAAATTGTGCTTTTGATCGTGGATTGTTTAAAAGGGGCAATGACACCAATAAATAGCTTGCTCGCTAAGGTAAGAATTTTTTTATTTAATTTTAATTGCATATATAATACCTGCGTGTGTTCCGGTGTTTGAGAGTTGCTCCACCGAAGGGGTCGGCGAACCCGGAATATTATATTGCGTGGTTCCGGTGTTGAGAGTTGCTCCACCGAAGGGGTCGGCGAACCCGAGTTCTTATTTTCTTATTTTATTACTCTTGTGAATTTTTTGGAGTCATAAATACAAAGGAGATTCTGCCGAAATTTTCAAAAATTCCAAGAGATAGATTTTTGTAAAGACAACCTAGATTTAGTTGTAGATTAGGATTTCATTGGGATGGGAGAGAAACCTTGGATCACACCTTCGAAATCTTTGCAATATTATATTTTACAAAACTGATCAGTTCCTGTTATCGGCATTCGTACGGCCATATGATATTCGAGGTGAGGCTTAGCTCACTTTCCTGTTTTCTATTTTCTATTGGACTCCGAATTCTCGAATTTGGCTCTGTAATATACAATGTAGCCTGTTCCGATATTCTTGAAAATTTTTAAGTCATACGACAATTGTTATAACACTTGATTCCGATAACTCGAAAAACCACTCATCTGTTATCCTAACTATATCACATCAATATGTGATCTTGATACTAATGGGACGGATAAATATTGTCACGCCCCGCTTCCGTAGGAGCGACCGTCCTCGCTAAGGCGTGATGCCGCACGAGCCTAGATTGCGCTCGTACAAGGCAGTTTCATAACGGCTGATTACATCGGCGGCGACGGAGTCGTCGTACAGAAGTCCCAAGCAGAAATATTGAAACATGCAGCGGAATTTAAAGACAAAACACAAGTTATTCAAGGGAACTCTTTTATTGATATTGAACAATGAGATTACAATGAGCGCAAGGCCATGATTACAAGTCTCTCGTGCTCACTTTTCTCTCATTTTACAAGTCTCTCTGCTCTCTCTCATCTCTCGATACAATGCTTGAGCCAGCGGAAGCTTCGGAAGGCGATGTCCATACATTATGTCATGTATAAGTCTTGAGTTCACACGGCCGCACGCTTTGACTCGCCAAGGAACTCCGTGCCTCGACGCATCCAAGCGAGCTCCGCGCCATGAGCTTCTACCTGTGCCGGCACATGGAAACTTTGTGGGTGTCAGTACTCAACTGTACTGGTGGAGTGAGCTCCTCGCCCACCCATACAAAACCGACACGTTCATTTACTTTGTGCATTACAAGTCCCTTTCGATTGTCTTGCTAGTCTTGCCTTAGGTTCAGCTTTAAGACTACGACGTCTGACCAACTCGATGTGCAACGACATGGTCGTGCTATAATATCAACATGTATTTCGATTGAGGCTGTAGAAGCATGGAATTTCAGAACCAAAAATCCTATACGCCTAACACTATATGCGCCAGGAGGCTCGGATGAAGTACTTGGCACAGCAAACAGCAAAAGCATAAGACATTAAAAGAAGATTTTTATTTCATATAAAAGCCTATTACACGTCTAAAAAAGGTTGTACAAAGGAAAACTTCTACAAAAAGAAAAGACCCTAAGTCTACAGCCAGGCGCAGCAACCACCATGCGCTCTCAAACAGGCGCATCTCGCCATGCGCTTTCAGCCAGGCGCATCCCTTCAGCAGCTCAGTTATGTGCATCCCTTCAGCGGCTTAGTTATGTGCATCCCTTCAGCAGCTCAGTTATGTGCCGCTCTTTCAGTCAGGCGCATCATGAAGTCTCAGCATATGCGCCATCAAATGCTTCGACTAATGAAGCATTTATTGAGCAGAACGAGGGTGGACAATCAACCCTCTAGCTGGAGGAAGAGCTCTCCAAACCAAGGAAGAGGAGAGCACCGTAATCGACCCGCGGCTAAAGGAGCAGCTTTCAACCCAACCAGAATGGGCAACACCCACTCTAGCAGGAGGAGGAGCTCTCCCAAAGCCCAAGGAAGATGATCGGAGCACCGCAATTCCGATCTGCGGCTCTGCCAGCATAACGGAGACGGGGCTCGAGCATCCCGATCTTTGGATGCAACAGGCACCTTCCGCCTGCCTCAGAAGCCCTCAACTCCGACTTTTGGATGTAACAGTCACCTTCAAGTGCATCAATGAAGACAATGCGTCGCATCTTCACCCTAGGGGGCATCTCGTCAACAGAATGTACTCGAGCAAACAAGTTCATTTCGGGAGGACGTGAGAGAACGAGAAGCAAACTCTCTCCATGCCACTATTTATAGGCCGGGCAAATCAAATCCATGCGCCCAGTGGCTGGCTCTCCGAATCTCGTACAATGAATTTGCATTAATGGTGATGAACCTGACGCTTCGGATTCAGCCAAGTCAAAATGGCTATTTAAAGTACTCGAAGAACGTAACAGTCAGACCAATAAAAATGTGTCATGCAAAGCGGATGCGCCGGTCAGACCGCGCATCATACAGATGCGCCCATCAGCACCAAGCGCCTTATGAGCATGCGTCCCCAAATGCCTAGTGGAACGCAGATCGATGTGCCCACTCAAACACCCATCACCTGTCAAGAACATTAAATGTTGAAGTCTGACAGAGTTGGCAGCACGTCCCCCGAGGACTGAACAGTTGACAGCTTTTTCAGAAGACGAAGCGTCGCCGACATCAGCAGTATCATTACTTTCCTCCGGCGGTTACAAGCCACGTGGCCGCCCAACCATTTCGCATGAGCCTCCGCAGCCATGTGCCCAAATCTCTGCATGCGCCTCAAAAGCTATGCGCCTCAGACTTTTCTCTGATCCCTAAAGACAGAAGTCAAGTCACTACTGAAGCCCCGCATGCGCCTCAAAAGCCATGTGCCCAGACTGGTTCGTGACTCCTAAAGGTTACAAGCCAAAGTCTTCTCATGCGCCCAATCCCAGGCGTATCCTATCTGATCACTCTCTACCAAATCCGAGATCTTTGAGCCATGGACCTACGACACGTGTCCTTTGACTCGATTCAGCCTATGAAGGGGTGCTAATCATCCAAGATCTCAGCAACTGAAAGATCCTCTCCATTGCTACGTGTCAGCTCGGTCGCAGTCCACAAAGACAACAGGAAGGATTCAACTCCTCAATTAGAGCGCATCGTCCATGCGCCTCCATCAGCAATCACCACGTGGCATCCCCACAAACCGGCGCATCCTACTTATGCGCGCATGAGCAGCCAGCCTGCAAGCTATAAATAGAGGGATCATTTCCTTCTTCCACATCCACGAACACACATACGAATACACACAGAGAGGCAGATACAGACATTCAACGTCTTCTTTCTCTCTGCAAGCTCCGGCACCCAGAGCAACTCAGACCTTCAGAAAACCGAGAACCGTCGTCAGATCGTCAACGGAGTCAACATATTACCACTCGCTCCATCGGCACAAGGGACCCAGATAAACAAAAGTGTACTCCTAGGACTACGTCTAAGTCCTACATTGTAACACTGTTCTATTTTTAATTGAAATTTGCAATCAAAAGATTTTAATGGCAAACAAGCTGGCGACTCTGCTGGGGACCTCTTCCTCCTCCACCGAAAAAGCTGTGTCGCAATCCGACGACGTGAAGGTAGGCTCCTCCCACAAGACGCTGGTCGTACACCTCAATCAACAGGCGTATGAGGAGTTCATCTCTGAAGGCAGTGCGAGTCCTTCGAAGCGGCTGCCGAAACCGAAGAAGACTCGCCAGGTCTGGGTGCGCAAGGTCGACGCCTCTGGCACCATCACCGAAGGGGATGCGCCGATGCAGCCTACCCTTCCTGCTGACGTCCTCAGCAGCCAAGATGCGCCCACCGGTGTAGCACATCTCTCGGGGAAATGTGCGGCTGACCACATTCCCCAGCCATCTCCCTCTCAGGTGAGAAAGATGCGTCGACGGAGCAGGGGCGCAGCCAATGTCCTGCGCATCACATCTGATGCGCCACAAAAGGTCTCTGTCTTTGACAGACTCACTCGCTGTAGTGGCGAGGAGAATTTGGACTTCGAGTACTATGCACCCCAGCGGGCTGGTACAAAGAAGTCCAAGACAGCACGGGCCATGCGCCTCAAACGTACTATGCCGGCAGCAAACCAGAAGCATGCGCTCACAATCATGCGTGCTGCTGATGGTAAGCTGTATAAGGTCGACTCGGGTACTTCTGCGCCAGAAATGAGTCGACCTTCAAAGTCCTTGTCTCACTTGGGCGCATCTGTTGCGTTCGCAACCAAGTCAAGCAAGGCAAACCCTGTGGTCTTGAACTCCCGCGCCTCCACTGGTTGTGCGTCTGAGGTTCGTTCAAGTCACTGCATTTGTTGTTCCCCCACTACTGATCTGAGCGCCTGTTTGGTGTTGGATCAGGGGGCGCAGCATTCACTTGACCACCCCGGCGCTTGGCCTTGCCATACGCCTGATGGGGGTGCGAAGGTGGCACTCTCCTCCAACGATCTGCGTAACGTGATCACTCATAAACGTCGATCAGGAGAGTCGATTGACAAGCACAATGCGCCCCTCACAGGGCACACCTGTGCTGTAGTCACCATCAACTGTTGTTACGAAACAGCAGTCCCACCACCAAGGCAGTCGGTGTTCCAGCGGCTGTAATCATCAACACCCCTCCGCCGTTACCTCGGGAAGAAGGTGTCAACAAAAGAGGAGCCAGAACTAAAGGTTGCTTCATGCAACGTAATCTCTAACTCCTCGTCAATCCGAAAGGCGACTGGCAATTTCTCGTCCTCGTCCAAGAGCCAGCCGAGGAAAAATAAGACAACTGTCCCATCCTCTGGAGTGTTTGAAGGCACTCGGAGGAGAAAGAAGATCCTGGAGGAAGCTGGGGGTAGTCAAGCCCTTGTTGATCCTCCTTCTGAAGACGAAGATATCCTCCAGAGCACAGCTGGGGTGGATCTTCATCCTGGGGACGAAATCAGCCTCCCGAGCACAGCTGGGGGTATTCTAGCCCCTGTGAAACTGTACCTCGAAGACGAAGAAGTCCTCCAAGACAGAACTGGAGGTAATCAGGCCCTTGCGGATACTTCTCCCGAAGACGAGGGTGTCCTCCAGAACGTAGCTGGGGGTAGCCAGGACGAAGCTCCAGGAGAGGCAACTCGCCTATAGGAGAGTGAGGCCGAGAGTGAAACCTCAACCGATCCATCCATTTCCAGCCGTGTCATGACTGTATACATGACTGGGGGTGATACCGAGCCAGATGTGCCGCCAGCAGACCTCGTCCAGCGCATAGATACCCTGGAAGGAGGACTCAAAACCCTCTCTGCCTCCATGCAAACACTGACTCAAGCAGCGTTTGAAATACGGTCCGCTTTGGCCAGAGCGCCATCTACCGGTCCTGACCCAGGGGACAATGGAGAATCAATTGTACCCCTCCAACGGGTATCCTTGGATACAGACCGTCGCGAAGCACCACGGACGTCGGAGCCTTCAAATGCTCAACTCCAGGCGGTACCACCTTCCCCGACTCCCAGCTCCACGGAAGACGTGGTCGAAATGATCAGGGACTTGCGCGAGCGCTTTGAGTCTAAGAATAGACAAGAGGAGCGCCAAAAGATGGGGATCCCCCAACCATATCCCCTCGAATGGAAAAAATTGGTTTATCCTCCCAAGTATAAACCACAGACATTGACGCCATACGACGGGAAGGACTCTCCGCGCCGCTATCTGACGTACTTCCAGTCTCAAACGGGACATCTCCCGAAGGAGGACGCACTACACACCAGCATATTTGTCGGGGCACTGAAGGGAGGGGCGTACGACTGGTACTGCAGTCTCTCCGATAACTCCATATCTTTCTTCGACGACTTGACGCGTCTCTTCCTCGACCGTTTCTACGACGGCGGGAAGGACATGACAATAGCGTCCCATATAGAGATACATCAGAAGGAGAAGGAAACAGTTCGAGTATTCATCGAACGCTTCCGACAGGCCTGCTTCAGACTGCCCCCGGGCATGCCAGAACATGCACTCCTCTCCTCCTGCAGCATGAACATGCTGCCTGCGATCAAACTCTGGCTCAACTCTACTCCTCCTTCCGACTGGAGTTCTTTGATCATCGAGGCCGAAGTAGCAGAAAAGAAGGCGTCTAATGCTCGTCTCCTGGGAGTCAGTTTCCCGGCCTTTGAGGACAAGGGAAAACGGCCCTACAGCCAACAACCCTGGACGAGAGACGAAGGGGAAGCAGGCATTGACTTTCAATGCCTCCAAAGGTGCATCAGCACCTACTCAGAAGCCTCCACTTGCACCAAGGCCGAAGGAGGTTTATTCTTTCAACGATGAAGACACCCTGCAACTCTTCAAGATACTGAAGCAGGGTGACAAGATCAAGTTGTCGGACCCGAAGCGTCCCGACGAGGTTGGGAAAGTGGACAATCCGAGGTATTGTCACTACCATCGGTTTGTTGGACATCCAATAAGGACTGCTACGTCCTCAAAAACTACATCCAGCGCATGATCAATGCGGATGTTATCTCCGTCGACTACGAGAAGAAAACGGTCTCGGCCAACCTGGTGTCACTCCAATTTGGCACCTTGCCGCCAACCACAACACAAGATGGCGTCGTCCCCATTCCTAAGGCGACAATGGAGGTAGTCAATCTACCACCTACTCGTGACAACGTGAGTAGACTCATCCCACTCACCACATCCCGGGGAGAGGTCTTATGGGTTCACCCTGATCTCGTCTCCGAGGTTACTCAACCGGAGGTACGCTCTGCCTCCAAAACTAAGGGCAGGAAGATCAAGTCTTGCCGCATGTTCTCTTCCTCTGCGGAAGAGGCACTTCCTGTACAGACGCGTTCACATCAGAACGCCCAACCTGACGAAGCTGTCGTCGAGGTGGTGCCTCCTTGTACCGTCCCTGCTGCCCAGGAAGAGGGCTCATCTAGGCCTCCAGCAGCCAATAAGCAGAAGCATGTAGAGGCCCGTTTCGACAAGCCTCTACGAAAGGAGAATGTTTCGGGGCTAGCCAAGCCCCACAACTTCGACATACTGGCACAACTTGCCAGTACTCCTGCCCGCCTATCTCTATTTGAGCTCCTTCGTCTTTCCAAGGACACTCGTGAAGCTCTCTGTGAAGCCCTGAAGGATGCTGAGTCCTTCATCAGTCAGGTCAAGCAGCCTGAGGATACTCCGACTACGTGTACGCACTGCCATTGCACGGATGAGGTTATCCCCAACATAACCTTCACCCAACAAGACATGCTGCTCAAGCACAACCGACACAACAGACCACTGTATTATACAGGGTATGTCGCTTCCGTTAAGGTGAAGCAGATTCAGATCGATCCGGGATCTTTCCTCAGCATCATCTCGAAGACGCTGCTTTCAACACTGGAGATCCCAATGTACCGACTGGCGCCTTCCAACACAACAATCAGTGGCTTCAATGCTAGCAAAAGCGAGCCGCTGGGCAAAATACGGCTGAAGTGTCATATGGGTAACCTCGGAACCGAGGTGACTTGCTAAGTCGTGGACGCTGACGTCAACTACAACCTCCTACTGGGTCGTCCGTGGCTGCATGAGTACATGGTGGTAACATCTACACCCCACCAATGTATGAAGTACGTGTCCACCAACGACATCATCCGGACGGAGTTCGCAGACATTGACCCTTTCAAAGGGGTCGAAGCCTACTTCACTGATTCCACCTTGTACAAGTCGCCCGACGAGGAGGAAGCCAATGATGCTGACGATGAAGCAGAAACGGCAGCAGAGCCGGACATGGAGCCAGAGATGATTTCTGATGCTCCTTTAAAAATTTGACTCAGAGGGAAGCCGTCTCAGATGCTGCCTCCCATGGCCATCAAGCTACCTGGAAAAGCACCAACTTCTCTAGGTAGAACACCTACTGAAGCTTCCCTGAAGATACGGCTCAAGGAAAAGCCGCCTCAAACATCGGCGCCCTTTGTGGCAAAACTACAAGGGAAGGCACCAATCACTGAAGGCGCAGTTGAGGCACATCTGAAGGTTCGTCTTAAAGGTAAGCCTCCGCAATCATCCGTCTCATCCAAGCTGTCGGAGAAGGCCCACATAGCCCTTTCAGACTCCAAGGTCAAAGCTGCGGTGGACTCTCCCGATCCAACCCCAGTACTCACAGATGAAGAGCTAGGGGAATATATATCTGCTGATGTAGATGCACCCTCCCTGGACAATGTAATTCCGTGGGATAAAATCTTGTGTTTTATCAATAATAGAGTGTCTTTTAATTATTCTAGTCTTCCACATTGGAATGCCATGTATACATTAGATAACGCTCTACGGTCGTTGCAAACATAAATAACGACCGTCAATCATGTAAATCGAGTAGTCCCGTCCCAAGAGGTCTGTTTTGTAGTCCCACCACGGAATCGAGACGAAGAATCCATCATCTTCGGCAAAGTCGAGCGTCATCAAGACCTCCCGCCACTCGGACAAGAACCAGATACCGGCAGAATACAAGTCTATCGGTACACAGACAAGGCAAAGTACCTCATCCAAAAGATGGAGTACGATCTAAAAAGCAACAAAGGCCTGAACTACGACAAGGGTCGACGTCTTCCTCTCCGGCTCCCAACACCTAAAGGAAAGCCGCAGGACTACTATCATCGAACTCGACGGGGGGTGGACTATGTCATGCCGCCGTTAACTCCAGAGAGTTCGGAGGCAGAAGAAGTAGAACATTCTCATTCATCCGAAGCATCAACTTGGGATTCCGATACCAGCATCGGATCAGTCTTTAAGAAAGTACTATCAGCCAACATGACATCTGCACAATCTCAAGAAGATGAAGGCGAAGACCAAACGCCAAAATTCTTCGAGGAAGAACCCTGGGCTCAACGCCTAGGAGAACAGTGGGAGTCTCGTTTTGAATTACGCGAACCCCCTACCGAAGACGAAGTTGAGCAGATCGACCATGGGGATGGATCATCTTCCAAACCCATCTTCATCAGCAAAAGTCTAAAAGGAGAAGACCGGGAATCTTTAATCCAACTGGCTAAAGAATATATCGACGTCTTCGCCTGGAGCTACGAAGATATGCCGGGACTTGATCCTCAGATCGCGATGCATAGGCTTAACATCTTACCTGATGCCAAGCCTATAAAGCACCAACAGCGACGTTTTCGTCCTGACATCATGAACGCTATCGATCAGGAAGTAGACAAACTCCTGACCAGCGGATTTATTCGTGAAGAACAACACCCAGATTGGGTGGCCAACATCGTCCTAGTCACCAAGAAGAATGGGAGGATACGAGTCTGTATCGACTTCAGGGACCTCAACACTGCTTGCCCGAAGGACGAATTCCCGCTTCCAATCACCGACATGATGATCGACAACACATGTGGCTTCGAACACATGTCTTTCATGGACGGGTATTCGGGCTACAATTAGATCAAAATGTTCCCCGATGACGCAAAACACACGTCATTCAGGACTCCGAAGGGGGTTTTCTGCTACACAGTGATGCCCTTTGGTTTGAAGAACGCTGGTGCTACATACCAACGAGCTATGAGCACCATCTTCCGTCAACATCTTCGCAAAACGGTTGAATGCTATGTTGACGATATCGCAGTCAAGAGCCGTCTCAAAGGAGATCACCTACAAGACCTTAAGACAGTCTTCAATCTCATGCGAGCGTATCATCTCAAGATGAACCCCGCTAAATCCTTCCTAGGGGTTTCTAACGGAAAGTTCTTGGGCTTCATTATCACGACGAAAGGCATTCATGTCGATCCCGAGAAGACCAAAGCCATCCTTGACATGGACCCTTCGAAGAACCTCCGAGAACTTCGAGGCCTGCAGGGACGTCTGGTATACATCCGGAGGTTTATAGCAAACCTTTTCGGAAAATGTCAACCCTTCACCCAGCTCATGAAGAAGGGGGTCTCCTACGTCTGGACAGAAGAATGCCAGCAAGCTTTCGACGATATCAAAGCTTACCTGACGAGCCCGCCAGTCCTGGTGGTACCCGTCGCAGGCAAACCGTTTCTCCTCTACGTTCATGCCATGGATCATTCCCTCGGTGCTCTGCTGGCTCAGAACAGCGATGCGGGCAATGAGCAAGCTATCTACTAGCTCAGTAGGACACTGATCGGGACCGAACACCGGTACAACCCCGTTGAAAAGGAGTGTCTGGCTTTGGTGTTCGCCATCCAAAACACTCGCCAATATGTCTCGGGCCAGACAATTCATGTCATCTCCCGAGTCAATCCACTCAGAGTTCTCATGACGAAGCCTGGGTCATTGAACTCCCGACTAGCTACATGGGTAATCCTGCTAACGCCATACAACATGGTGTTCGTTCCACAAAAAGCCGTCAAGGGTCAAGCTCTAGCCGACTTTTTAGCCGTGCATCCCGTCCCAGAGTCCTCTAGACTCTATGAAGATATCCCGGACGAGGTCCAAGAATCAAACGTCACCGAAGAAAGCTCCGTCTGGCGGATGTTTTTCGATGGCGCTTCAAGAACAGGCCCCAAAGGCCAAATCATCGCAGGAGTGGGGGTAGTCTTAGTCTCCCCCGATCAGCTGGTCATCCAGCGTGCCTACTCCCTTTCGAAGTCGTGCTCCAACAATGTTGCCGAGTACAACGCGCTCATCATGGGACTCTAGCTGGCACAACAGCTGGGGGTAGATCATCTGGAAGCCTACGACGACTCAAAACTCGTCGTTAACCAGATTAGAGGGCAATACGAAGTTCGCCATGAAGATCTGGTTCCTTACCATAAAGTTGTATTGAACATTATTTCAACCTTCACCAAGTTCTTCATAGAACACGTACCCCGTTTACAAAACCTGGAGGCCGACGCTCTGGCTGGCCTCGCAGCCTCGTTGGCGGCACCCCTCGGGACTCAACACTACGTCACGGTAGTTGGTCGAGACTTGGTCTGTCCGAAAAACAATCTACGCTCATAAATGGCCCATGCCATGTCAACAAGTGCTAGTGTTAATGTCCGAGACTGGAGGTTCCCGTTCATCGACTTTGCTGTCTACAAAATTCTCCCAGAGGACCCGAAAGAAGCCGTCTCGGTCAGGAGGTGTTCCCTTCGATTCTATTACGATGCAGCTACTAAAATGCTGTACCGACGCTCCTACGATGGACTTCTTCTTCGACGTTTATCCAACGAGGAAGTAGCCGAAGCCCTTCGAGAAGCGCACGATGGAACTTGCGGGGCCCATCAACCTGGCCCTAAGTTACAGGATCGACTGCGACGCATGGGCTACTACTGGCCAACCATGGTAGCCGACGCTGTCGACTATGCTAAAAACTGCCATACGTACCAGCTTCACGCTGACTTCATCTATACACCGTCAGAACCACTACATCATACGGTCGCCTCCTGACCCTTTGAAGCCTGGGGCATGGACATTGTAGGACCGATCACCCCTCCTTCATCAAGGGGACACCGCTTCATCCTAGCCATCACCGACTACTTCTCGAAATGGGCAGAGGCAGTTCCACTGGCGGAAGTGAAGAGCTCCAGGGTGGTCAGCTTCATCAAGTACCATGTCATCTACCGTTTCGGGGTACCTCGGAGGATTATCCCCGATAACGGTCCTCAGTTCATCAGCCATGTTTTCAGCAGATTCTGTGACAAGAATCGCATTCAAAACGTGGCATCAACCGCCTACAATCCGGCAGCAAACGGATTGGTCGAGGCGTTTAACAAGACTATCGTCAGGCTACTCAAAAAAGTTGTGTCATCCAACAAACGCGACTGGGATGAAAAGCTCGGCGAATACCTTTGGGCCAACCGTACAATGGTACGGACCCCGATGGGCAACACACCATTCTTCCTGGTCTACGGGAGCGAAGCGGTACTGCCTCTCGAAATCCAGATACCCTCACTCCGTGTAGCGATCACAAATCAACTAACAGAGGAAGACAATCAACGTCGCCGTCTGCGAGAATTGGAGGCACTTGACGAAAAACATCTCCTAGCTCAATAGCGCATCGAACTCTATCAAGCCCGTATATCACAGGCTTTCAACAAGAAGGTCAAGCAGAGGACTTTCCAAGTAGGCGACCTGGTTCTGGCAGTCAGGAGGCCGATGGTGTTGACTCACAAGACACCAGAAAAGTTCGAGCCCAAGTGGGAGGGGCCTTTCATCATAGAGACGGTATACTCAAACGGTGCTTACCGCCTCGCCAAATCCAATGGGGACTTGTTTATGATGCCCATCAACGGCAAGTTCCTAAAGAAGTACTACTCTTGACATCCTTCAGACATGTACTTCTATCTTCACCCGACAAGGGAGTTTGTATACCCAATCATCAGGGGTCACGTACAATTCCCTTCCCCAAAATCTTACGCTTCCGGAACCCAGCTGTTTCGTGGCGTTCTATCCTCCAGTAGAAGGACAACCACGTCCACATTATCTCTGAGTTGTTCTCCTACGCCCTACAAAGCGGAATCTTACGCTCCGTAAGACTACGCTACCCATCATGTTTACCACGTCCACATTACCTCTGAGTAAACATCCCGTACAGACAACCCCTGTGTTGTCGTACATTGATCGCAGAACTTCCACGTCTACATTACCTCTGAGTAGTTCTGCGTATCTCTCTTGAGTCACTCCTACCACGTCTATAACACCTCTGAGTAGGAAGATTCCATCATTTGAACCCCATATTTGCCACGTCCACATCACCTCTGAGCAAACATGTCAGGTTCTCTCAAACTTATTATCTGTACCTAACAACCAAGATGCACAAAAGATAATAGGTCCACACAAATTATCAAGTTCATGACAGCAAAAATGAACACACCACAAAACTCTTCATTCTTTATTCAGAAGTAAAGAATACATCCCCAGTAGGAGTTGCAAATTACACAAAACAAAACAAAAAAAGAAAGAAGAGACTACAATCCCTCCCCCGGATTGGCTGAAAGCTCTTCGATCCGACGCTTCAAGGCTGCCGCCCGAGTCAATGCGGTCGCCAGGACTCGACGTTCGGCCTCTTGACGCATCATTTCTATGGCCTCAGGAGAAGTGTCATCCTCATGCTTCTCGTCCAGCTGTTGCCGCTGTTGGGCCAGGGAAAGAGCCTGGCGGGTGAAAGCCGCTTCCTCCTCCTTAGATGCTATATGTTCAGCCTGGACTCGCTCAGCATCTAACAAGAGTTGGGACCGCTGGTCTTCAAGGAGGCGAATCTTGGCATTAACCTCCGCTATACTAGCATCCAACGCGGCTCGCAACTCTGCCTTCTCCTGCGTGGACTGAGATAGCCTCTCCACCGCAGCCTCAGTTTCAGCCACCTCGCGTTCCCAGACACCTACGGTGGCCTGATAAGAGGACTCAGTCTCAGCGATCAACTTCTCCTTTTCCGCGTCTATCAGGGCGGAGAGATCATTTTGCTGGATACACTGAAACTCGGAAAGCAGCTGGTCCAACTCGGCCATCGAGGCCTCCAGAATCTCGGCCATATGATCATGGCCCTGGTGGGAACGTATCAGACTGATATGAGGGAGTGCCAGGGTTTTTGCCGTCGCGAAACTCCCATTGGCATCCATCACTGCCGATACGCCCCTCTGCAGCATATTATACACCGCCTCAATAATAAACTTCACATACTCATCTGCATCCGCCAGCACTTGTGGCGTCATAGCAGGAGTTGGAGGAGCTGCTCTAGACGGCGGACCAGAAGAAGGCCCGCCGGCTTCAATCTGCGAGGCTGAAACCTCGGCATCAACAGACCCTTCCTCAACAGGGGCTTGAATTTCGCTACTAGCCCGAGGAGCCAAAAGAACAGGAGGAGCCGAGAAAGGCGTCGATATCGTACCCCAAGTAGAAGGAGCAACAAAGGGTTCCAGCAAACCCTTACCCTTCTCAAGCTCGGAGGGACCACCGGCGTCAGGGGCTACCTCATCCGTCCCCAACACACTATCAGCAGGCCGTACGGGACATTCCCCCTCCGGCAGAGCAGCGAGATCAGCACTTGTTTCCTGACTCGGCTCCCTAGGAGTCAGGATCGACGAACGAGCCTCATTTTTATCATCAAGTCCCTCCGCGGGGATAGAATCTGTCGCTACCTCCCGGTCGGCAGCTACCTCAGCCTCCGCTGCTGAGTCTGGGGTAGGGCTCGGCAACGCTACAGCCGACCTCCCCTCATCATGACAAAGAGGGAAATCAGCCCTCTCCTCTGTGTCGATCATGTCTGTTGCTCCCGTAACAGGCTCACTCATCTCTGGAGGAACGTCATCTGGAGATGACGAACTCCACTCCACTTCCTCATCCGGAAGCCCCTTATCTGCTGGGTCCTCAATGTCAAAGGCCCCTACGACAGCTTGAACCCTCCCGGGAACTGCTTCAACCTCAGCTTCCCTTCCAACATAGTCTGGAGATACTAAAATCTCTGCAGGAACGACATCATCAGGATTCTCCTCCACGATAGACATTACAATCGGAGGAATGCGCTCATCAGAAGAGCTCGCCACCTCCTTCGGTTTACTGACGCCCGGTTTTGAAACCCGGGTCTTCTTCTTCAACGGTTCCTACAAAAGGAAAGCATATGTCACAAAAATGACAGAAGGGGCCAGATTATGGAGAATGTCTTTACCTCAGCAGGAAATGATTCTATTGGTGTTACAAGCGGCACTCCCGTAGCCTTTGGAGTCGTCGTTTTTCTTGGCCTTTTTGGTACAGATGAACCGGCTTCCGCGTCAGCCCACCTCTTTCCAGCTGGGGGATCTTCCCGAGTGCCTCCTGTTGATGCTGCAGCAGCAGCCCGATATCCCGTCAACTCTGGTGGACGATATGACCAGGCCGCCACCAACATGTTCTTCGTAGCCTCTAGCTGAGTTCCAACAATGAAACTGGTCTTCCTATCATAATCAGGAGGCACAGTATTCATGGCACAATACAGCTTGACGGCCGAATACAAGATCTGTGGCCGAGGGTTGTGAACTGGTGTATTAAAACGAACCCCAGTGCACCCGGCATTGTAATATTGCCAACCCCGAGCTCCATCTAGTAAACTTCCAGCAAACCCCAGACTGTTACTGGGGTTCCGTAACATTAACTGGGTATATGTCACGCCCCAGAACCAGAATACTGGAGAGCGGGAGCAGACATAGCCAGCTACGTATAATGAAATGGGATCCACTCTACTATACGGTCACGGCTGTCTAGATATATAAGGGTTTATCTACAATCCATCAGTCTCTTATGGTCAATAACAAGCCTAGTGTCTCAATCATAAGCAAGTAAGTAAATATTATAAGATGTAAGATCACCAAATATACAATAGTAAGGCATCCCAAACATTACATATTCAGCTGATCATGAAGCTAGTCGTTACAAAATGTGAGGACTAGCAAGAGTTTTAGTCATACATGATCAACCCTAGGTTGCCAATCATGTTACAGCCCGTAGGCAGACAATAAGTAAAGGTGCAATACGAGCTAACACGTGCTCGCCGGCTAAACGCCTCAAAAGAATAATTTTATAATAGAGTGGGAGAGCCAAAAATAACCCACTCGTTGCCAGGATTCCTTCTAGTGGCCACCATCTGGCTGAAAAGTCGGTAGATCCCCTGGGGTTGCTCCGGAATCTGGCCATGCAAAACCAGCTGGGTCAGACCCCAGAAAGAGCAAGTGCCACAAAGGAGGCTTCACTTAGGAACTAAAACCAGCAATTAGCACAAGAATATAATTACATAATAAAAGACAGTAATTAAGGAAAAGCGTGACATGTGATATACGATGAGTTAACCATGGGACTATTCAGATAACCAGGTTACAACCCGTAAACCAAACAAGGACCGGGGTTGTAACCATTCGTCTGAACAGAACTTGGTTTCTTCCACCATCTATCGGCAAGATAATATAAAAAAATCAGGACATGTAACAATCTTATACAGGATCAAGACAAGACTAGACTGATTAGTCTCCATTCAACAATCACGGCCAAGCAATAAGTACGGCTTGATACTTTAACTAACTAGGGTTATCACAGGCCTAGTTACTAGCAAGATGCAATGAGATTATTCCACAGCCACAAGCCCTGCAGACCATCCAGGTTATCCAGGCGAATTAGATTCATTAATCAGTTATCAATAATTATTAGGTAGCTTGGTGTACAACACATGACAGTATGCGAAGAAATTGTTTCATGAAGTACCCCACATGACAGTGGGCTGGAAATGTGTCCTACTCGACGGCAGGCTACAAGTCCAAACAATTGTGGCCGGGATAACAGGCTCGCCTGTAACTGGGAAAATCTCTCATGACTACTGAATTATTCTAGTTATTAGCCTTAGCCATTTACAGTGGGTACCCATGACCGTGGTACTCAGGGGTCCCAGTCCTAGACATGATGCAAGACAAGACGAGTTCATTTGTATAAGCACAATCATCCACGATGTTCGGGTTATTCAATCTTGTCGTGTCAAGCTAGCCGTCGTAACAGCAGTTCGAGAAATATCATGTCAGGTTTATCGTATCAAGAGTGCGCCACGGCGGGCCACTATCAAGAATTATCATGTCAAGTTATCATGTCAAAACTTGTCAGGTCAAGTTATCTTGTCAGGAGTGCACCACGGCGGGTCACTATCAAGTCATTCTCATTTATCAAGGAAGGGAGAAACTTGCACAATTAAATAATAATATATATATAATATATATATTCTTGAAGCCAAAGAAAAACTCTACAACTTTTATGTTGGGAGTGGAAAGAAATTCTGACCACAATTCAGGCAAATAAAATATTTAAACAATCAAAGTGGACCCCATGCGGCCCAAAAGTGGGAGAACAAACATGCGGCCAAGGAGAGTGGAAGGCCACCCATACGGCCAGCCAAAGCTTATGCGGCCAAAAAATAACTGAAGGGGGCCATGCGGCCAGTAAGAAATATTCATGCAACCAGAAAAGACAAGGAGAGGAACCCGCAATAATTGCCAGCTTCCACTCAAGCAAAAGAAAAGGACACGTGGCCACTCAAGTACTGGGGCCATGTGGCCTAAAATTATATAGATACAAACCTTGTGGGACCCTACTATAATTAATGCTTCATATTAATGAGGCCAGCACACCATGGTGTATGCGACAAAATATGACACGTGGCCACTCAAACAATGCATGCAACAAAGCATGCGTGCCTTCATGCAAACAAGGCCACGTGGGTTACAAATACAAGCACGCATTAATATAATACAAGCAAGGCCTGTATTGCATGCGGCCAGCAACGATTCTCAAGCCATATGCGGCTGGTGCATTAATGCAACAACAAATGCATTAAAGCAAAAGAAATGCATTCAAATGCATTAAAGTATGCATTTAAGAAAATGTACTAGCATTAGAGTAATGCTTGTACCAGAATGTTATGCGGCTACTTTTAGGAATGTATTTAACAAATGCTTTAGAAAAGTGCATTCAAGAGTGCATAAAAATGCATTAATGCATTAGTGATTGTATTGTAATACATTAGAGAAAGGCATATGCGGCTCATCATTGCTTCATGCAGCCAAGTTAAAGGCTTGTACGCTAAAGGCATTAGTTCATGCAGGGAACTAATGCATGGAATTGGATTAATGCATGGAATGGAGAATGCATTAAATGCATGAAATGGATTAATACATGGAATGCATTAAATGCATTAATTAATGCATTTGAATGCTAATGCATTCCATGCGGCCAGGTAAAATTTGTTACATGTGGCCAACTAAAATTGGCCTATGCATGCGGCTCAACTTAAATATTCATGCAAGCACTGATGCATGCAACTAATATTAAAAGCAAGCCAGCTCACCTTGCTCCCACATGCGGCTCACAAAATTCCCATGCGGCTGAATGCTTCAGGGAATGCACTTAGAGTATGCATTAAAATACTGTATGCATTAAAATAATACATGCATATGTGGCTGACTGCTAAGGCCATATGCGGATGGGAAATGCAAGACAATTAATTAAATGGCCATGCAATTAATGCATGCTAGCAAAACGTTAAAAAATGGTCATGTGGCCAAGGCAATAAATTAATGCTCATGCAGCTGGATTTGTCCATGCGGCAGGAAAGAACACTTGCCGCATGAAATAGTCATGCGGTCAAGTACTGTTCTTCTCCTCCACTTTTCGAGGAGAAGAACACCATGAAGCCATGCTTCCAAGCTCCATAATTCCATCATCCAGAGTCCAAATCTGAACTTCCATAGGTCAAAATGAGGTAGAACAAAATTTTCTACAACATGGAGCCATCAACTAGCAAAGATATGCAAGTTTGATAGATCAAAACTCATGGAAACCAAAAATTCCACAAAACTAGATCTACAAGAATCTAACCACAGAAACGAAAAATGTTAAGTACTAAAGTGGGTTAGAAACACATGAGGAAGACAATGGAACAATAAAAATAGACTTCCTCCATGAAGCAAGATGCACTTGCCTAAGCTCTCCACTCTCTCCTGGTAGGTGAAGAGTAAAGATGGAGAAGAAGAAATGAGTAATGAGTAATAATGGAAGAGAGAGAGTAGGATTGATATTTATGGTGGGAGTGGTGGTAGGTAGGAGTGGTTCTCCACATGACAAACCAAAACAAGCAAGGTCAAATAAACCGAACCGAACTAAGATAAACCCATCAATAAAATGCCAAAATAAATCAAGCAGGGAGACATGCAATACGGGTCAAAATACGTACACGTATTCCAAATACGTAATACGAGATATGGGCATTACAGTATAAACAAACTGGCGAGCAAACCGGCTCGGCAGATATGGGTCCAGATAACACTTATTCTGGTTTCGGTAGACCAAGTGGGAAGGCCGAATACTCTGCAACCAACGAACCCTCCAATTCGGCAGAGTGATCGTATCCTCACCAGAGTCTGCTAAATCTTGGTCAGCCTCGAAATCTTTGAAGATGGGACTGACCTTGACGATCTCCCACCCCTGAAGATAAGACAAGACTCTCCTACAGACGGGAACGCCGGTGTGCAGCCACTTCCTCTTGTAGAAGCGGCAGATAAAGGCGTCACCTCCAACATGATCGTCTTCAGGACCCGGACTCATCATGTTCGGGTGATGCAGAATCAACCATCCCATCAGATAATGGAATGGTAGCTCAGCGCGGGGAAAGTTGTCTTTCCTGCCCCTCTCATGGACCACGTCATCCGCGAAATCCCTCAAACCCCGCAGCAGGTTACACACCATCGCGGAGAAGAGAGCCAAAGAGCGACCAAAAGCCAGTTTTACTGCTGGCAAAATGAGGTTCTGGGTCACCCTCTCCACAGAGCCTGACTGTCACCCCCAGTTTCCAGAAACAGGGGTATTTTTGTCATTTTTCATTTTAGAATATTTTTGAAACTATTTATTTATTTATAAAATTATTTTGGAATTATTTATTTATTTATAAAATTATTTTGGAATTATTTATTTATTTATTGTATTACTTTGGGGTTATTTGAATCGGGTTCGAATTTCAACTCATTCCGACTTGTATCGGGGACCCGGGGTAGTTTTGACTCTAGCGGGCCCACACACTAGTTAGCCATGGCCCATATGTTAGTTATTTTAGTTAGTGACTAGACTAATTATTTTGGTTAGTATTAATTGAGATTAGTGTTTTAGAAGTGACCAAACTACCCCCGACTTAATCCCTTACCAATGTATTAGCAAATAGACTAGAGAGGGGGCTTTTGGACTTTCCTAATAAGACAAAAACACCCAATATGGCCAGCCATGACAAGTGGATAAGGCTCCATCACTTCATCATTTTCCTCTTTCATTTCTCTCTCTTGTTCTTCCCCAATTTTTCTAGAGAGCAATCCCTAATCAAACCATCACCGAATCTTCCCATTTCTTCACCAAATCTTCTTCCTTCCTTCTCCATTCTAGCCAAGGAAGGAGCTCCCCATGTTTGAGAGGATTCGGAGCTTGTTCGTGTCCGTTTGGGATTCCTACGTGTCGGTGGCATTTCGGGATCGATTCGAGTCACCGGGAGGTATAAATCCTTTCCCTCTCTCATTTCTCTCATGCATTAGATTCATTTTGACCTATAGGAATGACCCCCATGGTTTGGTGCCCATTGGTGTCCATTTCGTGTCCATTTGGACATTGTAGAGGTGTCCTAGGAGTAGGATCGTGTCCTAAAGAGGAAAACCCTATGTGGACACTTGTGGAATTATTTGTGTAGTATTTTATTGTTGTTCTAAATATTATTCCAGATTTTACATGTGTTTAGGAATGTGTTTGCCAATGTATCATATTGTTAATATCCATATATATATATATATATATATATATATATATATATATATATATATGTATATATATATATATATATATATATATGTGATGATATATATATATATCTATATATATTTATATATAAATAAAAAAAAACCACATTATATATTTATATATAAATATATATATATATATATATATATATCTATATATATTTATATATAAAACCACATTATATATTTATATATAATGTGGTTTATATATATGGGGATATATATATATATGGTTGTGTTGGTGTGTGACATTGTGTGGTATGGGAGGGGGGAAGCCACACAGGTTCGGCCAGGAGCATGGGATGTGTGTGTGTATGTTAGTGTAGGTGTTGTGTTTAATGATATGGTTGAATGGTGGTTGAGTGTTAGAATAGAGGAAATATAGAGGAGTGTTTGTGTGGGTCTTTAGGGGAGGAAAACCCCATTCTTCACTGCCCAAACAGCAGCTGTAACCCCCATGGCTGTCCCCACATTTGCCTCAAAACAGTCCACCTATTGGACTGTCCAAGAGAAGCCCTTCACTGTCCAAAATCTTATTTTACTGCTGTCCCAAAACAGCATGTAACACCCATCCTATATGCTGTCCCTTATGACCAAATTGCTGTCCTAATAGCCACAAACTTGTCCCCAATTTCAGCATGTTTGTTGTCCCATAACAGCCTTCCATTTCACCTTACATGACTGTCCCTGTGCACCACATTCAGTCCAGAAAACTCCCCCACATATCAGCCAATAGGACACCCTTAGATGGCTGTCATTAAACCCCCATGGCTGTCCTGAATTGTCCCCCAAAACCCACACTTGCAGTCCATGAAACCACCATACATGGCTGTCCTTTAGTCCCCAGATTTCCCCTATAGTTGTTGTCCTATTTTGACATAGAACCAGTCCATACAAACCACTATACATGGCTGTCAAGAACCTGTCCATACACCCTCCTAAAACCCATCCTTCACTGCCCCAAATGACAGCCCCTTGACACCAAATTCAGTTCCCTTTTCACCCCAAGTGGCTGTCCCCATTTCTTCATATGTGCTGTCCCCACTTAGCCTATTTTCAGCCCTATAACACCACTCTAAAATCAGTCCAAGTGCTCCACACTTCAGTCCTATTAGTTCCCTCATGTCAGTCCATATCTGTTTTAGTCGTAGTATTTACAGACCCTATATACAGCGTTCTACCGCCGATACTGCGACGTAGGCTGGACGTAACCACGTGCTCGTGTCCCTCTTCAGGGTGCGGGTCGTGACACGTTTTTGTGGTGGCCCATGCAGGTCAGAGTCGCAATTAGTGCGATCTCGTAATGGTGCTCGACTTAGAGTACTAATTACGAGCCTGCGACTAGGACATAGGATCTAGGGTATGATAGGAGTTACTCAATCACATGTTAGGAAATTTCTGATCTTTTGATTACCATGACAACCCTTCTTGTATTTGAATTAAATTGTCCTCCCTTGATAATATCTTATCATGTGCCATATTGATCTCTTGTGTTCAATTCGTCTTCAGGATGACGGTGACTCGTTCTCAGGCAGCAGGGCCTAGTACAGTTCCAGAGAGGTTAGATCCGGGAGGTTTTCCACCTCCGGCTATGGGAGTAGCAGTCGAGAGAGCAGTAGCATCAGTTCCTGCCCTTCAGGCAGTAGTAGCAGCGGCAGTTCCCGGAGGTCTTCCACCTTTAACTGAGGGAGCTGCAGTTCAGGGAGCTGCCACCTCAGTCCCTGCCCTTCAGGCGGGAGCGGCAACGACGGTTTCAGGAGGTCTTCCACCTCCAGCAGCGAGACCGTCCCTGGTCATCCCTGACATTCTTCCACCGTCGCCTCAGTTACCGGCAGATACTCAGGGGATGATGGCCCTTCTGCAGCAGATGCTGCAGACACAGAGAGCACAGGCAGAGGCACAGCACCGTCAGGCAGAGGTGCTGCGACAGACCATGGAGAACTCGCATCAGCTAGCTATGGCAGCAGTGGAGAGAGGTGCACCGGCTACAGTTCAGGGAGCACCAGCACAGCAGCAGGGTCAGGGGAGGCCCGGTACACACCTCGACTTCAGGAAGATGAACCCGCGGGAGTTCAAGGGTACTGAGGGTATCCTATACGCGGACGACTGGCTAGAGGATGTCCAGCGGAGTCTGGAGTTGGAAGAGGTCCCGAGAGGTCTGTGGGTGACTTCTGCAGCGAGCCAATTTTTCAACATAGCGCTGACTTGGTACTGCACGGATCCGCGTGCGTCGGTGAGAGGTATATCTTAGGAGGACTTCAGGAAGCTCTTTAAGGAGAAGTTCTACCCAGATGTAGCCTTGACAGCTTTGGAGGGGCAGTTTGCCCGTCTGGTACAAGAGAACTCGTCGGTAGACGAATATGCAGCGGAGTTCTTCCGCCTGAGCAGGTTTGCACTTAGTTTGGTCCAGGATGAGGGGTACAAGGCTCAAAAGTTTCGGAAGGGTCTCATACATGCAGTGCACACTCGCACATCTGGGCGACGAGATGCGACCTTCGAGCAGATCCTGATGGAGGCTCAGATTGCAGAGAAAGACTTCGGCCTCAAGCCGAAGAGGAGCAGTGACGCTCTGGGAGCTAGTTCGAGTGCAGGGCCAGCGAAGTGCGCACATTTCCAGCAGAGGCAGTTCCAGCAGCAGCAGCCTCAGTTGCAGTTCCAGCAGGCACCGGCGCGTGCCCAGCAGCATCAGGGTCAGGGTCAGAGGCCGGCTACACAGTGTAACTTCTGCGGGAAGCCAGGGCACACTAGAGAGGTTTGCAGGAAGAGATTGGGCGTCTGCTTATACTGTGGGGCGCCCGATCACCAGCTGAAGGACTGCCGTATTCGGGGAGTCCGAAGAGACCAGGACGGAGTGCAGCAGGCTAGAGGAGGCGAGCAGGGGCGAGCTTTCGCCATGACAGTTGAGTCCACTAAGGCAGTAGCATAGCAGATGGCAGGTTCCAATATTTTGAATCTCCTTTCCGCATTTGTCTTCTTATAAACTGTCTTGAACTTCGATTATATCTGTCCTTTGATCGTTGGATGAAATTTTGTTCTTGTGATGTGATATTCTTCTGAGATAAGTCGTATGGGCTAGGTCGCCTCGATTATGAGATTTTAGAATCCTCTAGGGTCATGCTAGCAGGCATAGTGAGGACATATAGTCGGATTATAGACGTATTTCTCGGGTGTGGAAATTTAAGGTTTTTGCTGCCAAGCATGCGGCAAAGCAAAAATTTTAAATACCATAATTCTAGAGGTATGTACCATAGTCGAGGACTCTGTGATTATCGTAGCCTTGCTCACTAGCATGACGGAGATTCTGAGTATCGTGATTTTGGACAGACGCATACGATTATCGATTTGCATGATTTTTCTGTGTTACTTTGTTTTAATTTTTGAGGATGATTCTTTTAAGGTGGATAGACTTATAGCACCCAGTTTCTATTTGAGAGCAATTTTAAATTTTATGATTTTAGTCATTTAATTCATGCTTTGATTTTTGAGATTTTAAATCATTTTAAATTTTAAGCCATGACTTATGAATTTGATATTTTACTATTGTTTGGTTTTAATTTCGAGGATGAAATTTTTTTAAGCTGGATAGATTTGTCACCCCCAGTTTCCAGAAACAAGAGTATTTTTGTCATTTTTTATTTTAGAATATTTTTGAAATTATTTATTTATAAAATTATTTTGGAATTATTTATTTATTTATTGTATTATTTTGGGGTTACTTGAGTCGGATTCGAATTTTAACTCATTCCGACTTGTATCGGGGACCCGGGGTAGTTTTGACTCTAGCGGGCCTACACACTAGTTAGCCATGGCCCACATGTTAGTTATTTTAGTTAGTGACTAGACTAATTATTTTGGTTAGTATTAATTGAGATTAGTGTTTTAGAAGTGACCAAACTACCCCCGACTTAACCCCTTACCAATGTATTAGCAAATAGACTAGAGAGGAGGCTTTTGGACTTTCCTAATAAGACAAAAACACCCAATATGGCCAGCCATGACAAGTGGATAAGGCTCCATCACTTCATCATTTCCCTCTTTCATTTCTCTCTCTTGTTCTTCCCCAATTTTTCTAGAGAGCAATCCCTAATCAAACCATCACCGAATCTTCCCATTTCTTCACCAAATCTTCTTCTTTCCTTCTCCATTCTAGCCAAGGAAGGAGCTCCCCAAGTTTGAGAGGATTCGGAGCTTGTTCGTGTCCGTTTGGGATTCCTACGTGTCGGTGGCATTTCGGGATCGATTCGAGTCACCGGGAGGTATAAATCATTTCCCTCTCTCATTTCTCTCATGCATTAGATTTATTTTGACCTATAGGAATGACCCCCATGGTTTGGTGCCCATTGGTGTCCATTTCGTGTCCATTTGGACATTGTAGAGGTGTCCTAGGAGTAGGATCGTGTCCTAAAGGGGAAAACCATATGTGGACACTTGTGGAATTATTTGTGTATTGTTTTATTGTTGTTCTAAATATTATTCCAGATTTTACATGTGTTTAGGAATGTGTTTGCCAATGTATCATATTGTTAATATATATATATATATATATATATATATATATATATATATATATATATATATATATATATATATATATATATATATATATATCATCACATATATATATATATATATATATATATATATATATATATATATATATATATATATATATATATATATATATATATATATATATATGTGATGATATATATATATATATATATATATATATATATATATATATATATATATATATATATATATATATATATATATATGTATTTATATATAATGTGGTTTATATATATGGGGATATATATATATATATGGTTGTGTTGGTGTGTGACATTGTGTGGTATGGGAGGGGGGAAGCCACACAAGTTCGGCCAGGAGCATGGGATGTGTGTGTGTATGTTAGTGTAGGTGTTGTGTTTGATGATATGGTTGAATGGTGGTTGAGTGTTAGAATAGAGAAAATATAGAGGAGTGTTTGTGTGGGTCTTTAGGGGAGGAAAACCCCATTCTTCACTACCCAAACAGCAGCTATAACCCCCATGGCTGTCCCCACATTTGCCTCAAAACAGTCAACCTATTGGACTGTCCAAGAGCAGCCCTTCACTGTCCAAAAACTCATTTTACTGTTGTCCCAAAACAGCATGTAACACCCATCATATATGCTGTCCCTTAGGACCAAATGGCTGTCCTAACTGCCACAAACCTGTCCTCAATTTCAGCATGTTTGCTGTCCCATAACAGCCTTCCATTTCACCTTACATGACTGTCCCTGTGCACCACATTCAGTCCAGAAAACTCCCCCACATATCAGCCAATAGGACACCCTTAGATGGCTGTCATTAAACCCCCATGGCTGTCCTGAATTGTCCCCCAAACCCACACTTGTAGTCCATGAAACCACCATACATGGCTGTCATTTAGTCCCCAGATTTCCCCTATAGTTGTTGTCCTATTTTGACATAGAACCAGTCCATACAAACCACTATACATGGCTGTCAAGAACCTGTCCATACACCCTCCTAAAACCCATCCTTCACTGCCCCAAATGACAGCCCCTTGACACCAAATTCAGTCCCCTTTTCATCCCAAGTGGCTGTCCCCATTTCTTCATATGTGCTGTCCCCACTTAGCCTATTTTCAGCCCTATAACACCACTCTAAAATCAGTCCAAGTGCTCCACACTTCAGTCCTATTAGTTCCCTCATGTCAGTCCATATTTGAGCCTTGAGTGTGTGCATAGGAGCATGTGTGTGAGTGTGTTTTGAGGTATTGTTGTGTGTGTGTGTGTGAGAGCTATGAGTGTAGTTAAGAGGCCCATAGGTTAGCCTATGTCTAAACCAATAGGAAACCTATAGGAGAAGCCTATGAGTGTGAGAAATATATGTGAGTGTTGTGTGTGAGTGAGTGGTATGGGTGAGTGATAGAGTTGAGGGTAAATTAATGATATGGGTAAGGTAGGTAATAGGAAAAACCTATACATGTCCTAACATAGCTTAGATACCTAGGATACCTATTTTCCTTGGTAGGTAAACCTTAGATAGGTTGGTATCTAGCTACCCTAAGGAGCCTAGGCTAGTATTTTGGGTATTAGCGGGGTTTCCTTGGGATTGGGCAAGGTATCGGGATTTACCTTGGTAGGGTAATGCTAGTTTTGCCTAGGAATAGGGTATTTGAGTTAGGAGTCTAAGATAGGGTTAGAATTAGATTCCTTTGGTTGGTAATGATCAAATATGGTGCTCATAGACTAGTTTTGACGTCGGTAGACCTTTTTGACCAAAAGTCAACAAAGTCAACCGAGAGTCAAACGTAGCCTTTAAGCGACCAGATTTAACCGAAATCAAACCAGAGTTGACCAGTTGACTGAAAGTCAACAGTTGGTCAACATTAGACTAGTTTGACCTAGAGTTGACCAGAGTTGACCAGAGTTGACTTTTGACCAAAAGTCAACCTTTGACCCTGTTTGACCTAGTTTGACTTGGATTGACTCCCACTGACCTAGTATGACCTAGTATGAACCAGTATGACCTAGTATGACTCAGTTTGACCTAGATTGACCTAGTTTTGATTTAGACTTGCATTCATGGCTTATATTAGTTTTCTTTCTCAGTTTTAAACCCTGTTTGACTCATAGTATCTTATTTTAGGTCTGTGATCACTCTGAGCGTCTGTTCACCCTATCAGCTCAGGACCACAGGCGAGTACATTCACTGATAGTTTTCATTGTCTTGATATTTACTATATTCGATTCAGTTGTAGTGTTTTACATGATTCCTGACACGACGTTTCACGGACTAGTATACGTCGAATCCTGTCATGAGATGTTATTCCTAGACTCCCTTGGTATATGAGTATGTGATATTTCTGTGTTCCTGTACTTATATAGACATTGATTTGGGAGTGGGCTGGCCCCCTGCTCTCGAACCCCGTGTCATGACGTGCCATGTCCGGATCCGTGATACTATTCGGGGATGGAGGAATTATTAGGGGTTATATGATCAAAGCCTCCCTGTAACAATATTTTGCTAGCGCTACCCTCACCTCACGTAGGGTGTAGCAGACACCTCATTACCAGTTATCCAGGTTGGACGGCATGACTCTCCGTTGAGGACACCGCGGATTGCCGGGCCAAGTGGATAACCATCTCTTGCTTCCCTAGCCGATCACATATCGCTCTAATAGTTCAAATCACTTTTACATTTATTAGTGTATCTTATATTCCAGTTCAGCTTTACTTTCTGTACTTCTCACCATGCTATGATTTCCATTTCTCACATGCTCTATCTGTCTTTTATACTGTACCATGATTTGAGATCAAGTCCTGTTTGAAAGAAGGGTTACAACTCTGGTCCTTGTTTGGTTCAGGGGTTGTAACTCGGCTTTCAAATGGTTCCCAAGTCGCATATATCTTTGTCTTGTATTTCATTATTGTTGTCTCTTATAGTATTTCTCAATTCATATGGAACTGCTGTTGGTGTTTGTACTTCTCATTTTTCTGACAGGATACGTTGACAAATTTTACAGATGATTCAGAGGCTGATTGCCCGACCTACTATGGGGTTGAGTCTGATGGACTAGATTTAGACCGTGGCTTGTTGGTAGAGCCACTAGACTTTGCTCACCCTGAGTAGCATAGTTTAGTTAGGTTTGCCTGGCCTGCGAGCCAGCTAGTACATTTCAGTTGTGTAGTATCTTATATATTTTCTGAGACTCTTGGATGTTTATGTTTAGCTCTGACTTGTGGACTTTGGAACTCATATCCTGTTTTATCTATCATATCTCTTTTCTATGCTATCTACCTTAGTTTGATATATGTGATTGAGAATGTATTGTTATGTCACCTCCATTCGGAGTGTATATACTGTACAGGTACATTTATCTGTTTTAGTCGTAGTATTTACAGACCCTATATACAGCGTTCTACCGCCGATACTACGGCGTAGGTTGGACGTAACCACGTGCTCGTGCCCCTCTTCAGGGTGCGGGTCGTGACACTGACCCACCTGAGAACACACAGTCCCAGATCTATATCATCAAGTACGCAGTCAACACTGCCTTGGATGACATCCGGTGCACGCAATGCCAGAAACAGCTGTATACATCCTCGCCACTCTCATTTGAACGAGGAGCCTTCTTGCCTAGTCGGCTCATTTCGGAGGTTACTTCCGCGGGCTTCAGTCCCCGTGGAGTCGTAAACCGAATCTTCGTAGAGTCTGCCAGGTCCTGCTTGAAGACATAATCCCTCCAAGTAGTCACATGAGGCTGTGACTTGCTTTTGTCATTCCGTTGCAGCAGATAATGATGGCTCGCCACCTCTTTGAAGGCGGCCATCATCTCCGGGTCCTTTTTTTTCCAGAACCAGGATCTATTTATTTGTCGGAAAATATTCCTCATACGGTTCCGAGCCCCAGGAAAGCTTGGACACCTCGTACATCTCATGGAGAGCCAATTCCAATTCCCCCACTGGAGTAAAGAAAGTGCCAGTCTGGGTATCGAACATTTCCAAGAGTGCAAGAAACAATGCTTGTTGAGATCCACGCCGGCCTGTGTGGCACGGATAGCGGCCGTCAGCCCACTCAGTCTTGAACTTCGACAACACCCAAAGGGTCAACTCGTCCCATTTTGGCACGTGGTGATACCAACCTTCAAGACGTTAACATCTGATTTGCAAAGGTCGAAGCACCAAAGGAAAAGATGTCACTAGGAACCTCACTATAAAGGCTCCCAGGGTGCAAAGTTCGACAACTGAACGAGGGCCCGGCTCGCGAGGCTGCCAAGGTATCTCTTTGATTCGAAGTAACATCAATCGAAAGAGTACCCCCCACTGCCCCTCCTTGAGAAGGAGTAAATTCCCATAACATCCTTCTCTTGGAAGCTAAACGGTAGAAGGCCGTCAGCGGCAATTGGCGTTCAAGTTGTCGCATGTACAGAACTATGCCCTTCGCAGAGAAGAACCAGTCTTCTTTGATCTTCAGTATCTTCGCCTCGGTGGAGATCAGTCGGTCACCAAACAAAAAAGGCAGGTTTCAAGAAGGTCACATCCTCGGACTCAGCAGATTCCAGTTTGCCGCTCTCCATCATACTCTGGAGAAAAACAGGCGACTGATTCCGGATTTGCAGCATTCTCTCGGAAGGCTGATTCAGTAGGATAGCAGCCTTCGCGGGGTTAATAACCTCCTCGTCGAAATCAACTCCCCTTTGACAAAGAGAAGCAACCAGAAGGACTTCATTCAGCAAAGGGATAGTCATCGACACTGACACAGCGAAAACAAAAGTTAGACAAGAAGCTTTAAGAAGACAAAGTGTGTCAAACAGCCTGGCGCATCATCAGGGTCTAAACCCATACGCGTCAGCAGTGAAGCTTCGACGCATCATCAGGGTCTAAACCCATACGCATCAGCAGTGAAGCTTCGGCGCATCATCAGGGTCTAAACCCATGCGCATCAGCAGTGAAGCTTCGGCGCATCATCAGGGTGTAAACCCATGCGCGTTAGCAGTGAAGCTTCGGCGCATCATCAGGGTGTAAACCCATGCGCGTTAGCAGTAAAACCTCGACGCATAATCAGGGCCTAAACCCATACGCGGCGGCGGAATAGCCTCGGCGCATCATCAGGACAGAAGTCTATACGCATCAGCGACAAAGAGTTAGGGCACAACAACATGATGCAACTCAGCCATGTGCTCCAAACTCGTCTAAAAAGTTGAGGGATCACACCCACCCGTCACCACAGGCCGAACGTCGGCCGGAGTCACGATGGTGACTGGAGCATCCTCCTCGACGAACTCTGCAGGCTCCTTCCCCTTGCCAGCACCACCGCGAGGAGTCTTGGGGGCCATCTCGTGAAAGAAGAAGTTTAGGGTTTTTTGAAAGAGGAACTATAGAGAAGAAGAAAGCAAAGTGGAGAAGAACCCTCTCTCTCCATCAGACGCCTATTTATAGGCTTTGACATATGCGGAAACCGATGAGGAGTGACATCAGCTGCCGCCTCGGATTCCATGAAGAGATAACTGCAAATAAATCCAAAAAGATCATCATTAATCTTCTTGGTTATCGAAGCGTTATCATTTGCAACTGAGAGGAGCATGCGCCCATCACTGATGCGCGGAGTACTCATGCGCCCGAACAGTCATGCTCCCCGTTGAAGACACCACCATGCTTCTTATTCAAAGTATTCCAAAACTTGACAAAAAGTTTTGGAAACTTTGAAGGGGGTCTTGTAGAAGCATGAAATTTTAGAACCATAAATCCTATGCGCCTAACACTACATGCGCCAGGAGGCTCGGATGAAGTACTTGGCACAGCAAACAGCAAAAGCATAAGACATTAAAAGAAGATTTTTATTTCATATAAAAGTCTATTACATGTCTAAAAAAGGCTGTACAAAGGAGAACTTCTACAAAAAGAAAAGACCCTAAGTCTACAGCCAGGCGCAGCAACCACCATGCGCTCTCAAACAGGCGTATATCTCCATGCGCTCTCAGCCAGACGCATCCCTTCAGCAGCTCAGTTATGTGCATCCCTTCAGCGGCTCAGTTATGTGCATCCCTTCAGCAGCTCAGTTATGTGCCGCCCTTTCAGTCAGGCACATCATGAAGTCTCAGCATATGTGCCATCAAATGCTTCGACTAATGAAGCATTTATTGATCAGAACGAGGGTGGACAATCAACCCTCTAGCTGGAGGAAGACCTCTCTAAACCAAGGAAAAGGAGAGCACCGCAATCGACCCGCGGCTAAAGGAGCAGCTTTCAACCCAACCAGAATGGGCAACACCCACTCTAGCAGGAGGAGGAGCTCTCCCAAAGCCCCAGAAAGATGATCGGAGCACCGCAATTCCGATCTGCGGCTCTTCCAGCATAACAGAGACGGGGCTCGAGCATCCCGATCTTTGGATGCAACAGGCACCTTCCGCCTGCCTCAGAAGCCCTCAACTCCGACTTTTGGATGTAACATTCACCTTCAAGTGCATCAATGAAGACAATGCGTCGCATCTTCACCCTAGGGGGCATCTCGTCAACAGAATGTCCTCGAGCAAACAAGTTCATTTCGGGAGGACGTGAGAGAACGAGAAGCAAACTCTCTCCATGCCACTATTTATAGGCCGGGCAAATCAAACCCATGCGACCAGTGGCTGGCTCTCCGAATCCCGTGCAATGAATTTGCATTAATGGTGATGAACCTGACGCTTCGGATTCAGCCAAGTCAAAACGCCTATTTAAAGCACTCGAAGAACGTAACAGTCGGACCAATAAAAAGGTGTCATGCAAAGCGGATGCGTCGGTCAGACCGCGCATCATACAGATGCGCCCATCAGCACCAAGCGCCTTATGAGCATGCGCCCCCATGCGTCCCCATACGCCTAGTGGAACGCAGATCGATGCGCCCACTCAAACACCGATCACCTGTCAAGAACATTAAATGCTAAAGTCTGACAGAGTTGGCAGCACCTCCCCCGAGGACTGAACAGTTGACAGCTTTTTCAGAAGATGAAGCGTCGCCGACGTCAGCATCATCATTACTTTCCTCCGGCGGTTACAAGCCACGTGGCCGCCCAACCATGTTACATGTGCCTCCCCAGCCATGCGCCCAAATCTCTGCATGTGCCTCAAAAGTCATGCGCCTCAGACTTTTCTCTGATCCCTAAAGACAGAAATCAAGTCACTACTGAAGCCCCGCAAGCGCCTCAAAAGCCATGCGCCCAGACTGGTTCGTGACTTCTAAAGGTTAAAGGCCAAAGTCTCCTCATGCGCCCAATCCCAGGCGCATCCCATCTGATCTCTCTCCACCAAATCCGAGATCTTTGAGCCATGGACCTACGACACGTGTCCTTTGACTCGATTCAGCCTATGAAGGGGTGCTAATCACCCAAGATCTCAGCAACTGAAATATCCTCTCCATGCTACGTGTCAGCTCGGTCGCAGCCCACAAAGGCAACAGGAAGGATTCAACTCCTCAATCAGAGCGCATCGCCCATGCGCCTCCATCAGCAATCACCACGTGGCATTCCCACAAACCGGCGCATCCTACTTATGCGCGCATGAGCAGCCAGCCTGCAAGCTATAAATAGAGGGATCATTTCCTTCTTCTACATCCACGAACACACCTACGAATACACACAGAGAGACAGATACAGACACTCAGTGTCTTCTTTCTCTCTGCAAGCTCCGGCACCCAGAGCAACTCAGACCTTCAGAGAACCGAGAACCATCGTCAGATCGTCAACGGAGTCAACGCATTACCACTCGCTCCATCGACACAAGAGACCCAGATAAACAAAAGTGTACTCCTAGGACTACGTCTAAGTCCTACATTGTAACACTGTTCTGTTTGTAATTGAAATTTGTAATCAAAAAATTTTTAATGGCTAACAGAGGCAGTGCCTCATCGCCTAGGTACTTGACCAAACTTCAACTCGGGATGGTAGGGTCGTGCCATACTCTATTCGCGACTTCAACTTTATTCGAGACAGTGCATCGCCGAGGAGCAACTTATGCGAACTCGGCCGTGCCAAGACTTTCACTTAAACTCAAGTACCTCTAGACCAATTCTCGTGCCAACGACGTCAAGGGGGACGACTCGTGCAGGTCGTGCCCTTAGACTTTGCCTAGACTTGTCCGTGCTTCAAGATGAGGTCGTGCCTAACGACTCCCTGACTTAGCCAACTTTTACATTACGGTCCTTTCGACTTAAAGCGATGGCACTCGACTTAACTTATGCAAACTTAGGCCAACAATGCCGATACGCGAAAGCCAATACGAGATTGCCAATATGGATACGCGAAAGCCAATACTTGATACGCGAAAGCCTTCCTTTGTGCCGAAGCACGTGTCTTGCTGCAGCCCTATATTAGGCCCAGACCTTGTGTTACCGACTGGACATGATTCAAGTCCTAGACTCAATCCAAAGGCATATACGCGGTTTGCCGCTATTCTGCTGATCCATCTACATGAGTGGTCACTAGCAATGTCAAGCTATCATAGACTCGGCTCGAGATCTCGGCTCGTCCCTCTGCGGGTAGCTAGCCCGGAGGCACTGTGTATCTCCCATGCAGTTATCCAGCATCCTACCGTGAGCCGCCTCACTTCTTCCGGGCTGACATGATCCCGGTGCCCCGACAATCATTCGAAAAGACTACACCTTGTCGACAAGTTGTCCAATGACCATGCAAGACTCAACTCGATCTATCTAATTCTTCCTTAACTTGACCATGCTTTCCTTCTTTCTATCGAGACTTAACGAGACTCCCAAGCAGCGGGACCGATCTCGTGTGCGGGACTTATCAAGACTTAGCGAGACTCCCAAGTAGCAGGACCGATCTCGTGTGCGGGACTTATCGAGACTTAGCGAGACTCCCAAGTAGCAGGACCGATCTCGCGTGTTTCTTTTGTTGGCCCAATGATTATATCATATTTTTGAATATGGTTAATATGTTAAGTTTAGCATTTCATTATCACTAATCTTTATACTATCGCTATAGCATTTCTACTTATACTTATACCTTTGGTGATATATGCCTATTGGTTTACTTTTTAGTGATATGAGCTTATCTATCTTAAATTTAATCGGGTTGCCAAAATCAAAACTATGTTTTGATTGTGGTCATTCAATTAAGTTTAATCATTATGATATCACTAACATTTATGCTATCACCTTAGCACTTATACTTAAACTCAGCATTGTCCTAATGTGCATTAAACTTATCATACTTGCTACTATGTATATTGCTTTGTTCGTCTAACATGTACATGCAGAAAAGCAATAAGCAAGATCAATGTGGACATATGCAATGAAGAAATCATGGTGGGCCAAAGACGACGGATCCCACAAGATTTCTCTGAACCACCCGACGACATCTCTAGAGCCACGCACCCGGGGGTTCACTCTATCCAAAATACATGCATTCAGCCGAGTCTCGTGAGCGGGCATTCCTATATTCGTGATTCACTCTATCCATCCATACCAATCCTCAAGATCAATCTTTTCGATTGTAACACTTGAAACAGGGCGTCTCGCCTAACCGCTAGGTCGTTTTTCAAGGCTAAGTCAATGTCAGGATTGGAATCATAGTTCCCCAACAATAATGCCAACACTGACCCCAATCCTAGGGTCAAACCATAGTCGGTAGTACGGGATTTTCTACCCGAGCTCGCGTCACTCAGATTTCTAAACATCGAGCACGATCACCTATTCGCATCAAGGCGCGCGTTGTGCATATTCGAATCCATTCAATTCACCAATTCTAACCAATTCATGTATTCGATCACGAGGTTGTCTAGTTCGACAATATGTTGCGCCCCAATCTCACGCGAGTTCGATTATTCACGGAGGTTCATGAATCACCATGCAACGCTTCCGCGGAATAATCACTCATCGGGGCGTAACTCTTGTTTTATTCTAGACTAATTCATTTTCGATACGCGGATTGGACCTACGCAATCCTCAAATTCGACCGTCATGCACGCTAAGTCATTCTCGATTCCACCTTCGCGTCAAACCACAAGTCGAAGCACACAAATTGCCACGCCATGCTAGTTCAATCACCCCCGCTGTATGAATCACCATACCAGCGCTCACGCGGAGTGATCGTCCTAATCGGCGCAGCGCATGTGCGAGGCTGGAGTTGCGCTCGCATAAGACAAGAATGTCAACATTGTGGTTATCGTCGAAGCAAATCCAAACATTTTCATTTTTCATCCAAGCCAAGATCTCGGTTCAATAGTCTGACCGTCATTCATTCAACTAGAAAATCCTCGAGCCAAGTCTATCTTTTCTTCGACACATTTTAACATCCCGAGTATAGTATCCATCGGAACAATAACATTTGCACGATCTTCATTCGCCGAGTGAGAGTACTCCCGAGTTATCGCATATCGATCTTTGATATGCCTCAATACCATCGACGATATGCGTAACCTGACGATCTTCCTTTGTAACCAATTTTGAGTCGTACGACTGATGCTATTGTCCGAACTGGATATACCATAATTCCTTTGACATTCAAGATCAAGTTCGTTCGCTATTCCTCAAGCTAGTTTTAATATCGTTGTCCAAAACTCTAGTCACATTTCATTTGACTCAATCCGAAATCGTACGTGTGAACTACTAGACTTCTTCGATCAAGACATTCACTTTTATTCATCGTATCCAAATCATTTTCTAACTCGCGTTGCCCATTCACAAGTTGTCTGAACGACATCTCGTTCGGGACATTCGAAGTCACGATCAACTAAGCGTGACGCGTTCTAAGGCTCTGCACGATCGCATCGCCTCGCCGACATACTCGTGTTACCTCTAATCCTCAATTGTTGCTCGAATAATTTCTAAGACAATTCATACACCACTCGGATTCGAGCCATCCGATCTAGTCCTCAATCACGTTCGCGTCATTCGTTAAGACATCCTTCAGATTCGTTCGACGAATCTCTAGCGTATTCGCTCACGTCGCACCGACGCACTAAGTCGTTCGCACTATTTCCTCAAAAATCAAAATCCAGTCTTTCGCGTACGACTAAGCGTTAGTCCGATAGCGTTCCTATCGATAACACTCTAAGTGTATCCTCGTTCCCAACCGAACGATACTTGATATCGCTTGCAACTCGATTGCACCAAAAAGTCGAGGTGCGCGACACGCAGCACAACTTAGCCAAAAGGTCGTGTGCATAGCTATCCCGTGTGAACTATATTCGAGTTTGTACGATCATTTGGTAACGTTGACGTGGGACTAGTTGGACATGCACGCGACTTGCTAACTTTAGCACAAGTTTTCTATCAAGATAAGTTTGACACCGTTCGACACAAAGGCCTACCAATGTGTCCGGCGATGGCCTACCGATGAATTCGATCGAACGCTTGCACGAGCTTTTGAAAATACTTAGACTTATTGTATGGACATGCCGAGGGACATTCGAGAGAGAGCGCACACTTCTTTTTCCAACGACGAGCTTTCAAAACTGAAAAATTCGACGTGAAGTCCAAGGACGTAAAGCCGTGCTCTGATACCATTATGTCACGCCCCGCTCCCATAGGAGCGACCGTCCTCGCTAAGGCGTGATGCCGCACGAGCCTAGATTGCGCTCGTGCAAGGCAGTTTCATAACAGCCGATTACATCGGCGGTGACGGAGTCGTCGCACAGAAGTCCCAAACAGAAATATTGAAACATGCAGCGGAATTTAAAGACAAAACACAAGTTATTCAAGGGAACTCTTTTATTGATATTGAACAATAAAATTACAATGGGTGCAAGGCCATGATTACAATTCTCTCGTGCTCACTTTTCTCTCATTTTACAAGTCTCTCTGCTCTCTCTCATCTCTCGATACAATGCTTGAGCCAGCGGAAGCTTCGGAAGGCGATGTCCATACATTATGTCCTGTATAAGTCTTGAGTTCACGCGGCCGTACGCTTCGACTCGCCAAGGAACTCAGTGCCTCGACGCATCCAAGCGAGCTCCACGCCACGAGCTTCTACCTGTGCCTGCATATAGAAACTGTGTGGGTGTCAGTACTCAACTGTACTGGTGGAGTGAGCTCCTCGCCCACCCATACAAAATCGACACGTTCATTTACTTTGTGCATTACAAGTCCCTTTCGATTGTCTTGCTAGTCTTGCCTTAGGTTCAGTTTTAAGACTACGACGTCTGACCAACTCGATGTGCAACGACATGGTCGTGCTATAATATCAACGTGTATTTCGATCGAGGCAGTGCCTCATCGCCTAGGTACTTGACCAAACTTCAACTCGGGATGGCAGGGTCGTGCCATACTCTATTCGCAACTTCAACTTTATTCGAGACAGTGCATCGCCGAGGAGCAACTTATGCGAACTCGGCCGTGCCAAGACTTTCACTTAAACTCAAGTGACTCTAGACCAATTCACGTGCCAACGACGTCAAGGGGGACGACTCGTGCAGGTCGTGCCCTTAGACTTTGCCTAGACTTGTCCGTGCTTCAAGATGAGGTCGTGCCTAACGACTCCCTGACTTAGCCAACTTTTACATTATGGTCCTTTCGACTTAAAGCGATGGCACTCGCCTTAACTTATGCAAACTTAGGCCAACAATGCCGATACGCGAAAGCCAATACGCGATTGCCAATATGGATACATGAAAGCCAATACTTGATACGCGAAAGCCTTGCTTTGTGCCGAAGCACGTGTCTTGCTGCAGCCCAATATTAGGCCCAGATCTTGTGTTACCGACTGGACATGATTCAAGTCCTAGACTCAATCCAAAGGCATACACGCGGTTTGCTGCTATTCTGCTGATCCATCTACATGAGTGGTCACTAGCAATGTCAAGCTATCATAGACTCGGCTCGAGATCTCGGCTCGTCCCTCCGCGGGTAGCTATCTCGGAGGCGCTTTGTATCTCCCATGCGGTTATCCAGCATCCTACCGTGAGCCGCCTCACTTCTCCCGGGCCGACATGGTTCCGGTGCCCCGGCGATCATTCGAGAAGACTACACCTTGTCGACAAGTTGTCCAATGACCATGCAAGACTCAACTCGATCTATCAAATTCTTCCTTAACTTGACCATGCTTTTCTTCTTTTTATCGAGACTTAACGAGACTCCCAAGTAGCGGGACCGATCTCGTGTGCGGGACTTATCAAGACTTAGCGAGACTCCCAAGTAGCGGGACCGATCTCGTGTGCGGGACTTATCGAGACTTAGCGAGACTCCCAAGTAGCGGGACCGATCTCGCGTGTTTCCTTATCGAGACATAGCGAGACCCCCAAGTAACGGGACTGATCTCGGGACAACCAGTCGCGTGGACTTCCTTTGATCGTGGCATACTCTTTACTAATTCCATCGTAGCTCGTGCCTTAGACAGACCTGGTTCTATAGGCGATGCTATCGCTCAAGTCATATACTTTATACGACGAGCCTTGTTCTCAAGGGACTACGCAAATTGACAACCGCAGATAGAGCGGAACAGTGCTAGAAATGGCTTCGATAGCCCAACATAACTCCTGTCTACTTTATTCGGACAGCGACTCGACGAGAAAAGGCTACGCCGAGCTCCGCGTCGAGGGAACGTGCCGTGTACGGGGTCGACTTGAACAACCAAGTTCTCGGGTGCCTAGACTTAAGCCAACAAGCAGTGCAATACGAATTTAACTCGCGGGACGTGCGAAGGCTATGCCAAGCCTTGGACGACGGGACCGTGCATGCATTTTCAAGCATTCACGCGGGCGACGGCTATGACTTAGGCCAATACAAGCGTTGGGGCAAAACGACGGGACAATGCATGCTTTATCAAGCATTCAAGCGGGCGACGCCTATGACTTAGGCTTATTCGAGTGTCGTGGCAACTTACCGACTTAAGCCAACTTCCTTCTCCCAAGCCACGGGAACAAAGGATCGAGTGTCATTTTAAAAGCACGCTGAGCCGACTTCTAAGCAGACCGTGGGACCATTTTCTATGTTCTAAGACGTTCCGACTCGTCGGGATTATTTCCTTAGCTATGTACGTTCGTAGCTTTTATATTAGCCTACTTGTGCAAGTTAAAAACATACGAGTTATTAAGTGAAGGCTAAGATGAGGCAAGTTTACCGAAACTACCCCACCTGTGCGAGGAGTCGCCTCGACCGAGCGAGCCTTCAAGCAGCCTTTGCAAGGCTAAGTCCGAACGCCGTCGGCGTTGCGATTCCTCCGATTGACTTTGCGGGACGGGGCACTACAACATACACTACTCAGAACAAGTGTCGTCCTCGAGACTTTCCTGAATGCAAGGCATCCTACCATTTCTATGGCCAAGACTTAATCGTACACACTCCGCCTACGCGTTCCTTCGATTCCGAGCTACGCTCGCACGACTATCAATCATTTCCTTTAACTCGATTTCAAGTTCTCGACACTCCTCCATCCCTCAAGTCATGCTTGAACTCAATGTATCACTTGGTTGGATCATGCACGCATTCCAGGCGTCCCCATAATACATGCATTCAGCCGAGTCTCGTGAGCAGGCATTCGTATATTCGTGATTCACTCTATCCATCCATACCAATCCTCAAGATCAATCTTTTCGATTGCAACACTTGAAACAGGACGTCTCGCCTAACCGCTAGGCCATTTCTCAAGGCTAAGTCAATGTCAGGATTGGAATCATAGTTCTCCAACAATGATGCCAACACTGACCTCAATCCTAGGGTCAAACCATAGTCGGTAGTACGGGGTTTTCTACCCAAGCTCGTGTCACTCAGATTTCTAAACATCGAGCACGATCACCTATTCGCATCAAGGCGCGCGTTGTGCATATTCGAATCCATTCAATTCACCAATTCTAACCAATTCATGTATTCGATCACGAGGTTGTCTAGCTCGACAATATGTTGCGCCCCAATCTCACGCGAGTCCGATTATCCACGGTGGTTCATGAATCACCATGCAACGCTCCCGCGGAATAATCACTCATCCGGGCGTAACTCTTGTTTGATTCTAGACTAATTCATTTTCGATACGCGGATTGGACCTACGCAATCCTCAAATTCGACCGTCACGCACGCTAAGTCATTCTCGATTCCACCTTCGCGTCAAACCACAAGTCGAAGCACACAAATTGCCACGCCATGCTAGTTCAATCACCCCCGCTGTATGAATCACCATACCAGCGCTCACGCGAAGTGATCGCCCTAATCGGCACGACGCATGTGCGAGGCTGGAGTTGCGCTCGTATAAGACAAGAATGTCAACGTTGTGGTTATCGTCGAAGCAAATCCAAACATTTTCATTTTTCATCCAAGCCAAGATCTCGGTTCGATAGTCTGACCGTCATTCATTCAACTAGAAAATCCTCGAGCCAAGTTTATCTTTTCTTCGACACATTTTAACATCCCGAGTATAGTATCCATCGGAACAATGACATTTGCACGATCTTCATTCGCCGAGTCAGAGTACCCCCGAGTTATCGCATATCGATCTTTGATACGCCTCAATACCATCGACGATATGCGTAACCTGACGATCTTCCTTTGCAACCAATTTCGAGTCGTACGACTGATGCTATTGTCCGAACTGGATATACCATAATTCCTTCGACATTCAAGATCAAGTTCGTTTGCTATTCCTCAAGCTAGTTTCAATATCGTTGTCCAAAACTCTAGTCACATTTTATTTGACTCAATCCGAAATCGTACGTGTGAACTACTAGACTTTTTCGATCAAGACATTCACTTTTATTCATCGTATCCAAATTATTTTCTAACTCGCGTTGCCCATTCACAAGTTGTCCGAACGATATCTCGTTCGGGACATTCGAAGTCACGATCAACTAAGCGTGACGCGTTCTAAGGCTCTGCACGATCGCATCGCCTCGCCGACATATTCGTGTTACCTATAATCCTCAATTGTCGCTCGAATAATTTCTAAGACAATTCATACACCACTCGGATTCGAGCCATCCGATCTAGTCCTCAATCATGTTCGCGTCATTCGCTAAGACATCGTTCAGATTCGTTCGACCAATCTCTAGCGTATTCGCTCACGTCGTACCGACGCACTAAGTCGTTCGCACTATTTCCTCAAAAATCAAAATCCAGTCTTTCGCGTACGCCTAAGCGTTAGTCCGATAGCGTTCCTATCGATAACACTCTAAGTGTATCCTCGTTCCCAACCGAACGATACTTGATATCGCTTGCAACTCGATTGCACCAAAAAGTCGAGATGCGCGACACGCGGCATAACTTAGCCAAAAGGCCGTGTGCATAGCTATCCCGTGTGGACTATATTCAAGTTTGCACGATCATTTGCTAATGTCGACGTGGGACTAGTTGGACATGCACGCGACTTGCTAACTTTAGCAAGAGTTTTCTATCAAGATAAGTTTGACACCGTTCGGCACAAAGGCCTACCAATGTATCCGGCGATGGCCTACCGATGCGTTTCGATCGAACGCTTGCACGAGCTTTTGAAAATACTTAGACTTATTGTATGAACATGTTGAGGGACATTCGAGAGAGAGCGCACACTTCTTTTTCCAACGACGAGCTTTCAAAACTGAGAAATTCGACGTAAAGTCCAAGGACGTAAAGCCGTGCTCTGATACCATTTTGTCACGCTCTGCTCCCGTAGGAGCGACCGTCCTCGCTAAGGCGTGATGCCGCACGAGCCTAGATTGCGCTCGTGCAAGGCAGTTTCATAACGGCCGATTACATCGGCGACGACAGAGTCGTCGCACAGAAGTCCCAAACAGAAATATTGAAACATACAGCAAAATTTAAAGACAAAACACAAGTTATTCAAGGGAACTCTTTTATTGATATTGAACAATGAGATTACAATGGGTGCAAGGACATGATTACAAGTCTCTCGTGCTCACTTTTCTCTCATTTTACAAGTCTCTCTGCTCTCTCTCATCTCTCGATACAATGCTTGAGCCAGCGGAAGCTTCGGAAGGCGATGTTCATACACTATGTCCTGTATAAGTCTTGAGTTCACGCGGCCGCACGCTTCGACTCGTCAAGGAACTCCGTCCCCCGACGCATCCAAGCGAGCTCCACCCCACGAGCTTCTACCTGTGCCTGCACATGGAAACTGTGTGGGTGTCAGTACTTGTAGTGCCCCGCTCCCGTTGGGGCGAAGCACTACGTAATAGGCTCGTGCCAAGTCAGACATGGTCGGGAACATAGATGGCTAGTCTGACTCGGCGACGAGTTTGGATACAAAAACCATGGCATCAATAAAATCGATTTGGACGAGTGATATGAGTACCGTTCCAACTAATGGATCGACTACTGTTGGAATAAGTCCTAGATGCGGTAGGCGGCGTCTTGGCGAAGGAACTCTAAAGGGAGCGACGCAACCCGTCTGCCGTTGGTTTTATTGGTTTTTCTTGGCTTTCTGAACGTATTGTTGCGTGGATTCGATAGTGTGCTTTCGCGTCGATTTCTGAATGCGTCCTTGAGAATTTCGAAGGAAGGATTGAAGGAAGGGTTCTAATTCGATGCTCGTGCCATTGCAGGAGTTCGTGTAACTGACGCTTGACCGTCGCGAAGCGTTCTCCTACTCTCGGCGCAATCTCCTTAGGTGGGTGGTTCTTCGGCCCCTTCTTTTCTACTCCTTCCCGCCAACTAAATTCTTAAAGTTCAACGTTCAAATCGATGATGCTAACGGGATGTATGCTTGCCACTAAGATCAAGAGCTCGGGATAATATATCAACCTAGAAAAGTAAACTCTGAATCGATAGGTTCACACTAAGAAAGAGATAGACTATATTTCATGCCATGCAAAACACAACTATGAAAACCTTGGTGGCGGTACATTATGCCTCGGAGAATTTGGTGCCTACGGGATGCTAAATCAGAACGTACGGTTTCGGGGGAAAGGACCCTTGCGCGAGTAGGAATGATTATGTGATTTGATAATGGTTACGCTATGCAATTTTCTTCATACATATATAACTGTTCATACATTCGCATGGTCAAGGACGACTTGTGCACAAGGTGAGCTTTCCTCGAGACGGTACCCGGGGCCCTGGGACCGAATCGGCCTAGGAGGAAATTATGAAAATCGTGCTTCGGCGCGAGGCATTGCGAGACCTCCAGTTAGGCTCGCTACCTGGACTGGAGGGCGCGTCGCAAGGCTACGTAATCGTCCTTCTTGGTGTCGATATCACCAATGACCGCATATAGGATAGATTGCATGCTCACCTATTGTCTTGTGCAGGTGGTAAGTATCATGTATATTTTGTGCAGGAAAGGAGCACGGCCGTGGTAAGAATGCCTTTAAATGGGTTATGTTGTTATCGTTTAAAATGTGCCTTCGATATGAACTGCAACTCATATAGTTCTAAATAGAAAGATCACTTCGTATGCCTGAATCCTTAATAAGCAGTGTCGGTTTAGACGAGTGGGTTCGTCCCATCCACTAGCAAGTGTGCTAACCCCCAACTCCCCAGGTAACGAGCGTGCTGCGGGAGCTCGAGACTAAGCTGGAGCTGAAGAACGGGAGGCGGCACGAAGCTCTCCTATTTTGAAGTATTTTGATGCCCAATTCAGACCGAAGGCTTTTGTTCAAATGTATAAAGGGGCATGAATGTATGGAACGCCGAGGATTATTTCAAGGCGTAGCTTGTCGATAGCTTTCTTTTGTATTTCAAAGATGTAGCCGCAACGGCATATGTAATGTAAATATGACCTTGCACATATTTTGCAAGTTTATGAATGAAAAGCTAAGTTTCTTCCTATGCTATGTTTTCAACTTTCTGCACTGTTTAATTTCAACGCGTCGAGTCAAGAAGAAATTTCCAAGCGCACATCCCTGCCTTGTGCAAGTCCATCAAAGACTTGTACGGCATCACGTCCCGACCCGTGGGGATCGATTTATATCGAGTCAAGGCGATGGCGACCGATTCGGCGAGTCGGGGCGTGACAAGTTGGTATCAGAGCACGGTTCACACCTCGGGCCTTCCAAATGTTTTCTTTAGATGATGCCGTTGCGATTTTTCAAAAAAAAAAAACTATGCTTTTCGACATATGCGGCCTGAAATAATCGTTCCATACACATAAGCCCGTAGATATTTTGAGAATACTAACGGGTTTGCTCAATTTTGTAGGAATGACGGAAAGACTGGGTGTCCCCACATTGATTAGCACCGATAGCACCGAAGGTGCGACGCCTAGCGAATCGGCCATGGAGCGACTACTACGCCTCATGGAACTCCAACAACGTCAGTCAGAGATGCAGCAACGACAGCTGCAGGAACAGATCCAGGCCCAAGTCAGCGCCCAACAAAAGCAAATGGACGCCCTGACCAGGATCGTGAGTACCATAGCGACACAACAGAACTCGACGACCGTCATGTCCGAGGAAGAAGTGCAAGCCGAAAAGACGAAACATGTGTCTTCCTCCTCCCTGCTTAAGATGACCAAGTTTAAGAAAATGAACCCGCCGGACTTCAACGGTCGAGCAGAGCCTGACGAAGTCATGGGGTGGCTAGTGAAGATTGAGAGTCTGTTCACTCTCCTCAACATCAAGGGGTCCAAGAAAGTCGGGTGCGCAGCGTTGCAGCTCAACTTGAGGGCCTACGACTGGTGGGAGGCGAAGAAACAGGAACTCCAAGGGTCCAACCCCAGTGCCAAGATCTCGTGGGAGACATTCAAACGGGCCTTCCTCGAACAATACATCCCTCGTGCCCTTCGTCGACAGAAGGAAGAGGAGTTCATGTCCTTGAAGCAAGGAAACTTGTCCGTTGAAGACTACGACGCGAAGTTCGCAAAGCTAGCGAAGTTTGCCGGGGCTTTTCTGCCGAACGCAGAGGCGTGGTGCGAGCGCTTCCAGCAAGGCCTGAATAAAGATTTGCGTCGGGATGTCATGAACCAGAGATGCCAGACGTACAGGGAATCATATAACGCCGCTCTTGAGATGGAGCGGGTCTTCGGTCGAACGTCGCAGAAGGGCGGATCAAGCATCCGCAACAACTTCAACAAGCGTCCTAACGACGCGGGAGGATCTGGTGCGCCAAAGCGCCAGAACACGACCGAGTATCGGGGGCCTCACCCAGGCGTACGATGCCATCGCTGCGGCAAGATGGGACATCTGGCGGTCGACTGCCGAGGGGGATGCTTCAAGTGTGGCCAGCTAGGTCACAAGGCGGTAGATTGTCGAATGGGGAGGGCGAACCAACATCCACCAAGGGACGTCCAGAGCCAGAACAGGGCGCCTCCCGCCCATGGCGCAAACGCGGTGCCCGTGAACCCACAAAATCGCCAAGGGGCGCAAGGCCGAGTCTACGCACTAACGCGGGACGAAGCCTATGCGTCCGACACTGTTGTGACAGGTATACTACTCTATAAAAATTTGCCTGCTAGAGTATTGTTCGATTCGGGTGCAACGCATAGTTTCATATCAGCCGACTTTGTAAAAGAAAATGAATTACCTATGCAACTTTTAGATATGAATCTTAGCGTTAGCACTCCATCGGGAGTAGACATGCCTGCCACTCATATTTGTAGGGACGGTTACATATGCATCGGAGGGAGGAATCTATCCTTGGAAGTTATCGTCCTCGACGTCAAGGAGTACGATATAATCCTCGGCATGGATTGGTTGGGTGCATGCCACGCAACGATTGAGTGCGCGGAGAAGAGAGTTGTGTTCCGCCTTCCGGGCGAAACCGAGTTCTCCTATTCGTGCGGAGCAGCATCAAAGTCGGCGATGGTGATATCGGCGATTTCGGCAAGGCGTATGTTGCATTCTGGGTGCAGCGGATACCTAGCATCAGTTCGAGACACAAGAACGGAGATTGCAAGCACGGCCCGGACTGAAGTCGTGGCAGAATTTCCTGATGTGTTCCCAGACGAGTTGCCAGGGATGTCGCCGGACCGAGAGATAGAATTCAGCATCGACACCTTCCCGGACACCCGACCGATATCCAAAGCACCCTATCGAATGGCGCCGGCAGAGCTGAAGGAACTGAAGGCACAACTACAAGAGTTACTGGATCGCGGATACATTCGCCCTAGTGTCTCCCCGTGGGGTGCCCCAGTGTTGTTTGTGAGGAAGAAAGATGGATCGATGCGACTGTGCATCGATTATCGGGAACTCAACAAAGCCACGGTACGAAACAAGTACCCGTTACCGAGAATAGATGATCTGTTTGACCAGCTACAAGGGGCGACGGTGTTTTCCAAGATTGATCTTCGCTCAGGCTACCACCAATTGAAGATCAAGTCCGAAGACGTGCCGAAGTCCGCCTTCCGAACCCGATACGGTCACTACGAATTTCTGGTCATGCCTTTCGGCTTGACCAATGCTCCTGCCGCGTTCATGGATCTAATGAACCGGGTGTTCCGACCGTTCATAGACAAATTTGTCGTTGTGTTCATCGACGACATTCTCATATATTCAAAGAGCAAGGACGAGCACGTGGAACACTTGAAGACGGTGCTACAGACTCTGCGTGAAAATCAACTCTACGCCAAGCTAAGCAAGTGCGAGTTCTGGATGAACAGCGTGACGTTCCTTGGGCACGTTGTCTCCGCTGAAGGCGTCACGGTAGACCCAAAGAAGATTGAAGCAATAGTCGAATGGAAGCGGCCTACCTCAGCAGGCGACATCCGAAGTTTCCTCGGCTTGGCGGGCTACTATCGTAGATTTGTGAAGGATTTTGCTAAAATTGCGTCGCCTCTAACTCGCCTCACCCAGAAAGGAGTCGCATTCGAGTGGAACGACGCCTGCGAATTGAGCTTCCAAGAGTTGAAGAAACGGCTCGTCTCAGCGCCGATCCTTGCACTTCCGGACGGGCCAGAAGGGTTTCAGATATTTAGCGATGCATCGCGGACGGGTTTGGGATGCGTTCTTATGCAAAGGGATAAGGTGATTTCGTTTGCTTCGAGACAATTGAAGCAACACGAGAAAAATTATCCTACGCATGATCTCGAGTTAGCGGCTATTGTATTCGCATTGAAGCTATGGCGGCACTATCTTTATGGTGTAGCTTGTCGCATCTATACGGACCACAAAAGCCTCAAATACATCTTCACTCAACGGGACCTGAACTTACGGCAACGGCGTTGGCTCGAACTCATCAAAGACTACGATCTGACTATCGAGTACACGCCAGGTAAGGGGAACGTTGTGGCAGACGCGCTGAGTAGAATGTTTGCAGGGTGCTTGTCTATCAACCGTAGCATACAGCGAGACTTGGCGGAGATGGGTATCGAACTACGAATTCGTTACCGCGGAGCACGATTGGCCCAATTGCACCTTGAGTCGAGCCTGCACAACAAAATAAAGACCGCACAGGAGGACGATCCATTCCTGAAGAAGATGTGCGAGCTGATTTCGACGGGAAAGGCGACCGACCTTGTGGTGGACGAAGGCGGAATGGCGCGGATGAAGGGGAGGATATGCGTGCCGGACCATGCTGAACTTAGAAGGGAGATTCTGACGGAGGCCCATTATGCGAAGTACTCGTTGCACCCCGGGAGTACCAAAATGTATAAGGACCTGCGCACGATCTTTTGGTGGCACGGCATGAAGAAAGACGTGGCGACGTTCGTGTCACAGTGTATGGCCTGTCAACGGGTGAAGGCCGAGCATCAAAGACCAGGCGGGGAGCTACAGAACCTCGATATTCCAGTATGGAAGTGGAACGACATCTCTATGGATTTCATTATGGGCCTTCCGAAGACGTCGCGGGGAAATGATGCGATTTGGGTCATTGTCGATCGTTTGACCAAATCCGCTCATTTTCTCGCTATTAAAGCATCATGGAGCGTCGATCGGTTAGCTCAGATTTATCTCGACGAGATCGTCAGACTGCACGGGGTACCGGCCACAATCATTTCGGACAGAGACGGGCGATTCTTATCACGTTTCTGGACGAGTCTACAGGCGGCGCTGGGCACTAAGTTGAACCTTAGCTCCGCGTACCACCCACAAACCGATGGCCAGACAGAAAGAGTGAATCAAATCCTGGAGGATATGCTACGTCTGTGTGCGATAGATTTGAAGACTAGCTGGGACACGCACTTGTCGCTCGCGGAGTTCGCATACAACAACAGTTACCAATCGAGCATCCAGATGGCTCCCTACGAGGCGCTTTACGGGAGGAAGTGCCGATCTCCGATTTGCTGGGACGAAGTCGGGGAGCGACAGGTGCTCGGGCCAGAACTAGTCGAACAAGCCGTCGAGAAGGTCCGCCTGATTCGAGATAGGCTCCGCATTGCTCAGAGTCGACAAAAGAGTTATGCAGATACTCGTCGACGACCGTTAGAGTTCTTGGTTGGGGACCATGTGTTTCTGAAGGTGACGCCGATGCGGGGCGTCATGCGATTCGGGGTAAAAGGCAAGCTGAGTCCGAGATTCGTAGGGCCCTTCGAGATCCTCGAAAGAGTGGCGACCGTTGCTTACCGGATCGCGCTACCTCCTGCCCTGGCCGAAGTGCACGACGTCTTCCATGTCTCCCAACTTCGGAAGTACGTGCATGACCCAAGTCATGTGGTTAGTTTCGATCAGTTGGAGCTACGCGCCGATCTATCATACTCGGAGGAGCCCGTACAAATTTTGGACCGTAAAGAAAAGATCCTGCGGAGCCGATCGATGTCCTTGGTACGCGTACTCTGGCGCAACCATTCCGTCGAGGAGTCAACGTGGGAGCTAGAGGCGGAGATGAGGGAGAAGTACCCTTCACTTTTTGCCGACGAAGGTCAGACCCTTGTTCTTAAGTTTCGGGACGAAACTTTTTCTTAGTGGTATATTATGTAGTGCCCCGCTCCCGTTGGGGCGAAGCACTACGTAATAGGCTCGTGCCAAGTCAGACATGGTCGGGAACATAGATGGCTAGTCTGACTCGGCGACGAGTTTGGATACAAAAACCATGGCATCAATAAAATCGATTTGGACGAGTGATATGAGTACCGTTCCAACTAATGGATCGACTACTGTTGGAATAAGTCCTAGATGCGGTAGGCGGCGTCTTGGCGAAGGAACTCTAAAGGGAGCGACGCAACCCGTCTGCCGTTGGTTTTATTGGTTTTTCTTGGCTTTCTGAACGTATTGTTGCGTGGATTCGATAGTGTGCTTTCGCGTCGATTTCTGAATGCGTCCTTGAGAATTTCGAAGGAAGGATTGAAGGAAGGGTTCTAATTCGATGCTCGTGCCATTGCAGGAGTTCGTGTAACTGACGCTTGACCGTCGCGAAGCGTTCTCCTACTCTCGGCGCAATCTCCTTAGGTGGGTGGTTCTTCGGCCCCTTCTTTTCTACTCCTTCCCGCCAACTAAATTCTTAAAGTTCAACGTTCAAATCGATGATGCTAACGGGATGTATGCTTGCCACTAAGATCAAGAGCTCGGGATAATATATCAACCTAGAAAAGTAAACTCTGAATCGATAGGTTCACACTAAGAAAGAGATAGACTATATTTTATGCCATGCAAAACACAACTATGAAAACCTTGGTGGCGGTACATTATGCCTCGGAGAATTTGGTGCCTACGGGATGCTAAATCAGAACGTACGGTTTCGGGGGAAAGGACCCTTGCGCGAGTAGGAATGATTATGTGATTTGATAATGGTTACGCTATGCAATTTTCTTCATACATATATAACTGTTCATACATTCGCATGGTCAAGGACGACTTGTGCACAAGGTGAGCTTTCCTCGAGACGGTACCCGGGGCCCTGGGACCGAATCGGCCTAGGAGGAAATTATGAAAATCGTGCTTCGGCGCGAGGCATTGCGAGACCTCCAGTTAGGCTCGCTACCTGGACTGGAGGGCGCGTCGCAAGGCTACGTAATCGTCCTTCTTGGTGTCGATATCACCAATGACCGCATATAGGATAGATTGCATGCTCACCTATTGTCTTGTGCAGGTGGTAAGTATCATGTATATTTTGTGCAGGAAAGGAGCACGGCCGTGGTAAGAATGCCTTTAAATGGGTTATGTTGTTATCGTTTAAAATGTGCCTTCGATATGAACTGCAACTCATATAGTTCTAAATAGAAAGATCACTTCGTATGCCTGAATCCTTAATAAGCAGTGTCGGTTTAGACGAGTGGGTTCGTCCCATCCACTAGCAAGTGTGCTAACCCCCAACTCCCCAGGTAACGAGCGTGCTGCGGGAGCTCGAGACTAAGCTGGAGCTGAAGAACGGGAGGCGGCACGAAGCTCTCCTATTTTGAAGTATTTTGATGCCCAATTCAGACCGAAGGCTTTTGTTCAAATGTATAAAGGGGCATGAATGTATGGAACGCCGAGGATTATTTCAAGGCGTAGCTTGTCGATAGCTTTCTTTTGTATTTCAAAGATGTAGCCGCAACGGCATATGTAATGTAAATATGACCTTGCACATATTTTGCAAGTTTATGAATGAAAAGCTAAGTTTCTTCCTATGCTATGTTTTCAACTTTCTGCACTGTTTAATTTCAACGCGTCGAGTCAAGAAGAAATTTCCAAGCGCACATCCCTGCCTTGTGCAAGTCCATCAAAGACTTGTACGGCATCACGTCCCGACCCGTGGGGATCGATTTATATCGAGTCAAGGCGATGGCGACCGATTCGGCGAGTCGGGGCGTGACAGTACTCAACTGTACTGGTGGAGTGAGCTCCTCGCCCACCCATACAAAACCAACACGTTCATTTACTTTGTGCATTACAAGTCCCTTTCGATTGTCTTGCTAGTCTTGCCTTAGGTTCAGTTTTAAGACTACGACGTCTGACCAACTCGATGTGCAACGACATGGTCGTGCTATAATATCAACGTGTATTTCGATCGAGGCAGTGCCTCATCGCCTAGGTACTTGACCAAACTTCAACTCGGGATGGCAGGGTCGTGCCATACTCTATTCGCAACTTCAACTTTATTCGAGACAGTGCATCGCCGAGGAGCAACTTATGCGAACTCGGCCGTGCCAAGACTTTTACTTAAACTCAAGTGCCTCTAGACCAATTCTCGTGCCAACGACGTCAAGGGGGACGACTCGTGCATGTCGTGCCCTTAGACTTTGCCTAGACTTGTCCGTGCTTCAAGATGAGGTCGTGCCTAACGACTCCCTGACTTAGCCAACTTTTACATTACTGTTCTTTCGACTTAAAGCGATGGCACTCGACTTAACTTATGCAAACTTAGGCCGACAATGCCGATACGCGATTGCCAATATGGATACGCGAAAGCCAATACTTGATACGCGAAAGCCTTGCTTTGTGCCGAAGCATGTGTCTTACTACAGCCCAATATTAGGCCCAGACCTTGTGTTATCGACTGGACATGATTCAAGTCCTAGACTCAATCCAAAGGCATACATGCGGTTTATCGCTATTCTGCTGACCCATCTACATGAGTGGTCACTAGCAATGTCAAGCTATCATAGACTTGGCTCGAGATCTCGGCTCGTCCCTCCGCGGGTAGCTATCTCGGAGGCGCTTTGTATCTCCCATACGGTTATCCAACATCCTACCGTGAGCCGCCTCGCTTCTCCCGGGCCGACATGATCCCGGTGCCCCGGCGATCATTCGAGAAGACTACACCTTGTCGACAAGTTGTCCAATGACCATGCAAGACTCAACTCGATCTATCAAATCCTTCCTTAACTTGACCATGCTTTTCTTCTTTCTATCGTGACTTAACGAGACTCCCAAACAGCGGAACCGATCTCGTGTGCGGGACTTATCAAGACTTAACGAGACTCCCAAGTAGCGGGACCGATCTCGTGTGCGGGACTTATCGAGACTTAGCGAGACTCCCAATTAGCGGGACCGATCTCGCATGTTTTTTTGTCGAGACATAGCGAGACTCCCAAGTAACGGGACCGATCTCGGCGACAACCAGTCGCGTGGACTTCCTTTGATCGTGGCATACTCTTTACTAATTCTACCATAGCTCGTGCCTTAGACAGACCTGGTTCTATAGGCGACGCTATCGCTTAAGTCATATACTTTATACGACGAGCCTTGTTCTCAAGGGACTACGCGAATTGACAACCGCAGATAGAGCGGAACAGTGCTAAAAATGGCTTCGATAGCCCGACATAACTCTTGTCTAACTTTATTCGGGCGGCGACTCGACGAACAAAGGCTACGTCGAGCTCCGCGTCGAAGGAACGTACCGTGCACGGGGTCGACTTGAACAACCAAGTTCTCAGGTGCCTAGACTTAAGCCAACAAGCCGTGCAATACGACTTTAACTCGCAGGACGTGCGAAGGCTATGCCAAGCCTTGGACGACGGGACCGTGCATGCATTTTCAAGCATTCACGCGGACGAAGCCTATGACTAAGGCCAATACAAGCGTTGGGGCAAAACGACTGGACAATGCATGCTTTATCAAGCATTCAAGCGGACGACGCCTATGACTTAGGCTTATTTGAGTGTCGTGGCAACATACCGACTTAAGCCAACTTCTTTCTCCCAAGCCACGGGAACAAAGGATCGAGTGTCATTTTAAAAGCACGCTGAGCTGACTTCTAAGCAGACCGTGGGACCATTTTCCATGTTCTAAGATGTTCCGACTCGTCGGGATTATTCCCTTAGCTATGTGCGTTCGTAGCTTTTATATTAGTCTACTTGTGCAAGTTGAAAACATGCGAATTATTAAGTGAAGGCTAAGATGAGGCAAGTTCACCGAAACTACCCCACCTGTGCGAGGAGTCGCCTCGACCGAGCGAGCCTTCGGGCAGCCGTTGCAAGGCTAAGTCTGAACGTCGTCGGCGTTCCGATTCCTCCGATTGACTTTGCGGGACGGGGCACTACAAATCTAAGCACCGCCCATTAAGTATAAACATGATCCCGGGTAAATGAGATTGTTGTTGAGATAATAGAAGTTGTGTGATCCAGAAGTATTTCTCTAAATGTTGCATTTTGCATATAGGACTTGTTAGAGGTTTTTTTTTTATATTCATGCATTACAATCGTAGTCTTAGAATGTTCAGAAAGATAATTATTATTTTAAGTAGATTTCAATTTAGCAAAACTTATCCCCAATTTTTCTTTATTCCGAATTTATCTCAATAAATTTTTATAAACTTATGTTACTTATCCCGTTCCTTGACCAAGGACTTGCTCGTCGTATTGACGACCTAGTTTTGTTCACTAGGGTTTGTTGAAGGCCAGGAAGGAGTGCAGCTTTACAATGAGAAGGAGCTTTATGAATAAGGCAAGAAAAATGAAAGATGTTGGAAAGAGTAGTGGTCGTTTGTTGTTCTATGTATAGCTATGAACTTTTTGGATGTAAAAAGAATGTAAATATGTGATCGAACATGCAAGTTTTGTGTAATTAAATGTAAATTACTTTAGGTTGTCTCTTGATGTCTATACTTTATCCTAGAATTTGCAGGCGACAATCGCAGGTATGACACGACATGTGTTATACGGGTGCGTAGCCTGGAGATGTATCACAGTGCTCCGAAAATTCTATTTGGAACCGGGACGTGACAATGGTATTCATTATCAATGAAGTAAAGTTTTCTTCTGTTTTAAATATATTGTTCAATTTCTCTGCGTATTCTATTAGATGTTGTTGTGTTTCGAATAACCTTATGAAATTGTCTTGTGCGAGTGCAACTTAGGCTCGCACGACATTACGTCCAGGGGACAACTATCCATTTTTTGGAATCGGGACGTAACATACAGTTTCATTGTTTGAATATATCTTTTGCAACTCCATTACAAGTGGTGATATGACATTTAATTGCAACTGAAAGTGTCATTTCTTCATTTCTCAGTTGCAGGAGAAATGAATTGCAAATGACTATGCTCTCTACTTTTTTAATTCTCACCTACTTTTCATGTTGTCTTCCAAACAAAATAGTTTAAAATTCTTCACTTGCGGGGAACAAAAAACTATGTGTTCAACAATATTTTTGGAAAGTGCATTCAATCTTTTTTTGCAAGTGCACTGTATTACATCATGTTGAAAGTGATATTTTTGCACTTCCGACGAGCTACAAGCATCCAAACATCCCTCCAGTGAATCTGTGTAAGGATGATGTAAGCGAATTTGTGTAAGGATGATGTAAGCGTACCATAATCCAATCATAATTATTTATTATATTTTTTTTATGGATTATCCGCTCCAAAAATGTTAAGTTTATAACCAAATATATTACAACACATTTACAACCGCTTACCTGACAGTTGACAATTGACTTTCTTCTTCCTGTCTGTCCTACATGGGAAGAGAGAATCCAATTGGCAACTGCCACGTAGACGGTTGTAAATGAGTTATAATATAAAATATCGTCGTAAAAGATGAATTTGGGTCTGCATGCGAGCTCACATAAGACTAGAAAATGAATTAAGTTAGAAATGATATCAATTTACAAAATGGAAAAGTCAATCAAAATAAACAAAATTATGGTCTTATCAAAACTCGCGGAAGTGGAATTCGAATTCCGAATCTCAAGATATGACTCAATGTCGCATTATATGAGATCGACTGACACACAAATCGAGACATGGTAATATGAGTCCAATATATGCAAGTTGTATATTAAACTAGGCTAGATTTCGATCCGGATCAGTCGGTACTCTCGTATTTAGAGTTCGATGGCCGGATCACAAAATCGATACTCAAAATGGAGAGTATCAATACAAAAAAATGTTTTGTGCACACAATTTTGAGCTAGTAAACAACACAATTAATAGTATAAATTTGGATATACCAGCTATGTGGCAGTGAAGGCGCAATCAACATCCAACAGCTAGATTAAAAAAAAATTAGTCACACGAAGTTGAGCCTTCATTCTGAAAGGAAATTATAACACAACGAACACTCTAACACCACACAATAATTTGAGCTATAAAACGAAATAATGAAGAGTTGAAATTTTGCAGAGATGAAGGGGTTAGTTATACCTGCTTTCCAAAGAGTCAAACTTGTCAACGATCGGATGGCCGGACCTCAGAATATCCGATTCTGAAGTCAGCTTTCTGAAACACAGAAACAGAATTTTCTGGAGTAGAATTTGAGAGTTTATGCTGCCATCTTTAGGTTGAAATCTGACATGTATATAAAGAACGTTACCAGCTATCAAGCAATCAATCGGTTCCAAAATCGGAAGTTCGAGTAAGAAAAGAGAGAGAGAGAGAGAGAGAGAGATCTACAGAGTTGGCTCAAAATCTGTTTAGTGTGGCATTCATTATATATTTGAGTTTTGAACATCCAAGAGCAACAAATTGATTGATCAAATCACATCAATGTGAAACAAAATTTGACATGAATAGAGCAGATCATACCAGAATTCTCTGGGATCAATCGGATCTGGAAAAGATGTAGCGAGGAGGGAGAACTCAGATCTCAAAATTAGCTTCAAAATTGGGTGTGATTCTGCACTCGGCCCAACGAAAAAACTGGATCCGGCAATCGGTGCGCCGAGGATGGCTCGGCGGCCAAGGGAAGGCTCGACGAACGCCTAGGAGGTGGACCAGGCGGTGCGGTCGGCAGATCTGGCCGAGTTTCACTCGAGCGTCGGCTCCATCGATTGATCGTTGCTCCGCGGGGTGGCGGCTACCCACGACGGGGTGCTTAGCCGGAGTCCGACGGAGGAAGGATAGGAGAGGGAGGAGCTGTAGAGAGAGAGAGAGAGAGAGAGTGAAGAGAGAATGAGAGTTTGAGCGGGAGAAAAAAGAGAGGAGCTCGATTCCGGAAGAGAGAAGTGTGGGTTTGATCGAGCGGGAACGACACAGTGATCGGGTTATATAAAACTTGCATTTGCAAAACGGATAATATAGTCCACAATAATTTAATATTTAGAAAAACAGTTGTTTTTTATTTAAAAAATTAGATTGTAAATCATTTGTTTTCCCACCTAAAGTTTACTAATTTAAATCTAGATATAGATTCTCAATTCCTATTGGCTGACGGGGGAAGGAAACTTCCTATTTGGAGGGGAAATTAATTATACTCTTAATTTCTATTCAAAAAATTATTAATTTAAATTTAAATTATTAATTCATTTATATTAATTCATTTGAATTTAAATTATTAATTCATTTGAATTATAATCAATTCTTCTAGAAACAATTAGTAGTAACTAATTGTCTTAGACTAATCTAATTGATTAGCTAGGAAATTAAGGAGAGTAATTAAGACTTTCCTCCATAGAAATAAATACAATAATTAATTAATTAATTAATTACTACGAAAATATTCTAAAAAATAATTACTCAATTTTATTAATTCAATTTAACTTCAGAATATATATATATATATATATATATATATATATATATATATATATATATATATATATATATATATATCGATTTCGGATCGGGAGTCCATCCGTCCTTCGTCCTCGTCCGTTGATCGAGCAGCCCCTCCCCTCCCAATTCGATGGTTCAGGGGGGGACAGAATTTTGGCAGAGCTCTGCCGACGAAACTTTTAATCCAGATTCATACATAAAAACTTCAAACTTTTATTTAGATTATGTGAGAAGCTATTCGCTTTAAGTTTATTGAGATTTCTTTTTATCTTTCAATTATATATAGATTATATCTCATAGTTCCAAGAATTTTGAAAATGTATTATTACATCTTTTAGAAATTCTCTAAAGACCTTTGTCGATTTCAATCTTTCTTCTTTAAATTCTTTGAAGACTCAAAATTTGGAGGAACGTATCTAAATTAGCTTTGCATAAATATTTATATCTAGATCTTTTGCAGACACTCTTTTATTAAAAGAAGAAATATATTGATTTTCTCTTGAAGGTTTTTCTGTAATATTTTGCTGCATATATCCTCTTTTAAAAAAGAGGTAAAATTTATTGTTAGTGTACCATTTACTCTCTAGAATTAAATCTCTTAACTGTAGATGAGATTTCCTTCTACACCTCACGACCCATTCGAATTAATTTCATTTAATGGCCTAGTGAATCCTTCCAGCCTATAATGAAATAGCAAATTGTTAGAACAAAAAAAAATCCTCCTAGAGGAGGGGGTGGTTGTTAGTGTTAGTGCCGGGGCACAATTTTTCGATGGAAAACTGAGAAAATGAAACAATTGTAAAAACAATGTTTCAAATCAACACTTCAAGGAAGGTGATTCTGAATTACGAGAATCTAAAAAAATTTCGTAATCAACAGCAATCGATCGTAATACTTCTAAAAAGAAGATACAATCAGAATTACTGGCAGCAACGAAGAAGGTGACTGGCGAAAGATGGAAGAAGGCTTGCTGGGGTGAATGATCACCGTTGCTCAAAGCTTTATTCGCCCTACACGAACAGCTTCCAGGAACCAGCAAGTTCGTCGGAGAACTTGGAACACTCCTGCTCTTCTGACTCCTCGGACGGACACGAACTCCCGTGCAAAAGCAACGCTGGTGCGGCGCCTTTCCTCTCTCTCTCTCGAAGGCTACTGGAAGATCAGAACTGTGTTAAAGAATGTCACGCCCCAGAACCAGAATACTGGAGAGCGGGGGCAGACATAGCTAGCTACGTATATGAAATGGAATCCATCTCGCTATACGGTCACGGCTGTCTAGATACATGAGGGTTTACTACAAGCCAACAGTCTCCTATGGTCATGAACAAGCCTAGTGTCTCAATCACGAATAAGTAAGTAAAAGTCACAAGATGTATGATCATTAAATATACAATAATAAGATGTCCCAAATATTACATATTCAGCTGATCATGAAGCTAGTCGTTACAAAATATTAGGACTAGCAAGAGTTTAGTCATACATGATCAACCATAGGATCTGTCAATCATGTTATAGCCCGTAGGCAGACAGTAAGTAAGTGCAATCGAGCTAAACAGGTGCCCGTCGGCTAAACGCCTCAAAAGAATATTTTACAATAAAGTGGGAGATCAAAAATAAACCCACTCGTTACCCTGGTTACGTCTAGTCGCCACCATCGGGCTGGAAGTTTGGTAGATCCTCTGGAGCTGCTCCGAAATCTGGCCATACAAAACCAGCTGGGTCAGACCACAGAAAGAGCAAGTGCCACAAAGAAAGCTTCACTTAGAAACTAAAACCAGCAGTTAGCACAGAAGATAATAATAAAAGCAGAACTGGAGTTAAAGAAAATACATCAGGATGATATACGACGAGATAACCATGGAACTATTCAGATAACCAGGTTACAACCCGTAAAACAAACAAGGACCGGGGTTGTAACCCTTTGTCTGAACAGAACTTGTAATTCTCACCATTTATCGATAAAATAAATACAGGCATTCAGGTCATGCAGTAATCTGGACAGGATCAGGACAAGACTAGACTGGTTAGACTCCATCCAATCATTTCACGGTGTGAAACCCGTATTTTTAGGAATTAAATTTTTATGTGTGTAGTTAAATGGATTTTTTTTTTTTTGTATTTAAATTCGAATTTCAATAATAATTGTGAAATGTTAGTTTAATATTAATATTATTTTAAAAGTGTAAAATTATTTTCCCAAAATATTAAAAATGGATTTTTAGTTGTCTAGACCCAGACCCGAATCCGGTTTAAACCCAATTGGAACATAAAATATTTTTAGAGTTTTAAATTATTAGAAATTTAAGCTATTTTTCCATTTGGACCAAATAATTTTACACAAACTTTTAGTTCAACCAAGTCCCAAGTCCATAGTTAGCCTTAAGCCCATTTGTTTTCTTTTGTTTTAAACCAATTTATAACATTAGTAAATCAAGCCCAAACCATCCATTAAGCTTAAAGCCCAAATTGTAAACCTTTTAACCTCTCTTTAACACTCATTGTCAGAGAGGGAGAGAGAGAGTGAGACATTAAGTCTCATTTCCTTTTCTCTGTTGGTTTTTGGAAACCGAAGTCTCCTCGGTTGGCCGACCCTTCCTCGGCGTAACCGTCGGTAACCGGCGACCGACCACCTTCTGGCCGGTCATGGCTCTCCATCTTCTTCATGTGGTAACTTCCATCCCTTTCTTCCTATTTAAACCATCCCCTAGCCATTCTTCATCACCACCATTTTTTTTCCCCAAATCCAACTCCCACAAACCCTCTTCCCACCGCTGGAGCCGCTCCCCGCGAGCTCCTCTCGGCCGACCACTTCGGCGCCCATACCCCGCGAACCCGACCGGCGCTCCCCCAGGCCGGCCATCCGCCGCCTGACCCGGCGCCCCCTCCGGCGATCGCGCGCCCCGTGCCGAGCTTCCCTCGCGCGCGCCCCTCCGGATCCGTCGGTTTCCCCGCCAACAGCATCCTGTCGCCGCTCCCCGGCGCCAACCCCGTTCGTTCCGTGTGTGTTCTGTCGTCTGATCGCGAAGTTTCCCTTCGCTGTTCCGTCCGTTTCCCGGTTCTGACGTGCCTGTCGTGCCCCATTCGGTTCCGAGATCCATTTCGGGATTTCTGTACATCTTCGGGTTGGGTAATTTCTGGAACTCCTATTTTCTTTACCGTCGATGATGAACTGGTCCAACCAAATTCCTCGGGAATTCGGGATTTCAGCAACGTAACAATTACGTTACTATTTTTGATTCCGAAGTTTTTTCGGAAATGGTAGTTTTGGATTTTCGGTTCTGTGATTAGAAAGTTTTGTTGGTTGTTGATGGTTTCGGTTTAGTTTTTTTTTTGTTCTGTTAGCTTTAAAAGATGGTTCTGTTAGTATTTTGGACTTTGGTTAGATATTGTGAATGGTTCTTATGGAAATATGGTTCTGTAGGAATTCAAGGAAGAGCGTGACCTTTCGAATACCGAAGTACCAACCTTGTTCAATCGGAAGTTTAAGGCAAGTACATTTTATGTAGATTTTACAATTATTTTCACAATTGTTTCATTGCAAGTTTAAACCACAATTATACACGAACTCCTTCGGGAGCATTGATCGTATTGTTGGGGACTGGGGGAATAGTGTACTGGATATGACCAAATTCAAACTTAGGATAATGAATGTGTTAGCTTACCCCTCTCTCACACGGGGATAAGCCATACCGTATCGCTAGGATACAAATGTACCCAAACCGGTCATATTCTTTACCTATTCATATCACTGTACTGTACTATTTCAAAATTGTTCATTTTCAAACTGTTTAAAAATGCATGTTATAAATTGTCATTTTAATTGTTAAAATTTGCATGAATTGTACTTTGCTCCCTCCTGACTGGAGACAACATTTTAGGTATTACTGAGGATCTGGAGATGATGATCAATAGCTATTATGATCCTGACTTGTACCCGGCGGTACTTCCAGCTGATGATGATGTTGTGGCGTCTCCATAGATGCTACATTAGTTGAGAGTTTAGTTGTTTCTTTATTTTCAGTTTATGAACTTTGTATTGAAAGACAAGTTTTTATTATCGTAAATTAAATGTTGTGGCAACTTTTAAATTCAAGTTTGTTGTTGAAATGACCTGCAATATGGATTACAGCTTACTGCCGCCGTCTCATCAACGGCGCAGGCTGGGCATGATCCGATTCGACCCAAGTATTTGGGGACCGGGTCGTGACATGTTTTTAGTGGTGGCCCATGCAGGTCAACTAAATCAACAATTTAGGAAAACTAGAAACAATTAGGAACACTAGAACATCAAAATTGCCACAACATAGGACCGATTTATATATGATAAATATTTTTATTATAGACTGGTAGGTTACCTTGCTTATGCTTGCATCCTAAACCTTTCAGAGAATGACCACTGACAAAACCAACTCTGCTGGCGATGTGGTATTATCTCCGGATCGAACCCCGCCTCTTCAGTCAAGTCAGAGCTTTTCACCCAACCAGCTGATTGATCATCCTCACCAATCATCCAGTGAAGTTTTCCCCACACTGGCAAATCCTACCTCTCCTCTAACTGGGTTACTTTTCTTTGAGGAAGTACCCACTCATGTTGCTTCACCAGTACCAGAGAACACCTCTCAGATGGTTGCTTTATTTCAAGAAATCCTAGAGTATCAGAAGATTCAAGCTGAACAGATGGATATCTCGAGAGAAGTCATGAAGAATATCAACGATGCAACCTTAGCCATTTTAAACCAAGTTGGAGCGGAACCTCGTCCTAGGAGGGATACCCATGAGAATAGAAGATATTTGGGCCCTGTCCGACAACCATATTGCAAGAAGCTTTTGGCCTGTGCCTACTGTAAGAGACCTGGTCACCAAGCCAACATTTGTCGCAAGAGATTAAGGCAATGTTTGGTGTGTGGATCTGCTGAACATCAAGTTAAGGACTGCCTCTTATCTTATCATCGTATCGGAGCGTCTATTATGCCACAACCTCAGGACTCTATCCAACAGACCGTAGGAAGGGATGAAGCAGAATCAAGGATCATAGAAGAGGAAGAAAATGGAGATGCCCAAGCAAGAACCAGAACCATGAAGAATAGTACTTAGGACTGCTGAGTAATATTATCTATTAAGAAGCTGTAACAAGATGTCCCTAGATCAATTATGAGAGTTTTGTTGTAATTCTCTTATATGAATAAAAATCTTAGTTACATCTTCATGATAGAAGTTTTTCCTAATAGTTTCTGGATTACCCTATGCATAGAAATATTCCATTAACCTAGTACCTAGCTCTTTCCCTATGATTAAGTGATACTATAGAATCGACCTGAAGGAAGCCAAGTAAATGAAGGATTAGATCAATGGACTAAAGGTGTTGGGTTTCATATAAGACGGAGCTTCACTCTAAGAAGCATCAGTCTTGTTTGTATCCAAGAAGGATAAAACAATATGGATGAGAGTAGACTATCAGGGCACTGAAGAAATTACTTTTTCTCGACTGATGATCTATCCAAGTTGAGTGAACTTAAGGGTTTTCGGAGTTTAACTTAAGAACTGACTACCATCAGATTAAGATCATGAAGGAGTACATTCTCAAGACGACATTCAACACCAAATACTGGTAGTTGAATTTTTGGATCATGTCTCTTGGAATGATGAATACTCATGTTGTGTTCATGAATCTCATGAACAGAGTCTTTTTATGAGTAATTGAATCAGTTTGTTGTCTTTTCTTTAGATAACAAAAATCTGATATACTCAAGGACTGAAGAAGAACATGAAGAGCATCTGAGAAATTTCTAGGAACTTTGAAGAAGTTTTTGGTAAGCTATCAAGACATGAATTTTCTTAGACAATGTGGTTTTTGCCATAATGTCACAAGAGAAGAAAATTTGATAGACTCTAGATAGATAGTCGCTGTGGAGAAGTCGTATATCTAAGTTCAGTGGTTTCTTGGACTTGATGGGATACTACTGGAATCTGTGTAGGAATTCGCCAAGATTGCTGAGTCGATGATGAAGCTGACTCGAAAGAATGAAGAGTTTGTCTGGACGCATTTAAGAAGCTGTAGAAGAAGCTTACCAATCCTTGCGCTACCCGCAGGATCCGGTGGTTTCACCATCTACAGAGATGTCTCAGGAAAAAGACTGGGTTGTATTCTTCAACAACATGGGAAAATAATTGTCTACATATCTAGGCAATTACGGACTCATGAGAAGAACTATCCCACACATAATTCAGAACTTGTTGTAAGTATCCTTGCTTTAAGGCTATGGAATTATTATGGAAAGGGAGTAAAATTATATACGGACTATAAAAGTCTGAAATATATTTCTACTCAGAAAGAGCGGAATATTGGGTAAACGAAGACGATTGAAGCTGATATCGATGGTTTGACCAAGAAGCGGCACCTAGACATCAGGAAGTTGGGCTGGAGAGCATACTGTCTGAAGATAGAAGGATGGAACTAGATGCTGATTCAGTGTCAATAAAGCTGCAAGTGAGCTCGAGTCTGAAGAACAAAGTCAAGAAGACGCAGTTTCAAGACAAGGCACTTGTAAACTTAGAGATCAAGTGTTGGCAGGAACATTTGGGATTTCTTTATTGCCAACGATGGAGCTTTTGAAGAATGGTACGAGGTTGTATACCTTCTGGTGAACTAAGAAGCGCAGTATCCCACACACTCTAAACCAGATGTATCGGGATGTGTGTACCATTAAATGGTGTTATGTAATGAAGAAGGACAAATTCCAAGAATGAGGTTAGGTATTCTGTCAACATGTGGAAATTAGCAAGATTCCTGCAGACGCTGGATATTTCGAAGTAGAAGTAGGAACACATAAATGGACCTTGTGTTAGGATTACTTTGTTCCTAAGGAGGGAAGATCATCAATTGGATTTTGTGGACTGACTGACCAAGTCAGTTCATTATGAAGTTGCTTTATTCACGAAAGAGTTGGCGGCAATGTGCAAGAGACACATCTACCGGATTCATGAAGTTCCAACTGACAGACAATCAAAGAAGTCAATCTAGACGTTTGAAGACATGCTGAAGAATCTTGCCTCCTGGAATCTGGAGGATCTTGGAAAGATCAATTATCTTTGGTAGAGTTTTCTTACAATAAATACCCAGTTAGCATCAGTACAACATCATTGAAGTTTTGGATGTAGTTTTCGTACATAACTTGCATAGGACGATGTAGAAGAAAGAATACTGTTAGATCCAGAGAGAGTAACTGGCGCAGCAGAGGAAGTGAAGATGATCAGAGACAAGCTATGATAGACAGAAGCACTGGGCAGACAACAGTTGTCAACCACTGGAATTTGTAGAAGAAGGCAGTGTCAGAGAAACCAGTAACAAGCATAGTCAGAGGTGAGATGAAGATCAGGCAAAGTTGAATCATTATTCCTATTTCTTTCCATACTCATCTGTTTTATTTTCAAATTTGACATTATGCTTGTTAGCCTAGTTTTGCGAGCTATTCCTTTTTCAAGCTTGATCATGACATTATCTTATTGGAGGCCTCCATTAATATATTGTCTAATCAGAACCGGTGCAATGATGGTCTGATCAACCTCATACACTTTGGTTCGCTTTATATTTTATTTTGTCCCTAAATTGTCTCATCCATGATTACCTTTAAAAATTCTTATTGTTTGAACCTGAATTGAACACCATACTCGTGTCTAATTGAATTGTGGGAATCCTGTCCTACCTGTCCTTAAATTTCGAGGACGAAATTTTCTGAGGAGGGAAGGTTGTGAAACCCGTATTTTTAGGAATTAAATTTTTATGTGTGTAGTTAAATGGATTTTTTTTTTTTTTGTATTTAAATTCGAATTTCAATAATAATTGTGAAATGTTAGTTTAATATTAATATTATTTTAAAAGTGTAAAATTATTTTCCCAAAATATTAAAAATGGATTTTTAGTTGTCTAGACCCAGACCCGAATCCGGTTTAAACCCAATTGGAACATAAAATATTTTTAGAGTTTTAAATTATTAGAAATTTAAGCTATTTTTCCATTTGGACCAAATAATTTTACACAAACTTTTAGTTCAACCAAGTCCCAAGTCCATAGTTAGCCTTAAGCCCATTTGTTTTCTTTTGTTTTAAACCAATTTATAACATTAGTAAATCAAGCCCAAACCATCCATTAAGCTTAAAGCCCAAATTGTAAACCTTTTAACCTCTCTTTAACACTCATTGTCAGAGAGGGAGAGAGAGAGTGAGACATTAAGTCTCATTTCCTTTTCTCTGTTGGTTTTTGGAAACCGAAGTCTCCTCGGTTGGCCGACCCTTCCTCGGCGTAACCGTCGGTAACCGGCGACCGACCACCTTCTGGCCGGTCATGGCTCTCCATCTTCTTCATGTGGTAACTTCCATCCCTTTCTTCCTATTTAAACCATCCCCTAGCCATTCTTCATCACCACCATTTTTTTTCCCCAAATCCAACTCCCACAAACCCTCTTCCCACCGCTGGAGCCGCTCCCCGCGAGCTCCTCTCGGCCGACCACTTCGGCGCCCACACCCCGCGAACCCGACCGGCGCTCCCCCAGGCCGGCCATCCGCCGCCTGACCCGGCGCCCCCTCCGGCGATCGCGCGCCCCGTGCCGAGCTTCCCTCGCGCGCGCCCCTCCGGATCCGTCGGTTTCCCCGCCAACAGCATCCTGTCGCCGCTCCCCGGCGCCAACCCCGTTCGTTCCGTATGTGTTCTGTCGTCTGATCGCGAAGTTTCCCTTCGCTTTTCCGTCCGTTTCCCGGTTCTGACGTGCCTGTCGTGCCCCATTCGGTTCCGAGATCCATTTCGGGATTTCTGTACATCTTCGGGTTGGGTAATTTCTGGAACTCCTATTTTCTTTACCGTCGATGATGAACTGGTCCAACCAAATTCCTCGGGAATTCGGGATTTCAGCAACGTAACAATTACGTTACTATTTTTGATTCCGAAGTTTTTTCGGAAATGGTAGTTTTGGATTTTCGGTTCTGTGATTAGAAAGTTTTGTTGGTTGTTGATGGTTTCGGTTTAGTTTTTTTTTTTTGTTCTGTTAGCTTTAAAAGATGGTTCTGTTAGTATTTTGGACTTTGGTTAGATATTGTGAATGGTTCTTATGGAAATATGGTTCTGTAGGAATTCAAGGAAGAGCGTGACCTTTCGAATACCGAAGTACCAACCTTGTTCAATCGGAAGTTTAAGGCAAGTACATTTTATGTAGATTTTACAATTATTTTCACAATTGTTTCATTGCAAGTTTAAACCACAATTATACACGAACTCCTTCGGGAGCATTGATCGTATTGTTGGGGACTGGGGGAATAGTGTACTGGATATGACCAAATCCAAACTTAGGATAATGAATGTGTTAGCTTACCCCTCTCTCACACGGGGATAAGCCATACCGTATCGCTAGGATACAAATGTACCCAAACCGGTCATATTCTTTACCTATTCATATCACTGTACTGTACTATTTCAAAATTGTTCATTTTCAAACTGTTTAAAAATGCATGTTATAAATTGTCATTTTAATTGTTAAAATTTGCATGAATTGTACTTTGCTCCCTCCTGACTGGAGACAACATTTTAGGTATTACTGAGGATCTGGAGATGATGATCAATAGCTATTATGATCCTGACTTGTACCCGGCGGTACTTCCAGCTGATGATGATGTTGTGGCGTCTCCATAGATGCTACATTAGTTGAGAGTTTAGTTGTTTCTTTATTTTCAGTTTATGAACTTTGTATTGAAAGACAAGTTTTTATTATCGTAAATTAAATGTTGTGGCAACTTTTAAATTCAAGTTTGTTGTTGAAATGACCTGCAATATGGATTACAGCTTACTGCCGCCGTCTCATCAACGGCGCAGGCTGGGCATGATCCGATTCGACCCAAGTATTTGGGGACCGGGTCGTGACACACGGCCAAGCAAGAATTATGGCTTGATACTTTAACTAGCTAGGGTTATCACAGGCCTAGTTACTAGCAAGATGCAGTGAGATTATTCCACAGCCACAAGCCCTGCAGACCATCCAGGTTACCCAGGTCAAAAATTAAGGGTTGAATTCAGGTGGGTACATCGTCCAGGAAACGCATGTACCCTTAGGTAGCTTGAAGGGTGCAACACATGACAGTGTGTTGAAAATGTGCCCTACTCGACGGCAGGCTACAGATCCCAGGCGCGCCCAGTTAACGGGATTGCCTGTAGCTGGAAGATCCCTTCATGACTAATGTATTAATCTAGTCACTACAAAAAAAGTAAACTTTTGGGACGACACTATTAGTAACGCTAGTTCGAAACGTCCTAAAAATTTAGTTTTGGGGACGACTATGTTTTTGGTATCAAAAAAATAGTATTATTTGGGACAGATTGAGAAATAGATATCTTAATTGGGACTATTAAAATTTTATGTCCCAAATAAATCTAAGAACGGTCCCGAATAATCTCGGCGGGAATGGCAAACATTTAGCGGCTCACTACCAATTTTTTTGAATTTTTTTTTCCTCTCTCCTATCCTATCCTACCCGTAGGATCTCTTAGCAGAAATCTTCACCGTTTGATCCACTATAAGAAATTATCTCCCAAAGGCCCTAATTTTTCATTCTCCCCAAAGACCTAATTTTTCCCCTCCTTCCGAAAAAATTCCCATCGTCGCTCCTGACGCCACCTCCTACTCTCGCTGCCGTCGTTGCTCCCAGCACGGTCGCGATGACAAGAAGGGCAAGAAGCACGAGCCCCCTCCTCCGTCGGAGTCGGCGTCGGAGTCGTCGTCGACGGATGCGGAGGAGAACTCCGTAGTGACGAGGGAGGAAGCCTACCGGAAGATCCGGAACCTCGATTTCTCGACCGCCACCAAAATCCTCTTCACCACCCCTCCCCAAAATAAGAAATTTGGGTACTCTCCTCTTCCCTTCTCCTTCCTTTATACCAGTGCTAGGGTTTCTATTCCCAGAAATTTTGAATAGGTCGTAACAAAATTCGTAATATATTACGAAAATAAAGCTTATAGTTTTGGCATACAGAGTCCTTTCTACTCGTGAAAAAATGATGCAATGTGTGTTCTTTTTTAACTTTGAATGTTTAAATTTGTTCTCCTCTCCAATAGGTTAGGGTTTCCAATCCCAATTTTTTTTGAATTGTTGGAAAAAGGCTTATAATTTTGGCAACTACTAGTCTTTAATACTTATGATATGGTTAACGTATGTTCTTTGTTAATTATGCAGTGTTTTAATTTGCTTTACTTCTTTTTTGAATTGTTCTAAAAAAAGCTTATAATTTTGGCACATATAGAGTCTGCAGCTACTTGTGAAATGGTGTATGTATGTTCTTTGTTAATATGCAATGCTTTAATTTGTTTATCTTTCTATTATGTTAGGGGTTTAGGGTTTTCAATCCCGAAAATATTGAATATTTTTCGAAAAAAAGCTTGTAATTTTGGCGTATAAAGTTCGTAATACTCGTGAAATGGTGTAGCGAATGTTATTTCTTAATTCTGCAATGTTTTAGTTTCTTATCGTTTCTATTAAGGTTAGGGGCTATGGTTTTCCATCCCAAAAGTTTCAGATAGTTTGCCAAAAGTTCGAAATCTATTTGGAAAAAACTTATAATTGCTCTTCTGTGCAGTTAGCTCTTGCTTGGGTTCTTCACCAAGGGGATGATGTGGCTCTTATTCCACGTAATTCATTTTTGTATATTCTCTTAATCAAATTTGGCATGATGTATAACTTCTGCTGCTTAACCACCAAAACATTCCAAGACTAATATGTTGATTATAATTTACCACTGTGTGGGATGACATCAGTTGATAATATCTTGTAGAACTTGAAATATTGTTTTTTTTTTCTTTTTCTTTTTGACTAAAAGCTAGCAAGTAATCATCTACTGGGTTTCATTAAAAAGAGGATAACTACACAAACTCTAAGGTCTCACCATCTCCCTTTATACAAAGCATCTCAGAATAAGCCTCTTGGTCGTGACTTATTTTTGAATTTCTGAATTTCAAACACAAACACTATGGTCTCACATCTCACGTTATACATAACATCTCATGTTAGAGTTACATTATGCCAACTAATATAAGTCCTTGTTGGTTCTTATCAATTGGTTAAGTGAAGGATACTTTATTTATTTATTTTGATTCATTTGCACAAAACAGTTGTTCTATATTTAAATTCATATCAATTGAAATAAACAAAAGGTATTACCAACCTAGTTTCCTACATATCTTTGAGTGCTCAACCCATGTACTGGAATATGAAGTGGGACATGGTTACATCAGTAAAAATTATTCGAGCATGTGAATGCTAAACTAATATTGATGGAAAAAATGAAACCGTGATGCTAAATGCCATAATTCATGGACTTAGTGCCCAACACATCAATCAGTATTCATTCAGTTTCATTACTGTAGGAATATTTAAGTTTCAGTATTGTCGGCATGTATCAAGTTTCAGATCAGTTTGCAATAACGGATCATGTATCAAGTTTCAGTTCGTGGGGATGAAGGCTAATCGTTGCATGTGTCAGTTTGCAGTGTCGGTTCTTGTATCAGTCAAATTATGTTGTACAGACACGATGTCACATCTTGTTGTGTCCTAGTAGTATCTATTGTTTTTTTCGATACGTGTTCGATATGTATCAGTCAAATCATTTACAAGACTTTTTTATGGAATGAAATCTATGTGGTACTAGTGCTTTATTCTCTTGCTATCACTAGCAAATTCTTGTTATTCATGTGTAGGCACTTTTATTGATTCATCCAAATTCTTTTTAAGCATCTAGATATGGACACTTGAGGGTGTGTTATTGACATATTTCATTATTGAACCCAACAAGCTCATTGCAACATATGGAGCCTTATAAGTGGGAGTTCCAAATAGTCTAAAGTGATGCTTTAAACATTTACATCAGTCATGGTACAATGTGCTTCTATTTTCACATTTGCTAAAGTGTTAAATGCACTCTAGGAGAAGCCATAAGCCTAATATAGGCTATTGGCTGACTCGTTGCTTAGAATTTTCACGTTTGCTGTTGAAGTGTATGTTTCAGTGTCCAAATGTACACATGTAAATTGCAAAATTGCTAGGTGAGGCTATTGGCTGACGTAGGAGTCCACTTATTCAGACAATTATTGTAGATAGCATAACCTAAATGTTTTTTTTACATATTACTTAGTTATTTTATAATGTAGTGGCATAACATGTATAAATGCCTTTATTTGCTTCTTAGACTCATTATCACTTATACACAAGTGTAAAATCTTGAAGTTCCCTCATATATTTTTCTGCAGGTTCATTGTGCATGGGCAGCAACAGAAGCTTATTTTCTCCTTCAATTGGTTTAACATAACAACCACGTGATGGGCTACATGTCTTTGATGATTCCATGAAGCGTATGCAAGGTTAAGTCATAATACTGATGTGGATGATAAGGTGAGTTTTCATTTCTATATTGACCAATAATATCAGTTGGGCGAATGAACTCTTTTCCAATTCCAACTTATCTCCACCAAACTATTAGGTTCATGGTGAATTTAAACCAAGATTGTTAGAGAAAAGTGTGATATTTTCATGTTGCTTATATTGATATCCAATTGAAGATTGTCCAATATAATCACCATTGTATTATTGTTCTTGCTTTGCTCTATAAGACTCTGCGTTCCTCTAGAATACAAAATAGTCTAGGGAGTGTAATTGCAGAGTATGTGTTTAACTGAAGGCAGTGTGAGAGGGATAAGCTGCAGGTGCAGCAGCAACCCGGGATATAGGTGCAAGCGTAGGTAGGTAGCAATTAGCATAGGCTGCTTGGGTGTGCAGAGGATTATCCAGTGTGGTGTGCTGACTGCAGGTAGAAGTAGCACTGTAGTGTAGTGTGGGGATTTACCTGCTAGGTAAATCTGTAGTTGCAACAAGCAACAACTGTTGCATGTGTTAGTCATAATGCTTCTAAGCGACCTCACATGGTGCATGTACATATACTTATACAAATGTGAAATTGTTTGAATCTCTACCCTGAACATAGGTAATATATGCACAAGTTCTTATATATGATTTTTCTAGTAATGCATTGGATGCCCTATTCTTTTAATTTGTTGTATACAATCTTTATGGATACATGCTTGGTAAAGGAAAGAGTATTCCTTTGAAATTTCCTCATCAAATATGGCTTTGATGTAAATTAACCTGACAAATGGCTTTGTTTATTCTTATTTTAGGATACTTAAGATGGTTTGTTCAATAGGGTTGAAGTAATTTATTGCACAATTTCATGCTGGAGATAACTTGACAAACTACGATCATGATCCCTGAGTCTTGTAAGTTCAATCTTGATACATAGGGTATGTTCAATATTTGCATTTTGGATTTTGTGTTTTCTTTTGAGATATGGGAATAAATTCCATCATGATTGAAGAAATTTTTTCTGACATGAAAGGATCTTCAAAGTTAAATAACCAATGATGAGGTCTAAATTGTGACTACAACAATCCAGTATTTGATGTTGGGTGTCATATGTGCCACTGAGAGTCATTTATTTTTATTTCCAAATTTTTACCTCTTGGTGGAGCAATTCTCTGAGGAAGATGGGTCATAAATCTGGAAATAATTCATGCAATTGGGGATACTCAGTGTATGTTATCTCTGCAATTTTGTATGTGCTCCCCAGGTCTGCTGTGTATATGGTTTTTCATTTTTATTTTGGAAATAGCATGCGCTTTACTGTATATTGTGAAAGTTGTGCCCTTCACAAACCTCTGAGGCTTTGTAAACATTCATATTTTCTTGGTTTTTATCCAAGTAAATATATTGAGTGTTTAAATCTGTTAAGTCTACATTTTCTTGCAATGCTTCTTTTGGATGTTCTCTAAATTATGTTCTCAGATTGCTTTGTTCATCATGCATTTTACTGGTTGAAACATAATCAATTTTGGTCACAAGTATGGTTGAAACACCATAATTTTATTGGCTATATTTTTTCTACAATTTAAGTTTGGATTTTTCAGTTCTGTAATTTGTCGGTTGAGGTTCTATGTATATTTTTGTATTCAAAGCCAGTTTGGTTGGCATATGATGGCGGTAAGGATACAATGTAAATTTGTGGTGATCACAACACTTCAGTTTCTTGTACCTACCCTTTGCAAAAGAGTAACATTTATATGTCCTCAATGAATCTCTAATTCTAGTGTGCATTCAGTGTTGCTGAACTTGTAACATTTATATGTCCACATACTTTTTACCTACCGTATATTTTTTGAACTGTTGCCAGACATTTAACTTTATACTATTAATCTTCATGTTATCATTTGTTGTTCCAGATCTTTCCACGAGTATAGTGAGGCTGTTCTGGAAAAAGTTGGGGCTTGTCGTGTTGGCTGTAGTTAATGAATTCCCAAAGCTACCATAGATGAGGTGTGTCCTATTACAACTGCAAACTTGCCAGCTATATGATTTTACAAGACATTTTCTTCTTCTGATAAAATTTGTTTTCCTATGGTTCTCCACTATATGGCACATATGCATTTTTGTTAATGGCATTTTCCTAATGTATGTTTCGCATATGTATCTAATCAATGATTGGTTCTCCTATGTAAACAAAAAAGCTGAACAAGAAGTTGGCTTAATGGCAATTTCGTTATTCACTTTTCCTTCATATATGAACACAAATATATTTATTCATGCTACAAATACATATATTTACAAAGGTAAAGACAAATAATTGTGTCCTCGTTCTGGATTTTCATTGGTTAACGTGTCACAGACTATGTATCCTTGTTGTGTCAAAGTGTGATGCTCGTATTTGGGTACACTAATTATAGGCTTCAACTACAAAATATTTTGTTATGCTGATATTACACGTTGTATTATTCAATGCAATTTGAATGTATTCAACTCATGGTACAATGAACTTGACTCAAGGTTCTTTTGTTAGTTTTAAGTTACAATAGTCCCTGTAGAATACAAGACATTGTTCAAACTTCTCCAGAACACCAATTTGTATGTTTCATTAGGGATATTGATTAGCTTTGGGTATGTACAACTTCAAATTTGTGTATGATATACAACTCTAGATCGATTTAGAGTACATTGCCCTTATGTCACTGGAAATTCTCAAGGGTAGTGATAATATTTCTTCTTTTCCTATGATATACGAGTCTTTGTTTTGTGATAATATTGTGCAGACAAATTTGATTAGAAAAACATTCTTTTCTACCATAGCAGCTAATGTTTCCTTCTCCCTGCAGGTGGCTTGCAGTTGATCGACACCGGCCTATATTGTAGATACTACTACTTGTGTTGGGCCTAATTAACTTCCCTTAGGTATCTATTTACTGCCACCTATAAATTACATTAATTATACAACTTTGTTCTTGTGTGGGGACAAACGCTTTAGAGTATTCAATCCAAGTGTTCAAATTCATTGTTAACTAATTAGGCATTTTTAACTTGGTGGCTAAATGATAGTTCTGATAGGGAGATGCTGTTGATATGAACCTAACCTCCATAATATACATTAAAATAGATGTAGTATGGCTTCTTGTGTCTGGAGCTGTTTAGTTCTCCCAGTTTATACGCTCCCATATGCCTTCACTTAAATTTTCCTTTAGGCCCCTTGTTGTTCCTGGCATTTTTAGTGCACAGGCACAAAATTACAAAAAACATGTAATTTCTCATGCTAATGTAACTCTTTTATGTAGATATTGAAGAAGTTGCCAGAATTTTTCAAGTTTTATATAGATATTGTAATATGGCTATATAGAGGATGAAGAAGTTCCAATTGACTATATAGATATTGTTTCTTAGAAATAAGTTAAAAGCTTGATAGCTGATCATTGTATCACACAGGTCCTATTCAAGCTTGATGGCTATGTAGGTATTGATACTTGATATTTAATCTACAATAACAATTATATATATAATTATTTTTTTACTAAATATAATATGTTGAACCACGATTACTGTTTTTCCAATAATGCAATCACTAGCTGAAATACTGTATCAAATGATTATGTTGCCATGTCCCAAACTTTTCTAAAGGAAAATTATTTTTGTTCTCGTGTACCATGGCCCAAAGGTTGATATCCATAATAAATTACCAATTTGCATCTAGAAAATTTAGATAGCAAAAGTTGCTAACTCAAGAAAAAACCTATACCTAATAGTGAATTGCCAAATCATAATATATGATGCTGCAGGGGATGGGCTCTCTTAGATTAGAGTTATGTTGATTCTTAGTATCCTTGTGTACTCTTAAATAACTTCCAAACTTCAACTTCTATTTTACACTAAGAAGTGATGCTGTTAATTATATGTCCAGCTTCATCCAGCTTGTTCATTAGCCGGTGCATTAGCCATGCATTAGTTCTTTTTTTGTTTTCTCTTGTGCATTAGCCGGTGCATTAGCCATGCTGGTTATTGTTGTTTCTTGTCTTCCCTAGCAATAGAACTTTTAGGCATCTGAATCTAGTAATTTTTATTGATTTAGTGGTTTTCTTGATCATTTACATAGCTTCTTAGTCAGTTATGGTGTTTGGGCTTACAAAATGCATCTTTTACGATCACATATTGCTTTAAGTAGTCGAGTTTATTATGTAATTTCTGGTTTATTCCCACTTTATTCATCTGTCCTTTGTGGTTGCTAGTTTGTAGTTGCTCCTCTTCAATCTAGTCCCAATTACTTATAACTAACCATATTTCTGGCTTATTCATGTGTTTCCAGGTAGCCAATGCTGCTGGCAGCCATGGATGTGTGGATCGGTTTGTCAATGGATGTGGAAAATCAAATATATATGTTTTGGACTTGTGTAAAAAGTCGTAGATTTTATTTTGTAAATTAAGTGAATGCTTACTGATGTAAAGCTTGATGGGAACACTCTAAGTGATGTAAGACTTGGATTTCATTTTGTGAACAATGGGATATTACCTTTAAATATGTTTTATAGAAATCGTTTTGTTAATATTGCGGCTACGCTTTGTTAATGTTGCGGCTACCATATCCATTTCTGATTAAATAAAATAGTTCTGTATGAATTTTCGTTGTATATAAAATTCAATTATATATTTTATATATAAACAGGAAATTAGTAATTCCATAATAATTTAAACAATTGTTAAGTTTTTTCGCACGATTACAGTAATTTTTAAAATTTCGTCCCTTATTTATTAGGACGAAATATATCTGTTATAAAAACTTGTTTTTTGGGACAAATTAATAAACCGTCATACAAAAGCATAAATTTGAGAACTTTTGAGACGTTTTGCCTAACCGTCCTTTAACAGTAATTAGGACGGCAATATTCGTCCCTAAAGTTTTTGCCACGCCACCCTAATGGGACCGTCCATTCCCGTCCCAAAGGCCGTCCCAAATATTTGTTGGGACGGTAATTGCAGTTTTTAAGACGGTTTTTTGTTGTCCCAAAAGGTCACTTTTTTTGTAGTGAGTTATTAGTCTTAGTCCATTTCAGTAGGTACTCCTGACCGTGGTACTCAGGAGTCTCCTCCTAGACATGATGCAAGACAGGACTGGATTATTTGTACAAGCACAATCGCTCACGGTGTCCAGGTTACTTATACAGGTCATGTCATGTCAGGTAGCCGTCGCAACAGCTTATCAAGATATATCATGTCAGGTTATTATGGCAAGTTATCATGTCAAGTATACTGGTCAAGAGTGCGCCACGACGGGCCACTATCAGGTCATGTCATGTTCACTTGTCAGGAGTGCACCACGACGGGTCACTTTCGTGTTCAGGTACATGTACAAGGCATCATAGTACAAGCATCCAATCAGGAGACTCAAGTTGATCTGAGGTTACATGTCACGCCCCAGTACCGAAATATGGAGACGGACTAGGCCAGCTACTCCATATGAGGTACGTAACGTCATACGGCGATCGTGGCTGTCGAGAGACTAGGGGGTACATGCTACAATCAAGTCTTCTATGGTCCCACAGGGTTCTATATCTCAATCAATCAAGTCACATCAGCAATTAAATGAACATTAAAGATAAAGCAGTAAGGCGTCCCCGATGCTTCATCAAAATGATCATGAGAGACTAGCTTTATAATTTAGCTATCTCAGAGAGTCAGGAGTACAAAATTATACACAACTGCAGTCTGTTTAATTACAATTATGTACTGACACAAAATATCAAGTAATCCGGCTAACAGGTGCCGGTGGCTAAACGCCGCACAAAGTATAAACAGGAGTGGTGGAGAAGAAACCCACTCGAGTCCCCGAACCGTCATGCTCCTAGTATGCACCATGGATGTCAGGAAGAAAGATCGTGTCCTCTGGCTCTGCTACGAGATCTGGCCAAACAAAACCAGCGGGGTCAGCCCCGAATAGCAAGTACCGCCAAAGGGGCACAAGAGTTCAGATTAAAAACCCAGTTAATAGAATGATTGATAATAGTAATACTTATTCTACTATTATAGGGTAGCGCAACATCCTCGAACCCATATGGCACCCTTACAACCAAACAAGGACAAAAGGTGCCGCATGGAGTCGGGACGTGTCGTACTTTATAACTTTCACATAAGTTAAAAGGTAGAAACAATAAAATCTCTTGATCGTGACTTCGGTCGATAGCCTATCGTAGCACAATAACCAACCCAACAATCAAACAAGAACATGGGTTGGATCATGTACCATGATAGACCATGTTCCTCAGTCATTCACAGAAGTGACACTTCACAACCAGAATAAGTCTTCCGTTCATAACTTCGGTCCACAGCCTGTCATAGTACGATAACCAATCCAACAATCAAACAAGAACATGGGTTGGATCACGTATCATAACAGTCCGCTTCACTCAATTATTCGCGGAAGGTAATAGGATACAAGCAAGTCGTTTTCACGGCCAATCAAGTCTACGAGTTTCTAGCAGGACGAGGTTATCCTCGCGTCATGTTATTTCAAAATCCTCAGATCGTATCTTTCCAGCAAGGCTAGCCAACCCAGGGGTTCGCGTAGACAGATATCATTGAGCACAGGTCCCTCGTAAGGCCACCTTGCCAAAACATATAATATATAGCAAGAATTAATCGGATACAGTCGTCCGCTCGTTGCAGATGACACAGTATCCGTGGAGACCAGCCGGCACGTCAAGACAATATCTCAAGGCGGCTGGTGTAACACGATCTCGGGATTCTGCCCTCCCCATGCATCTAGTATATTTAGTTGCCTAGTTTAATCCTAGGTAAAATCTTGGACTCACATGCTGTGGCCTGCATGATTATCCTCCTAAAAGTCGTACTCAAGTACGAGTACCCCAAGAGAGGATCCATGTCAATCAGTATGTCAACATGTTCTACCCTCCTTAGTGTAATGCATCATTGCAAATATGCCACGTGGAGCTACGAGTCATTTGTCGAACATGAACAAGAACTGGGACATTCAGGTACAAGTATCAGGTAGGAACACTTTGCTCACCGGGGTCATATTAGTGCTCATATCATGCTCAGGACAAAAGGCGTAAGGATATATAGCATACACAAACATTTACATATATATGCAATATAATATATACATATAAAAATATAAGGTATAGGGGAGTCCAGGTCAGAGCGCGCTGGGGTCAAGTGCGCACAGGGAACAGAGCGCGCAGGGATCAAGCGCGCAGGGATCAAGGTCAGACTACGCTTGAGTCAAACTGCGCTCAAGTCAAGCTACGCTCAAGTCAAGCTACGCTCAAGTCAGGCTACGCTCAAGTCAGGCTGCGCTCAAGTCAGGCTACGCTCAAGTCAGGCTGCGCTCAAGTCAGGCTACGCTCAAGTCAGGCTGCGCTCAAGTCAGGCTACGCTCAAGTCAGGCTGCGCTCAAGTCAGGCTACGCTCAAGTCAGCGTATGTAAGACATACGCCTCCAAAAGGCAGCATATGTACTCCACACGACTCCTCCTCAAGGCAGCGTATGAGGTCCATACGACTCCTCTTCAAGGCAGCGTATGAGGTCCATACGACTCCTCTTCAAGGCAGCGTATGAGGTCCATACGACTCCTCTTCAAGGCAGCGTATGTACTCCATACGACTCCTCTTCAAGGCAGCGTATGAGGTCCATACGACTCCTCTTCAAGGTAGCGTATGAGGTCCATACGACTCCTCTTCAAGGCAGTGTATGCAAGACATACGCCTCCAAACGGCAGCGTATGAGTCAGACTGCGCTGCGCTAAAGAGCGCACGCAGCTCAGTGGCGCAAGCTAGAAAGCTCGCGCACACTGCTCACTGTCTTCTCCAAATCAGCAAGGACTCCATGGTTTGAACCCAAAGCTTCAAAAGTCCATAACTTGGTCAAAATAAGTCCAAATCCAACTTTTCAAAGGTCGAAATTGGGTAGAATAAAATTCTCTACAACATGGAACACTCAAAACTTGAAAATAATGAAGTTTGCTAGATCAAAACCAAGAATATCCGAAAATGGTTAAAACTTAGATCTACAAAAATTAAAGCTTCAAAATAGAAAATTTTAAGTTCTAAACTAGTATAGAATGAGGAGAAGAACACATTTTGACAAATAATTTTGTAAGAAAATATAAACAAAATTTGTGGATCCATCTCTTGAGCAAGTTGGCACTTGCCTTGGTTGGTGGAGGAAATAAATGAAAAGAAATAAATGAGAGGAGAGAGAATGAGATGAGTTATATATATAGAATCTTGAACCCAAGGGTTCATGATGAACCAAAGGGTTCATGATGAACCATTGGTGAACCAAGAATAGGTTAACCAAATGAGCCAAAACTGTAGGCCCAAATGCAGAAAATAAATTACGAAATAATATTTTGTCGAATATTTTTGAGAAATACATGAAAAAATACAGCATAATAAATATCGTATAAATACAAGGTAAATACAATTTATCGATTTACGTATTAAAATACGTATTCCAGGATCGGGGAGTGACATTACAAGACATGAATTAATCAGTAATAATCAAGTAATAATAATAAATAATCATCAAAGCAAGGTACTGGGAGGGGCCATGCGGCTCAGGGTCCAAAGCCCATACGGTTCAGGGAGAAGGGGCATATGCGGCTAGCGGGACCAGAAGGCACATGCGGCTCGGGAAGAAGTCCTCATGCGGCCAGCGGGGTTCGGCCTATGCGGCTAGAGCAAGCGGGGCAGCATGCGGCTCAAGAAGTTGAGCCTTATGCGGCAAGGAGGAAGCAGATCCATGCGGCTCCTGAGTGCAGAGTATTATGCGGCTGGGGTCGAGCAAGTTCCATGTGGCAGATGGAGGGGTAGGTCCATGCGGCTGGCCGACCATTCAGGTCTATGCGGCCGGAGTCAAGTGGGTCTCATGCGGCGGGCGGACATGCGGCTGCGAGAGCAAGGACGCATGCGGCTGAAGGCAAGTGGACTCCATGCGGCTGGAAGAAGCGGGATCCCATACGGCCAGCAGGAAGGGTGCATGCGGCTGAGGGTAGCATCTCATGCGGCTAAGGAAGTGCAGAGTATTATGCGGCTGGGGATTGAGCGAGTTATGCGGCTAGATAAGTTCGGCCCTCATACGGCTCGAGTACTTCCAGTCATGCGGCTGAATAGAACACTTGTCGTATGAAATATTCATGCGGTCAAGTCAAGCACAGTTCATCTTCTCCAAAATTCCGAGAAGAAGAACACCATGAGAGCCAAGTTCTCAAGCTCCATAACTCCATCATCCGGAGCCCAAATCCGAACTTCCATAGGTCAAAATGGGGTAGAACGAAATTCTCTACAGCATGGAACCACCAAAACTTAAAAATAACAAGATGTAATAGATCAAAATCCAAGAATTCCGAAAATAAAGTAAACTTAGATCTACAAGAATCTAGCCATGGAAAGTAAAATTGCCAAGTACTAAAGTAAGTTAGAATGCTGTAAGGAAGAGAATAAAGTAATAAAATTGGAGTTCCTCCATGAAGCAAGTTGCACTTGCCTAGACCTCTCTCTCCCTCTCTCTGGTAGGTGAAGAAATTAATGGAGGAAGGAAGAAGAGTAATGAAGAAAGAGAAGGAAAAATGGGTTAATAAATGATAGTGGTGGTGGTAGGTAGGGGGTTCATCCTTTGGTCCATGATGAACCAAAAGCAAATCCCAAACCGAACCAAGCCAACCCGAACCAAGAATAAACCAAGTCATGAAGAAAACTAAGCAAGGAATCACGCAATACAAGATAAAATACGTATATGTATTCCAAAAATACGTAATATGAACCACAGGCATTACAATTCTACCCACCTTAAAAGAATTCCGTCCTCAAAATTTAATTAAGAGGCTAGAGAGACAAGGACAAGCTATATCAATCACATGCAAGCTATAACTAGGCAGGCAATCACTCATTCAAGTAAGGAATCAAAAGGTATGAGGCATAAGGAAGACATCATACCTCACGAGTCAAACAAGTCGGGATATCGCGATCGGATATCATCATCACGCTCCCATGTTGACTCACCCAAAGAGTGATGACCCCAAGCAACTCGAACTAACTTGATAGTCTTGTTCTTGAGTATCTTCTCTCTCCGGTCCAATATAGACACGGGCCTCTTATAATACGAAAGGTTGGTACCAACAACCAATTCCGAATGATCCAGGACGTGGCTCGGGTCCGGGATATACCGTCATAATTGGGATACATGGAACACGTCATGCACCTCGCTTAGTGACGACGAAAGAGCGAGACGATAGGACACATCTCCTACTCGCTCCAGAATATCGAACGACCCTATATACCTAGGACTAAGCTTTCTCCGTACGCCGAAACGAATGACGCCATGGTTAGGCAAAATCCTCAGGAATACCTGGTCGCCGACCGAGAACTCGAGAGGGCGCCGATGAGAATCGGCCCAATGACGCTGGCGATCTTGGGCAACTCGAAGATGATCCGTGACTCTTCTGACCACTTTAACTGTCTGAGCAATCATTTCTAGACTGAGCATCTGCCTCTCTCCAACATCATCTCATGCTAACGGGGATCGGCACTTCCTGCCATACAGTGCCTCGAACGGTGCCATCTGGATACTGGCTTGGAAGCTGTTAATGTACGAGAACTCCACCAGGTGTAGGTGATCTTTCCATGAACCACCAAAGTCAAGTGTACAGGACCGCAACATATCTTCAAGAGTCTGGATTGTACGCTTCGACTGACCATCTGTCTACGGATGATATGCTGAACTGAACTGGAGATGAGTTCCCAAACTCTCCTGCAGGCTACGCCAAAAGTACGACGTGAATCTTGAATCTCGGTCCAAAGTGATACTAACTGACACTCCGTGCATCCTGACAATCTGTCTGAGGTACATCTCTGCTAACTGAGCTGTAGACTGACCAACTCTGAACGGGAGGAAGTGAGCTACCTTCGTGAGCCTGTCAACTATAACCCAAATAGTATCTCGACCAGCTGGGGATCTAGGTAATCCAGTCACAAAATCTATGGTCACATGCTCCCACTTCCATTCTGGAATCGGCAAGGGCTGAAGAAGTCCAGCGGGCCTCTGATGTTCAGCCTTAACTTGTTGGCAGACCAAACAACGAGAGACAAACCGGGCTATCTCCCTCTTCATGCCATTCTACCAAAAGTGCTGACGAATATCGCGGTACATCTTCGTACTGTCAGGATGAATGGAATACTGAGAACTGTGAGCCTCTGCCATGATCTCCTGTCTGATATCTCCACTGGGTACACAAATACGCTTACCATGCCTAAGTGTACCATCTTCATGAATACACAACTCTGGTCTTCGTCCTGCCTCACACTCTGTCCTGAGTCGCTGAAGCTTGGAATCTGCTGACTGCGCCATCCGGATCCTCTCGACTATAGTGGACTGAACTTGCATGATGGCCATCAATGCCACACTGGAAGGGAGGATAACTTCTATATCCATCTTCTGAAGATCGGCTAACAGCTCTGGTTGCGCTGTTAGGAAATAAACTCCAGCTCTCCTGCTCAATGCATCTGCCATAACGTTGGCCTTCCCGGGATGATACTGCAAGTTGACATCATAATCCACAAGAAGCTCCAGCCACCTTCTCTGTCGCATGTTAAGATCCTTCTGGGTGAAAACATACTTCAGGCTCTTATGGTCAGTAAAAATATCTACCCGATCTCCGTACAAGTAGTGCCTCCACAACTTAAGTGCAAATACTACTGCTGCCAGCTCCAAGTCATGGGTTGGATAATTCCTCTCATGATCACGAAGTTGTCGTGACGCATAAGCTATTACCTTCCCATGCTGCATCAGAACACATCCTAGACCTCTGCCTGAAGCATCACAATATACTGAGAATCCTCCGATTCCATCTGGAAGCGTGAGAATGGAAGCCGTCATCAAGCCTCGCTTTAACTTCTCAAATGACTCCTGACACTCTGCTGTCCAAGCAAACTGCACATCCTTGCGGGTCAACTGGGTCAATGGCGCCGAGATCCGGGCAAAATCTGAAACAAACCGCCGGTAGTAATCGGCCAATCCAAGAAAACTGTAAACTTCTGCGACGGTGCTGGGCACTGGCCATGACTCAATAGCCACAATCTTCTGGGGATCCACTTCTACTCCTCCTCTGGTGATGATATGACCCAAGTACGAAATACAATCGAGCCAGAACTCGCATTTACTGAACTTGACGTACAACTGGTGCTCTCTGAGAATCTGAAGAACCATACGGAGATGCTGCTCATGCTCCGCTTCGTTCCTGCTATAAACCAGGATGTCATCCAAGAACACAATCATAAACTGATCCAAGTAAGGCATGAAGATGCGATTCATGAGATCCATGAATACAGCCGCCGCATTGGTCGCTCCAAATAGCATCACTAGGAACTCCCAATGCCCATACCTCGATCTAAAAGCTGTCTTTGGGATGTCCTGCTCTCTGACTCTGATCTGATGATATCCTGAGCGCAAGTCTATCTTCGAGAATACTGATGCCCCTTTGAGTTGATCAAACAAGTCATCTATCCTCGGGAGAGGGTATCTGTTCTTGATTGTCACTGAGTTCAAGGTACGATAATCAACACATAACCTGGACGTACCATCCTTCTTTTTCACAAGAAGCATCGGGGCTCCCCAAGGCGATCCACTAGCACGAATGAATCCCTTGGTTCGAAGTTCTTCAATCATCTTGTACAAAATCTCCAATTCTGAAGGCGCCATCCTGTAGACTCTCTCGGATACTGGGGCTGTCCCTGGAATCAAGTCTATGGTGAACTCGATCTCCCATTCTGGCGGCATACCTGGAAGCTCTTCTGGAAACTCTTCGACTATCCGGGGCAACTGCACTGCTGCTACTGCCATCCGCAATACTGGAGGAGAAGGCTCGACTGCGTCTCGAGAAAAGGAAAACTCTGGCTCGCCTGGAATGCTAAAAACGACCCTACCAATATGGCAGTCTATTCTAGCATACTGGTTCCTCAACCAATCCATCCCTAAGACCACATCATAATCGGCCATCGGGAATTCTATCAATCTAGCGAGAAATTTCTTACCGCTAACTACGATCCGACACGAGAAAAATACCCTATCGACTCCCACAAGTCCGTTACCAGAAAGTATATTAAGCCTTACTGATAATGGGCTCCAATCCTATCCGTGTCGCGAATCGTGCAGACATAAAAGAATGCGATGCACCAGAATCAAATAAAGCTGAAGCTGGAAAGGAGTTGACGAGAATAGTACCTGCCACCACCTCTTCTGGTGCCAATCCTTCCTCTGTGGTCATCACCATAGCCTGACCATGCCCTCGAGGTGCTGGTCCCCTCTGCTAAAATCCTCGCTGCCTATTCTGACTCAAGACTTGGGCTTGAGCATGCTGCTGGGGGTTCTGCTGCTGGAACGCCTGGGACTGAGGCGGCAAGGGCCTCGGCAATGGATACTGCTGCTACTGGACCGGAGCTGGTCCTTTCACCGAAGAGCTAGAAAGGTTGGACGATGATGAACCACCCCTATTCGGGCAGGATCCAACCCTATGGTCTGCTGTTCCACAAGCCAGACACAATCCCTGTACCCTGCGACACTCTGACACTACATGGCCTGGCTTCCCGCAATGAGAACATCACACTGCGAAAGACTGCTTCTGCTTCTGCTGCTGCTGAGGGTACGTCGAGGCTGAATGCTGAACCGACGTCACTGAGGCCACCCGCCTCGGAGCTCCAATAGTCAAAGCCCTGGCTGCCGGGGCTGGGACTGAAGACTGATTCATCTGGCCGTGGGATCTCTTCCGACCTCCGGCCCTATCCACAATCCTCTGGGAGGTATACTCATGCCTCCTAGCTGCTCTCAAGACTGCATCAAAAGTCTGATACTTAAACTGCTCAACTGCCAACAAAATCTCCAGGTGAAGCCCCTGCTGAAATCGCTGGGCTCTATCATACTCGGTTGCCACCAAGGTGGTAGCAAATCGACTGAGTCTCGAAAACTCGGCCGCATATCAGTCGACCGTTCTGCCCATCTGCTTCAGATTGGTGAATCGGGTCTGTAGATCGTACCGAGCTACAGCATCAAAATACTTGGTCTGAAATCTCTCTCTGAACACCGCCCAAGCAATGGGTGCTGCTAATCCAACGGCCTGAGCCGCCCACCAGCTGCGGGCAAGATCTAGTAACTGCAGGCGCACCACGGCTACTTTCTCGTTCTCTGGGGTCCTGGCTGCTTCTAGAATCACCTCTGTGTCCTGAAGCCAAGCATCTGCAGCGATAGCATCTTCACTACCGTCGAAGAAGGGATGGTTCAAGCGCTTGAAGCTGTTGGCCGCGTTGTTACCCTGATGACCGCCTCTGGTCAAAGCATCCGTCACTGCCTGGTGCAAGGCATCTACACGACGATCTTGGAAAGCTATCAAGGTCCTGATGAGTCCTACCAAAGTGCCATTATCAGGTTCTACAGGCTGAACTGGCTGGACTGGTGGCTCTCCGCCAGAAGGCACGACTCTGGAGGCTACTCCGGAATGCTGGACTTGATCTCCGGGTTGCTGCTGATCCACGGGAAGTGCTCCGCCTTGCTGACCGGCAGGTCCAAGAACGATGCCGCTGAAGAAGACGACATGGGGAACAATAAGGAAGGACCAGGACAGATCAACGATACAAGCATATGATCGGGACAAGAATTCAGGAATTCAGATGATATGAGCAGAGATCAAGGGCGAATACTGATTGAGACAACTATTCGGTAAATCCTCACATATCTTGATTTACAAGACCTGCATGGGCCACCACTTAAACCATGTCACGCCCCAGAACCAGAATACTGGAGAGCGGGGGCAGACATAGCCAGCTACATATATGAAATGGAATCCATCTCGCTATACGGTCACGGCTGTCTAGATACATGAGGGTTTACTACAAGCCAACAGTCTCCTATGGTCATGAACAAGCCTAGTGTCTCAATCACGAATAAGTAAGTAAAAGTCACAAGATGTATGATCATTAAATATACAATAATAAGGCGTCCCAAATATTACATATTCAGCTGATCATGAAGCTAGTCGTTACAAAATGTTAGGACTAGCAAGAGTTTAGTCATACATGATCAACCCTAGGATCTGTCAATCATGTTACAGCCCGTAGGAAGACAGTAAGTAAGTGCAATCGAGCTAAACAGGTGCTCGTCGGCTAAATGCCTCAAAAGAATATTTTACAATAAAGTGGGAGATCAAAAATAAACTCACTCGTTGCCCTGGTTACGTCTAGTCGCCACCATCGGGCTGGAAGTTTGGTAGATCCTCTGGAGCTGCTCCAAAATCTGGCCATACAAAACCAGCTGGGTCAGACCCCAGAAAGAGCAAGTGCCACAAAGAAAGCTTCACTTAGGAACTAAAACCAGCAGTTAGCACAAAAGATAATAATAAAAGCAGAACTGGAGTTAAAGAAAATACATCAGGATGACATACGACGAAATAACCATGGAACTATTCAGATAACCAGGTTACAACCCGTAAACCAAACAAGGACCGGAGTTGTAACCCTTTGTCTGAACAGAACTTGGGATTCTCACCATTTATCGGTAAAATAAATACAGGCATTCAGGTCATGCAGTAATCTGGACAGGATCAGGACAAGACTAGACTGGTTAGACTCCATCCAATCATTTCACGGCCAAGCAAGAATTACGGCTTGATACTTTAACTAGCTAGGGTTATCACAGGCCTAGTTACTAGCAAGATGCAGTGAGATTATTCCACAGCCACAAGTCCTGCAGACCATCCAGGTTACCCAGGTCGAAAATTAAGGGTTGAATTCAGGTGGGTACATCGTCCAGGAAACGCATGTACCCTTAGGTAGCTTGAAGGGTGCAACACATGACAGTGTGCTGGAAATATGCCCTACTCGACGGCAGGCTACAGATCCCAGGCGCGCCCAGGTAACGGGATTGTCTGTAGCTGGGAGATCTCTTCATGACTAATGTATTAATCTAGTTATTAGCCTTAGTCCATTTCAATAGGTACTCCTGACCGTGGTACTCAGGAGTCCCCTCCTAGACATGATGCAAGACAGGACTGGATTATTTGTACAAGCACAATCGCCCACGGTGTCCAGGTTACTTATACAGGTCATGTCATGTCAGGTAGCCGTCGCAACAGCTTATCAAGATATATCATGTCAGGTTATTATGGCAAGTTATCATGTCAAGTATACTAGTCAAGAGTGCGCCACGACGGGCCACTATCAGGTCATGTCATGTTCACTTGTCAGGAGTGCACCACGACGGGTCACTTTCGTGTTCAGGTATATGTGCAAGGCATCATAGTGTAAGCATCCAATCAGGAAACCCAAGTTGATCTGAGGTTACAAGACATGAATTAATCAGTAATAATCAAGTAATAATAATAAATAATCATCAAAGCAAGGTACAGGGAGGGGCCATGCGACTCAGGGTCCAAAGCCCATGCGGTTCAGGGAGAAGGGGTATATACGGCTAGCGGGACCAGAAGGCACATGCGGCTCGGGAAGAAGTCCTCATGCGGCCAGCGGGGTTCGGCCTATGCGGCTAGAGCAAGCGGGGCAGCATGCGGCTCAAGAAGTTGAGCCTTATGCAGCAAGCAGGAAGCAGGTCCATGCGGCTCCAGAGTGTAGAGTATTATGCGGCTGGGGTCGAGCAAGTTCCATGTGGCAGATGGAGGGGTAGGACCATGCGGCTGGCCGACCAATTAGGTCTATGCGGCCGGAGTCAAGTGGGTCTCATACGGCGGGCGGACATGCGGCTGCGGGAGCAAGGACGCATGCGGCTGAAGGCAAGTGGACTCCAGGCGGCTGGAAGAAGCGGGGTCCCATGCGGCCAGCAGGAAGGGCGCATGCGGCTGAGGGTAGCGTCTCATGCGGCTAAGGAAGTGCAGAGTATTATGCGGCTGGGGATTGAGCGAGTTATGCGGCTAGATAAGTTCGGCCCTCATGCGGCTCGAGTGCTTCCAGTCATGCGGCTGAATAGAACACTTGCCGCATGAAATATTCATACGGTCAAGTCAAGCACAGTTCTTCTTCTCTAAAATTCCGAGAAGAAGAACACCATGAGAGCCAAGTTCTCAAGCTCCATAACTCCATCATCCGGAGCCCAAATTCGAACTTCCATAGGTCAAAATGGGGTAGAACAAAATTCTCTACAGCATGGAACCACCAAAACTTAGAAATAACAAGATGTAATAGATCAAAATCCAAGAATTCTAAAAATAAAGTAAACTTAGATCTACAAGAATCTAGCCATGGAAAGTAAAATTGCCAAGTACTAAAGTAAGTTAGAATGCTGTAAGGAAGAGAATGAAGTATTAAAATTTGAGTTCCTCCATGAAGCAAGTTGCACTTGCCTAGACCTCTCTCTCCCTCTCTCTGGTAGGTGAAGAAATTATTGGAGGAAGGAAGAAGAGTAATAAAGAGAGAGAAGGAAGAATGGGTTAATAAATGGTAGTGGTGGTGGTAGGTAGGGGGTTCACCCTTTGGTCCATGATGAACCGAAAAGCAAATCCCAAACCGAACCAAGCCAACCCGAACCAAGAATAAACCAAGCCATGAAGAAAACTAAGCAATGAATCATGCAATACAAGATAAAATACGTATACGTATTCCAAAAATACGTAATACGAACCACAGGTATTACAAAGAACACTTCTGAATACTCTGTTTACTTGTGCTAAAAAATACTCGTAAACCTTCTGTGGTGGCTTCTCTTTCTATTCTGTAATCAACCTTGAGAGAGAGAGGATGCCTTATATAGGCCCTGCAGCAACTGTTCGATTGCCACAAAGTTTGGGACGTGGTAAAAACTATTCCGAACATGTAGCAACCGCCCAGAACATGAAACGCACGTTCTGCTGCCAACTACGCATACCCTGCGCTCCTTGCACTCTGTACGACAGAGCGCGCACTGAACTGCGTACACTGTGCGCACTGCACGCACTGCGCACACGGCGCACGCAGCACAACCAGCGTGCCCGCGCAACCCTAGCAACCCGCGCAACTCAGCACAACTCAGCGCAACCCAGCACAACCTGGACAGCACAACTGGGCTTGCGCAACTGGGCATGCGCAACTGAGCAGCGCAACTGGGCTTGCACAACGTGGCAGCGCAAGTGGTTCGCGCAACTAAAGCGCACTATGCGCCTAGCGACGATGCTGACGTGCTAAGTGCAAAGTGCGCCAACAAAATGCCATATTACGCCTCATGAGTCCATGAGCCCGAGTCTGAGTCCGAGTCGCTAAGCCCCTCCCATGGAAATAAATTTTCCAAGAGCAAAAAGCATGAATGCTTTAATTGTTGATTTTAGCCTTTTTCCCATTAGAAAAATAACCCCACATGGCAAACCCATGTGCACCTCCACACCACATGTGCATCTCCAATAATAGCAAAGCTAATATATAGAGATACAATCTCTTTGTTTTTTTCGATGTGGGACTAAAGCTTTCTAAAGGAAAAACCAAAACTCCAACAATCTCCCACATATCTCTATATATATGGGTATAAGTGTTCCCCACAGTAACTGTCCATCATGCATTAGGAGAGATGTCGCTGACGACTTGAATCTTCCCGCATGGATCAAAAATCAGACTATAATACAAGAATGGACTAAGCCTTAAATTCTGCATCATAGCTAAAATTTTTTCCACTCACATAATGTAGTTACATGTGCTTCTGGCTACACATTAAAGGCCCTGTGCCAGCCTGGTTTCAGTGTATAATTTTGGACGTCTACAAGTTTACCCTCAAGAGACGGGATAATATCTCTTTGTCCATACACTATAGGTGAGTTCATTATAAAGAGACATGGCATGAAGCGCTTTGCGCTTCCCTTGCGGTGCTACACCGCCATGACATGGCTTAAAGCCAAGGCCTTACCCCGTACCGGGAACCTCATCGTAGTGTCATACTACTGTAGCATGAGGCAACCACCTCTTTGTAGTGCCAAACCACCCAGCATGAAGCCTTAGGCTCCCTTGCGATGTTACGCCGCAACGACATGGCTTGCAAGGCCGAGGCTTTATCCCTAACCGGGTACCTTATAGTGGTGTCGTACCACTGTAACATGAGGAACTCCTCCTCTTTGTAGTGCTGACTACACCCCTCTTTATATTTAACATACAGCATTAGGCTAACTGCCTATTTGCGGTGCTACGCCGCTGTGACTTGGCCCGTAAAGCCGAGGCCTTATCCTATTCCTGGGCAGCACCCCACATATAAGAACCTCATCGTGGAGTCACCCCACTGTAGCATGGAGTTTCACTCCTTGTAGTACTGCTCTACCGTGCTTCCTGTAAAGCACGCCAGGCATTCACTTTGCCTGAGAACTCATTAAGGCAATTAAGCCAACCTTCCCACAGGAACCGTTTTCTGCAGAAAACAACAATAGACAACAGTGGTTATAGGTCCGTAACCTCTCCATGCCCAATAGAACATGTACCCACCGTTCCTGATATTCTTCCGATTAGTGGTCATCCCTTGAACCAAAAGCTAGATGCCTAGTAGATAAATCTTTGAACTAATAGCATAAAACTTTATGGTAGGAAAACAATAATACAATATCAGAATACCTTCAAGCCCATTTTACAAGCTGTGTCATCGACCAGCTGGCGCTTGAGGCCCTTGGTGAACGGATCCGCCAGGTTCTCCTGACTCCGAACATCAATAACTGCAATAACACCTCTTGATAAGATCGTCTACTGCCCTGTGCTTCAACCGCACAGTCCTCTTCTTTCCGTTGAAGAGGTCATTTGATGCCACCGCCGCAGTCGCCTGGTTGTCGCAGTATATCAGTATCGCCGATATTTGTGTCCCAACCATCGGAAGATCATACATGAGCTCCCGAAGCCATTCTGCTTCCTCGACTGCGGTATCAAGTGCAAAGAACTCAGATTCCATGGATGACCGCGAGAGCATAGTCTGCTTCTTCGACTTCCACGATATAGCAGTTCCACCCATTGTGAAAATGAATCCACCTGTGGACCTCTCGCTCTCCACCTCTGAGCACCAGCTGGCATCACTGAAGCCTTCCACTACCGGTGGATCTCCACTGTAGTACAGTGTATATGTCTGAGTCTTCTTGAGATATCTCATAACCCGTTTCACAGCTTTCCAGTGTTCAGCACCTGGGTTGCTTGTGAAACGACTCAGCATTCCCACGGCGAAAGCTATGTCAGGCCTTGTGGCATTAGTAGCATACATCAAACTTCCGATTACGCTTGCATACTCCAGCTGCCTGACGCTTTCCCCTAAATTAGGCTTCAACTTCAGATCATACCTATACGGTGTATCGATCCCTGGAAGATCCCGATACCCATAACGAGTGATCATTTTCTCAATATAATGAGACCGTGACAGCGCTAGTCCAGTGTCTGTCCGGATGATCTTGATCCCTAAGATCACATCAGCTTCCCCCAAGTCCTTCATACTGAACTTGCTTGAGATGAATTTCTTTGTCTCCGTGACACAGCTAATATCCGTACCTAGGATAAGCATGTCGTCCACGTACAGACAAACGATCACACCTCTTCCATCAGCGAATTTCGTGTAAACACACTTGTCTGTATCGCTGACCATGTAACCATTTGACCTTATAACTTTGTCAAATTTCTCATGCCACATCTTGGGAGCCTGTTTAAGACCGTACAAGGATTTCACCAACTTGCAGACTTTGTCTTCAAGACCCCTGATGACAAATCCCTCTGGCTGTTGTATGTAAATCTCTTCGGTCAGCTCGCCATTTAGGAAAGCTGTATTCACATCCATCTGATGTATCACCATCTTATGTATTGCTGCGAGAGCAATCAACATTCTGATGGTGGTCATCCGGGCTACTGGAGCATACGTGTCAAAATAGTCAATCCTCTGCTTCTGAGAAAACCCTTTGGCTACCAACCTAGCCTTGAACTTGTCAATAGTTCCGTCTGCTTTCATCTTCTTCTTAAAGATCCATTTGCATCCGATGGATTTCGCTCCTTCAGGCAGATCAACTAACACCCAAGTGTTATTTGAGGTGATGGAATCAATTTCATTGTCAATCGTCTCCTTCCAGAAAACCGCGTCTCTGGTCTTCATTGCCTCATCATAGGTAAGCGGATCAGCTTCCACATGATAGGTGACAAAGTCACTTCCGAAGTCCTTCGACCTCCTTACTCGCTTCGTTGACGGCTCAGCGAGATCTGGTTCAACCGTTGTTTCAACAACAACATCTTCTTGGACCACATCTTCATTGAAGACCTGCGCACCCTCATTGTTCTCCGGAACATCCGCAAGAACAATATTCTTGTGCCTTGTAAATTTATCTTCAAAATATTCTGCGTCGCGAGATTCAATAATATGATTTGACTCAATATCAAAAAATTTCCGAGCATCACTCTTCTCGGCATACCCCAAGAAGATCGTCTTAGTAGTCCTTGTCCCAAGCTTCTGAATCTTCAGATCTGGAAGCTTGACATATGCCAGACACCCCCACACTCGAATGACATTCAAGTTAGGTCTGACCTTGAACCAGAGTTCATGAGGAGTAACGTCTGAAGTTACATGAGGCACTCTATTTAGAATAAAAGTGGCCGTCAATGCAGCTTCTCCCCAGTAGCACTTAGGAAGACCAACAGTCAACAATATTGAGTTAATCATTTCTGTTAACGTTCTGTTCTTCCTCTCTGCTACTCCATTTGATTGAGGAGAGTACGGAGCCGTAGTCTCATTGACAATTCCATGTTCTTTGCAGAACGATGCGAATTCATAAGACCTGTACTCCCCACCTCGATCACTTCTTATCCTTTTGAGTTGTTGTCCAGTCTGCCGCTCAGCTTCGGCTCTGAACTCCTTGAACTTCTCGAATGCTTCGTCTTTAGCCTTCAGCAAGTAGACAAACGCATACTTTGAGAAGTCATCGATGAAGGTTATAAAATACTTCATCCCGGCCTTTGTAGAAAACTGTTTGAAGTCACAGATATCGGAGTGTACCAACTCCAGAAGATCTGTACTTCGATTAACCCGAGGAAAGAGTTTCCTTGTGATCTTTGTTTGAGCACAAACTTCACATTTCTCTACCTTACCCCCACACTTGGAGATAAGTCCTAGACTAGATATTCTGTTTATTTGTTTATAATGAACATGTCCTAGCCTATTATGCCACAACTCAAGAGTATAAGCAGAAGGAGTGATTTCATTAAGCACATTAATTACATTGGACTGATTTACAAGCTGAATTTTGAACATTCCTTCGGTATAAAAAGCTTTCCCGAAATATGTTCCCTTGATAGACATCACCATCTGGCCAGCATTGATGTCCATCCTGAGGCCTGCTTTGCAGAGTAGGCCTCCTGAGATCAGGTTCTTGGCGATAGCAGGTACGTGCTTCACGCCTTGAAGCGTCAGAGACTTCCCCGAAGTCAGCTTCAACACCACCGTCCCGATCCTGAGCACTTCAGCTTGTGCCTGGTTCGCCATCATAACCACTTCAGAAGTAGGTGTGTAGGTGGTGAACCACTCCTTACTGGAGCAGACATGGCAGGAGGCTCCAGTGTCTACCCACCAGTCAGAGTCAATCCTTACCGCATCAACCTGTGCAATCATAGCAACAATGTCAGTGATCATGGATACCTTACTAGGCTCTCCTTGCTCTGATTGCTTAGTTTTTGCTTTGCACTCATTCTTAAAGTGGCCCTTCTTGCCACACTTGAAGCAAGACATTTGAGACTTTGGCTTCTTTTTCTTGATAGAAGTTCCCTTGACTTTTAGATTGTCAGGGTCCTTCTTCTTGCTGTGGGAAGCCGCCTGCTTTCCCCTTGGTTCCTTGGTATGAACCATATTGGCGTTAGCCAATTGCTTGGACAGTGCGTCCACCTTCAGTTGAGCCCGCATCTGGTCCTCAACATAGATTTCCTGCAGGAGAACTTCAAGGGTGATCTCCAGCTTCTTCCTATGCATGTTTGCATAGAACTTGCTCCACCCAGCGGGGAGCTTTGAGACAATCCCTCCAACAACAAACTTGTCGGGGAGGGGCATTGCCTCGTCTTCCAACTTCTGTCGCAGTTTCAGGAACTCCTTCACCTGCGACAGCATAGACTTTTCGTCCTCAAAGAACCACTTGTGATATTTTTCAACCACAAAGATTTTACTGCGGTTCTTGTCTTCTTCGTAGAGCTTTTCTAGAGACTCCCATATGTCTCTAGCGATAGTCTTCTTAGAATAGGATTCTGCAAGGGAATCTTCCATAGCATTCAGGATAAGCAGCCTGCAAATACTATTTTCCCTTCTCCATTTTGCTTGAAGTTTAGTAGCCGCGGTGATTGCGGCAGCAGACCCAACATCTGGAACAGTAGTTTCTTCCTCCAGAAGCACGTGATCTACGTCTTTAAGTTGAAGGGTGAGATATACCTTCCTCTTCCAGACTTGGTAATGTTCTCCATCAAACTTTTCTAACTTACAAAAGTCAGAATTGAAGAGTGAAACATTAACGTTTTCCATCGTAGCAATAAAGCTTTGAGATTGTTAGTGCCGGGGCACAATTTTTCGATGGAAAACTGAGAAAATGAAACAATTGTAAAAACAATGTTTCAAATCAACACTTCAAGGAAGGTGATTCTGAATTACGAGAATCTAAAAAGATTTTGTAATCAACAGCAATCGATCGTAGTACTTCTAAAAAGAAGATACAATCAGAATTACTGGCAGCAACGAAGAAGGTGACTGGCGAAAGATAGAAGAAGGCTTGCTGGGGTGAATGATCACCGTTGCTCAAAGCTTTATTCGCCCTACACGAACAGCTTCCAGGAACCAGCAGTTCGTCGGAGAACTTGGAACACTCCTGCTCTTCTGACTCCTCGGACGGACACGAACTCCCGTGCAAAAGCAACGCTGGTGCGGCGCCTTTCCTCTCTCTCTCGAAGGCTACTGGAAGATCAGAACTGTGTTAAAGAACACTTCTGAATACTATGTTTACTTGTGCTAAAAAACATTCGTAAACTTTCTGTGGTGGCTTCTCTTTCTATTCTGTAATCAACCTTGAGAGAGAGAGGATGCCTTATATAGGCCCTGCAGCAACTGTTCGGTTGCCACAAAGTTAGGGACGTAGTAAAAACCATCCCGAACATGCAAACGCTTGCACTGCACGCACTGCGCACACGGCGCACGCAGCGCAACCCGAGCGCCCGCGCAACCCGAGCAACCCGTGCAACTAAAGCGTGCAGTGCAAAGTGCGCCAACAAAACGCCACATTACGCCTCATTAGCCCATGAGCTCGAGTCCGAGTCGTACGGGGCTTAGCTCCCATGAAAATAAATTTCCCAAGAGCAAAGAGCATGAATGCTTTAATTGTTGATTTTAGCCTTTTTTCCATTAGAAAAATAAGGCCACATGGCAAACCCATGTGCACCTCCACACCACATGTGCATCTCCAATAATAGCAAAGCTAATATATAGAGATACAATCTCTTTGTTTTTTTCGATGTGGGACTAAAACTTTCTAAAGGAAAAACCAAAACTCCAACAGTTAGAACAAAAAATCTTCCCAAACTGAGGAGGGCCGTGGTTTAACCTTCGACACTTGGCATCGTGATTTGAACCGCAGTCCCCTCTCCGTCTATGTAGACGTATTGTTGTTAGAATCACTCGATATGGTAAGGTAGCAAGTTTTACTACTACACTCACTAACAATAAAAAAACTCATGATTAAAAGGAAAATAAAAATAAAATACGAGTCCTTTATGGACAAAGAATTCACAGTACTAATCTTTAGTTACTTGGGAAGTGCAGTAGTTTTTTTAACATATTATAAAGAAGCAAAAAAAAATTATGTCCAATATTATCCTAATTCTTTCTGAGAAATACTTATTCTAACCTTTTTCCCGAATTATTGTTGCAAACTTCCATTAGGAAGCTTCTAGTTGTTTTAATAATGACCAGTTCTTGACGGCCCATCATAGATGATCGCCTTATTACATTACAGACCATTTTTGTTCACCCACAAAAAAATGGATAAATTCCACTAAAAAATTGTCAAGTTTCAACCTAAAATTACTTATATATTTAATTTAATTTCTCTCGCCACATAATAATAGTAAAAAATAATTTTAGGTTGACATGTGGCACCCTTTGAAATAGAATGGTGAACATCATCCAAATTTTGGTGGGCAACTAATGTTTTTCTTCAATTTGTTTGTTGAGCTACTGGAATAGAAAACCGTTGTTTCTAGGGTACAACTTGGGCGGGTTGGATCCGGTTTGAGCTCAATCCGATCCCAATCGGATGAATCATAAGCCTAGTCCAAGTCGAACCCGATCTCAGGTTCAATATATGAAGTCCAAAACCGAGTCCGGATGAATAGAAAAGTACCCAAGTTCCTCAGATTGACAGATCCATTGGGTTTATCGATATCTAATGTGATATTTAAAATAATTTTAAACAAACATTACTATTAAATGCATAACTAAATAGCAATTGTGCGTCAATTATTACAAAATACAAAGTATAAGGGACTTAGGGCAAGGATTTGAAGAATTTGGTGAAGAAATTTATATGATTTAAAGTTTTTATCTAAAATGTATGAAATAGTGTGTTTATATATAAACAAACCCAACCCGTTAACGGGTTTATCCGATCAAACTCGTATTTAGTCTGCCCGAGTTGCACTTCTAGTTGTTTCTAACATTTTTCTTGGCACAGTGGAGATATTCTAGGATAAGTATAGTATAACAAAAAAAAAATCCTAGTTAATTCAGTTTAGCACCAAGACAAACTACTTGTTATATTATTTTTTTTCAGTTGTTCAATAATGGTGATTTATTAGAAGAGGTCGTTTCTGACATTCTAAATCATGTACAAATTTTAAACTTTTTTTTGACATTTCTTAGAATCGTCTCACTTAGTTTCTAAAAAATAATGAGACCTAAATGGAACGGTGCGATCATACTTGTATTATATTGTAGAGCTTTAATATTACAAGAGTTCAGCCATGAAATGAGCAGAGGCTTAATCCTAGCAAGACTGGTCCAATATCTACTATAAACCATTGTATCAAATATCAATGACTTCGTGCAGTTCCAATTCCAAATCAGAACAAACTAAGGCCTCGTTTGGTTCGCGGAATCTCCCCGTTGGAAAAGGAAAGTGATTACTTTCCTATGTTTGGACGTCCAAGGAATTGAGGAGGAAAGGAAAGTGATTCCCAATGGAAGGAAAATTAGGAGGAAAAGTGATTCCATCCATCCAAGGAAGGAATCACTTTCCCACATTGAAGTATTCACTTTCCTTTTCAAATTTCTTGACATTGCCAACATCGGAAAGAAAAATCAATAGGAATTAAAGTTTCCCAAAGGAAAGGAAATGACAAGGAATTGATTTCCTTTCCCTTCCATTCTGCGAACCAAACGAGGCTACTCCGTTACTATTCAGCAAGTAACACATTCAAGATTCCCTGTTCCACAAGGAACCAGGTCTATATGCAGCTAAAATAGAGAAATCATTTCTGGCGAGGGAAGAAATGTCTATCCAGAAATTTGATTTCTAATTTAGAAATCGCCATTGGATTAGAAATCAAATCAGTCTTTACATGGGGATGAAAAATTAGAATTCCTAAAAATCTCTCGCATGGATTCTGAGAATTCTGAGAGGAACCATCTTCCTCTTATTATTTATTTGTTTCAGAAAAATAGTTCCCCAAGTTTCTGTAGCCCTATGTAAGAAAAATAGTTCCCAGATTTTTTGTAGCCCTATGTCAAAAAAAAATAGTTCCCAAATTTGTGGCTACCACAAAAAAAAAAAACCTTTACTTTCATGATTACTTAAATCCGTGAACCAAACAACCTTAAGCCTCGTTTGGTTCGCGGAATCTCCCGGTTGGGAAAGGAAAGTGATTACTTTCTTATGTTTGGGTGCCCAAGGAATTGAGGAGGAAAGGAAAGTGATTCCCAATGGAAGGGAAATTAGGGGGGAAAGTGATTCCATCCATCCAAGGAAGGAATCACTTTCCCACATTGAAGTATTCACTTTCCTTTCCAAATTCCTTGGCATTGCCAAACATCGGAAATGAAAATCAATAGGAATTAAAGTTTCCCAAAGGAAAGGAAATGACAAGGAATTGATTTCCTTTCCCTTCCATTCCGCGAACCAAACGAGGCCAGGATTCAAAACAAAGGAATTGATATGAAAAAGGTTAGAAGTGTCAAAAAGGGAGTGAAAATTTGCCCCTGAACTTCAAGAAATACGAATGCCAGAAGAAACTCTATAAATAAAAAGAGAACAATTCTAGGCCACCAGCACAAGACTTTTCTGGATGAACATGTAGCATGCCAGACATTTACAAGACACCAATACTTACATAGATGCGAACCAGGGGGAAAAGATCATATTGATTACTTTGACCAATACTAGCATTATAGATTTTTAAATAAAAGTGAAGGGAAAAAGCTCATATTGGTTACTTAACCACAATACTAGCATTATATAGACTAGTAATTGCACATACTTTGTACGTATAATAACGTATAATAAAAATAATATTAAATTATAGTCAAATATTTCATGTGGTTAAGGTGAAATGTATTCTTCTCGTTTGGTTGAGTTCCATTTTCCATGTTGAATATATATATAACAAATTTGAACTTTTTTCAATAATTTTTTACATAATTTATTTTATTTTTTAAATTAAATGGTTGATGATATACACACAGCTTAGACGGCTCAATCTTGAGCACAGAATTTCCATAAAGAGCTAATGAAAGTAAACATTGAGACCACTCCACAAGACACCACCTAACCTTATAATGAAAGTGTAGAGGTCACAAAATGCTTTCAACTTTCATGTAATAAGGAATCTCTAGACTTAGCCAGTTGGTCAGTCTGTAACATACTAGCTCTACTTCCACATCCAATTGTCATGAAGGATGCTTACTACTGCACCCATACTCATACACTTTATGGTCTCTTCCATTATCAATAATTCCTACACTTTGCAGTCCTATCTCCTATCTGACATTAGAAATATCTTAGTAAATGTCTATAGTTGAACCTTAAACAAAGATAAAAAATAAATAAGAAACAGCATATCATTCTACAATACGCCTTCACAAATGTTGCAGGCAATCTGCCACCAGTTACACTCCAACCTTTAACAGGGTTGGTCACACAAGCCTTGAGATATTTACCTTATACAGAAAATATAAATAACCACCATACAAACTGTGTCTAGCTCACCCAAGTCATCCAACTCACACTGGGTTCTGTTTAGTATTTATGTAGAATTAGGAAATCTCGAACCATATTGAACTTGCGATTGTTACCGGGTCTACCTAATGTAAGTTCATAAAATAAAAATAAAAAAAACAACAGCGCACCCCAGCATATTTCTACCTACAAGATGCATATCTTAATCTAACCGTAGAAAGTACACACATTTAAAATTACCAACTGAAATGTAAGTTTATAAATGTTTTTGGATTAGAAAGTAACTGCATGAATTTGGCACCACCAAAAGATTTTATAACTACTAGTAAGATAGAACCACCCCCATCAAAACCTGTTTGTGACCTGCATCAATGCTAGGTTGGATCAAATCTGAAAGATCAGTCCATGATCCGGCTTGGCAGAGTTGCCGTTGAGAGCTTTTGAGACTGAAAGGGGGGCGGTTGAACCTACAAAACCATGGTCTCTTGTACAGGCAGCACAAATAGTATTGTATACCATATCTAACTAATGGCTGCATCGACACAATAAACTCGTGCCATAATACACATACAAGAACCGAGGCGATGTGTCTATATACCCCTCATTTCCCATTGAGGATGCTAAAGGCAGAACAAGGAGAAACTCAAAAAGTAAAAAAGGATGATATAATGCAAAGACCAACAATCGACCTAAGCAACGAATAAGAAAAGGCAAAAAGTGAGATGGACATGCATACAGCACAAGCTGCTTATCAAAGGTTGTCCAGCTTCGAATAAAGATTTATTACAGATCATCTAAGCACAATGCTAAAGCTAAAACACTATGGGGGGAACATATTCTCTTTAGCTGGGATAAGGAAATACTTGAACCAAGATACTGATTTCATCAATTTTACAATGCAGTTCACCACTAAAACAGAATAAAGGTAAAAGGGAACATGATATAAGAAATCCTATAAATAGCCTACAAAATTCAACTAGAGAGAACAAAAAACATCACGAGACTATTAGATACCAAAACCAGCCTATAAAATGGTCACTTCTACAAGCTACAGAAATAGGCCAAGGGTTCTCTCAATGAAGCATCACTCACTTTGACAAAATTATGCCAAGCAAGCATTCTCAAAGAATCATCACCATCACTTTGGCAAAAAGAATAGGCCAAGGAAAGTTCTCAATAAAGCATCATTCATCACAAAAATTAGGCCAAGCGAGGGTTTTTTTCACTCATTAGTTGGATCAATCTACCTAATTTTTGTAGAAATATCATCATAAAACAATAAATCAATTCATTAACCTTCATTAATTAAAATTTGGAGGCTAAGCCAAACAACTACAACAAAGTAGAAATCACACTACATCTCTTCCAATGGCTTCAAGCAAGCCGGCAGTTCTAGCTTTTCGCAAGGCTTCACTCTATCATCACTCATTCCAACTTCAAAGAATCTTATTACAGTATGACACATACTTTCAACTCACTCTAAAGATAATGTTGTAGATGCAAATAAACACACTTGTCGTAGCAGCATCTCCACTCGTTGCAATGATAACATCTAACATAATACAAAAAAATTCATATAGAGAAATATATTTTAATGAAATTGTACTGGAAGACCAAAGTTTGGTTACAATGGACATTTTATTTACAAGCTATTAAAAAAAATAATGCATCACATACTCCCATTGGAAGGGAATATGCATGAAACGCCCTTCCAATGGGAGTTTTCTTAATGCTCCGAGAGCAATTTAATGATTGATCGAGGGGAAAGTAAATGGGGGAGTAGGCAATTTTAGGTTGGATTTGACCGAGGGGGGTGTAATGGTGGAGTTGAGGAGCTGGAAATTTTAAGTTGGATTTGACCAAGGGGGAAGTAATGGTGGAGTTGGTAATTTTATGCTGGCAGTTATAGAATCGAATGGGGATTAAATGAGGGTGGATGGTACGGTGACAAGTTATGGTGACAAGTTATAAGAGAGGGATTGTGTAAAGTTTTTTAGAGAGGTAGAATGAGGAGAGGAAGAGGAGAAAGGAGAAGCACAGCAGCACAGCAAGGAAGAAGAAAAAGGTAAAAAAAAAAATACCAAATATTTTTTTTATCAAAGTATTTATTTTATGCAATCATTGATGCACAAAACCATAACACTAACAGAAATCCCAACCATAATCAAATATTACTTAATGATAGATTGTGACTACCACAGCCCTAACATAACCATAATCATTAACCTAACCTCTAACCATAGTCATAACAATAACCATAACCACAAACCTAACATTAATCATAGCCCTAACCATAACCATAAACCCTACATTAATCACAGTCCTAACCATAACATAACCTTAACCCTGAACATAACCCTAACCCTAACCATAACCAAACGGAAATGATATTTGACCGCCCGCGGGGCTGACCGCGCTGGTCCGCACCCGCATGGCGGCCAGCCATTGGTCCCCCTACTAACACGAGCCCACCCTGGGTCGGAGGGCCAATGGTTGCGTGACACATGGCCGCGGGCCGGCGCGGGCACCCCCGGCGGACGGTCAAAATGGATGTTCCCATAACCAAAACACGAAAGGGGTGTTCTTTTTTCACTTATAAATGAGGGCACGTATAAGTGCCACCTACTTCATTTCACTTATAAGTGCAATTATAAAATCTGCTTTTTTCCACTTGCAAGTGATTTTATTTCACTTATAAGTGATTTTATTGTCTTTTTGGCACTTATAAGTGCTATTTTACCATTATGCCCTCATATAAAACATGTATATATAGTAGATGACAATCCAAAAATATGCAGGCCAAAATGTTGTACTACAAATACCAAAATGTTTAGTTCAACACAAATACACATATAATGTGTTCCATAATTCGAAGTTCGTCTTACACAAAATTATAGTTTTAAAGCAATAAAAATAATATCAATTTGGAAACATTTCATTCACTGCATCAACAATTTGGAAACATTTCATTCACTGCATCAACAATTTGATTTCGTAATACAATTTTGATTTTGAGCAATACTCTCCTTTGCGCTTTCTTCTAGTTCATCATTTGGATTTTCGACTTCATCACTCACTTCATAAAACTGTGAAAATAATTCATCTACTACATATCGATACATAAAGTTATGCATAATTATGCATGCTATAACTATTCTTCTATTCGTGGAAAAATCATAAGGACGCATCTTTTTCTAGGACGTATACGAAAATAAATGCTAAAAAATAGACTGCTTGGGGGACAAATTTTGGGGTTCTTTTGGACGAACAAGGGAAGATTCGGAAGGAAGAAAAAAGTGCAAGGGGTGATTATGTTTATATATATAGAAAAAATCAGTTTCTATCAGAATTTGGACAAGTGAATAAATTTTTAAGTTTGTACATGACATAACAGACTTATCATATTCAATAGGTACTTGAGCAATCCAATAAGTGAAAAAAATTAGCTTATGAATTTGGATCCATCCACTTATAAGTGAAAATCACTTGTAAGTGCGAAAAACAAATGCACTTGTTGGGACCAATTTCACTTATAAGTGATGCCCCAGAATAAGTAAAATTCACTTATAAGTAGGAAAAAAACGAACACCCCGTGACCATATTTCTAACCCTAGCCATAATCATAACCCTAATATTAATCATAGTCCTAATCCAAACATAACCTTAACCCTAACCAAACATGACCATAACCATAATCCTAACCATGAAACCTAACCCTAGATATCTAGCAATGTTATTTTAACAACGGTCATTTTACAGATGGTTGGTCAAAATGACAGATGCATACACCAGGTGGACCCACTACTCTAGTTATTACCCAAGAGCGAGTCTCATATATCTAGTCTGTTATTTTTTTTTGGACGGGTAATCTAAGTTTTAATTAATTAATATTATTAGTGTTAATTATATTAAAATGCACTAACAAAATCTACATGTATTATATAGCTATATGATTACTCGGAAATAAAATTACAAGAGCATGGTGAGTGACGGTCATGCAAACTAGTTGTAGGCCAAAAGGTCTTGGTAGAGGCTTTCAAATTTCACTATGTTAACGTTATACATATTAGACATCACGACGTAGACCTGATATTGATTGGCGATGGTGGCCCTTATACACATAAAAAATTACACAACCCCCTATCTCGATCACCATACCATCCACCCTCATTTAATCCACATTCAATTCCTCAACCGCTAACATAAAATTCTTAACTCAACTCCCCGATTCACTTCCCCGTCTCTCGATCATCATACCATCCACCCTCATTTGTCAACATAAAATTCTCAACTCAACCCCCCGATTTACTTCCGCATCGGTCAAATCACTAAATTCCTCCAGCTCGTTACAAAAAAAACCCATTGGAAGGGCATTTTCATACATATATACGCCCTTCCTATAGGGTTATGTGATGCATTAATTTTTTTAACAGCTTGTAAATAAAACACCCACTGGAAGGGCGTTTTCATGCACATATAAGAAAACATTTCAATAGGCATATCTAATGCAATTTTTTTAATATGTTGTCAAGAAAACCCCCATCGGAATGACATTTTCTCGCATAGATACAAGGCCTTCTGATGGACGTATTAACTGATTCATTTTTTAAATTACTTTCATTAAAATGTATTTCTCTGTACCAAATTTGCTGAACATAATATGACAGAAAAAATAACACACACTTTATATCCAAGCCAGAGAGTTGGTATTATAGATTGAAACATGTATAGAACATGTATTGACAAACATTTTGCCTGTTCTCTCCACATACCAAAGGAAACCACATAACATCAAACCAGAACATCTCAAACGAAAGCTAAAAAAAAAATCTAAGACGAGCCATAATCCAAAATCCACTTAAAAGGGATTAATGGATGTTTCGATCTTCACGATTGAACTATGTTTAGGAAAAATTAAAAGATCAGATCAAAGCCTCACCCATCTCACTGTGTGTTGGGGCATTCCCTAGCAAAGTGCCCCGACTCGCCACAGTTGTAGCAAGAACCTCCACCTCCGCCACCTCCGTATCTCCCTCCACCGCCACCGCCACTGCCGCCTCCACCGTAACTCCCGCCACCACCTCCTCCCTGGGTGCAATCCCTCGCCATGTGTCCAGTTTCACCACAGCTATAACAAGCACCTCCACCACCTGCTCCGTAGCCACCCCCTCCATAGCCACCACCTCCATAGCCACCACCTCCTCCATTTCTACCCTTGCCGCCACCATTGAATCCACCGCCGTAGCCTCCGCCTCCGCCGCCGTAGCCTCCGCCTCCCCTTCCACCGCCTCCGCGACCTCCGCCACCGTATCCACCGCCGCCGTATCCTCCTCCGCCACGACCGCCTCCGCCTCCGCCTCCTCCGGAGACGTTGGAACCGTCGGGGCCGGTGACATCAACGGCCTTCGTGCGGCCGTCGTCGCCCTCGGAGACGCTGAACTCGACGACCTCCCCCTCGGCGAGGGACCGGTAGCCGTCGGACTTTATGGAGGAATGATGGACAAAGAGGTCCTCGCTGCCCTCGTCGGGGGTGATGAAGCCAAACCCCTTCGTCTCGTTGAACCACTTCACCGTCCCCTTCGATCTCATGCTCCCCTGAGCCATCCGTGGAGACCCTAGGTTTTTTGGGTGGAGATATTTTTATTGGAGGACTTGGGGAGTCGATTTATAGGGGAGGAGGAAGGGACGGGGGAGCATCCGACGGCTAGGATAGCGTTTGGGTTGGATCAGATCAAATCTATTTTCTTTTCTCGGTATGTATATAGAATTAATTAATATTGGATAATTCTTCCATATCGGTGATGGCACGGATATTTTAGGAACCTTGCTACTTTGCACTCGGTTGTGTACGCAAGCGGCGGAGGGAGGCCAGGTGCAGAAAACTGGCGGAGTCGCCGCCACGTGCACGCTTGCGCACAAAAGTACGTGTCAAATATTATTTTAGGGTCTGTTAATTTGTTGCGGGTAGCAGTATTTTTAAAGAGTATTTATCGGATACTACAAAAGTTATTTGAAACTAATCTAATATTACAAAATTTAACCGTCTAAGTCGTATATATTTTATCAACTATTATTTTGTTTTAAAAATTAAAAAAAATTGTAAGTACGGTAATCGTAGTTATTTTCTCACATAGTTTAGAATAAAATTAAAACCTAAAATTATCCTAACTACATGAATATATATAATATTAAATATTTAAAATTTAAATAATATTTAAGCTAACTACATGATATTATCTAACTAAACACATATCCATAAGTTTAAATATATATTTATAATAAATCATAACTAAAATATATTCAAATTATATTTAAAATATTCTAACATAATAAAATATTTTATATTTTAATTATATTGTAGATTTTTTTAACCTAACTGCAAGTAACTAGTTATTTATTATGGACTTTTCATTCTTCCAATTCTCCTCAAACCCAATCATTCTAACCTTCGCACAGACTCTCTCTTCAAAATCCCTTCATCAATGGAGCCGGACGTGAGCACGAAAAGTAGATCCATGATCGGCGTCCTCCCCATGCGCAGCGTCATTCTTCTGTCGCTCCTCTACACTTACACTGTCAGATCAGCCTCGGCTACGCCTGGCCTCCGACGTCCAGATCTTCCCCTCCTTCCTCTGCCGGAGCCCTTCACCACCTCAACCGAAGGCCTCACAGTCGTCCTCATGACTGCATGTGTTAGCCAGTGACGCCGGAGCATCCGCGCGCCACCGTAGCCCCGGCGTCGTCGAACCCCCCCCCCCCCCCCCCCCCCCCAAGGAGACCTCATTCTCCGCATGTTATCTTTAAGACTGTAAAAAAAAAAATTGACGGTCCTAATGATAACTTGTTGTCAAATGTTTTGACAGTCCTACCTATTGGAATGAGTGTTCGTTATGACTGTCATATATTCTGATAGTCCAAAATACGTAATGGACTATCAGTATTTTTTATTGTCCTAAACGAACAACATTTTTTTATGACTGTCAAAATTTTTGATAGTCCACTATATTGGTAGGACTGTAAAAAATTCTAACATTTCTAAAAAAAATAGTGGGTAGCTTTTAATAAATTTTTTGAGTCACAAGCTTATAAATAAAAATAATTGGACAGCCCGAAATAACTTTTGTAGTATCTGTCACGACCCGCACCCGAATATACGGATACAAATACGTGGGCCACGTCCAGCCTACGCCGTAGTATTGGCGGTAGAACGCTGTCTAGTACCCAATAAATATACACTACATCTAGAAGGTCCATGAACTACAAATGTACTCAATCACAACCCAACATCTAAAGAAGATAAGACAGGAAAGATAACTAAGGCACAAGAACAATTAGAACTACTAGAAGGAATCATAAGACAGAAAAATAAGGAGAAAAACAAGACAAACTAAGGATAACTACCAGGCAACTCACATAGAAGAATAGTGAAATCCACCTCAGCTAGCAACATCATGAAGTCCAATAATGGCATAACAACTCCTAAAATATTGTGAACGTATCCAGTTAGGATGGGAACAAGTACATAAACTGTCACGCCCCAGAACCAGAATACTGGAGAGCGGGGGCAGACATAGCCAGCTACGTATAACGGAATGGAATCCACACCGCTATACGGTCACGGCTGTCTAGATATGTGAGAGTTTCACTACAATCCATCAGTCTCTTAAGATCATAAAATAGCCTATTGTCTCAATCTCAACCAACTAATAATATTTACAAGATGTCAGACCACCAAATACACAATAGTAAGGCGTCCCATACATTACATATTCGGAATGATCATGAAGCTAGTCGTTACAAAATGTGAGGACTAGCAAGAGTTCAGTCATACATGATCAACCCCCGGGGCTTATCAATCATGTTACAGCCCGTAGGCAGACAATAAGTAAAAGCTGCAATCGAGCTAACACTTGCTCGTCGGCTAAACGCCTCAAAAGAATAATTTATAATATTACAGTGGGAGAACAAAAAGAAATCCACTCGATGCCCTGGTTACGCCTGGTGACCACCATCGGGCTGGAAAGCAGTGAGATCCTTTGGTGCTGCTCCGGTATCTGGCCATACAAAACCAGCTGGGTCAGACCCCAGAAAGAGCAAGTGCCACAAAGGAGGCTTCACTTAGGAACTAAAACCAACAAATCATTAGCATTCAACATGTAAGAAAACAATAAGTAACACAGATTGGGGTTTGTGCACTACCAATGTACTTGTCCCAATCAGAGAAAATAATTAAGTGAAGCATCATTTACATAAGATAACTGGAGAATCATGCTAAGTAAAATATAGCTGGGCAGTATATGAAGAGAAGACGATGGTACTATTCCGGAAGCCAGGTTACAATCCTTAAACCAAACAAGGACCGAGATTGTAACCCTTCGTCTGAACAGAACTTAGTCTCTGATCATTTATTGCTAAAGGTGACAATCATTAAGGTGAAAATGAGAGAGTACAATGATAAAAGTGACAATGAAGAGTACAATATGCTAGAGTGACAATAGAGTACAATTATTATAGTAACAATGGAGTGACAATCATTCAATCATTCTGGTATAATCTTTCAATCAATCACTTCTAGACAATACTATACTGGACTAGACTCCATCCAATCAATCACGGCCAATCACTGCCTACGGCTTTCTATATTAACTAACTAGGGTTATCACAATCCTAGTTACTAGCAAGATGCAATGAGATGCTCCAAGTAGTCACAGGCCCTGCAGCTATCCAGGTTATCCAGGCGAACTTTATAGTGACAATTTAGAGAGTTCGATCATTAAGTGACAATCAGAGAGAGAACAATACACTAGAGTGACAATAGAGTTCAATCATTTAAAGTGACAATGAAGGGTGCCCCACATGACAGTGGGCTGGAAATGTGCCCTACTCGTCGGCAGGCTACAAGTCCAAACATTTGCGGCCGGAATAACGGGATCGCCTGTAACTGGGGAACAGCTCTTCATGACTAGTGAATTATTCTAGTTATTAACCTTAGTTTATTTCAATATGTACCCCTGACCGTGGTACTCAGGGATCCATGCCCTAGACATGATGCAAGACACACTGGTTCATTTATCAATACATTCACAAGTCACCCATGGTGTCCAGGTCAATATTACATTATCATGTTAATAGAGCCGTCGCAACGGCGCTCAATAAACTATGCCATTAACTTATCTGGAGTGCACCACCACGGGTCACTATCAAGTCATGCTAGTTCCTTGTCACACCAGGTCATGTACAATTGTCATCTCAATCATGTCAATCAAATCGTGATTTATCAAGTTCAGGACAAAAGGCGTAAGGATATAAACAGGAAATACCATGCACTAAAAGAAGATAAAATAAAACATAATGCAAATATGTGCCAAGACTAGACTGCGCTGGATAGCCAAGGTCAGATTGCGCCAGGGTTAGATTGCGCATGGGGTTCAGAGGAACAGGTTGCGCAGGGTTGGATTGCGCATGGAGTCAAGCGCGCTGGAGTCGAACTGCGCCAGAGCCAAGTGCGCTAGGTTGGATTGCGCATGGAGCCAACTGCGCTAGGTCGGGTTGCGCAGAGGATGGATTGCGCGAGGGTCAGATTGCGTTGGATCCAAGCGCACAGGGATCAGGTTGCGCAGGAGGGTGCGCGGTTCGGCCCAGAGGGCCGAGCGTGGGTCAGCCCAGCGCTAAGGAGCGCTGGCCGAGAGGGTGGTTGCGCAGTTCAGCCCAGGGGGCCGAGCGCAAGTCAGCCCTGCGCTAAAGAGCGCAGGCCGAGGGGGGGTCTTCTTCTCCAGGCCGAGAGAAAACTCTCAAGAACCCTAAAATTCCAATCTTCATAACTTGACCAAAACAAAACCAAATTGGGATTTCCAAGGTTCTAACTTGTGTAAAATTGAATTCTCTTCCACATGGAACAATCAAAACACGAAAATGAACAAGTTTTATAGATCAAAACTACCAAAATCCAAAAATACTTCAATCTTAGATCTATAAAATTCTAAGCTCCAAATGGAGAAAACCCAAGTTCTAATGTTGCTTAAAATGAGCTAATAAAGCTATTAGACAAATAAAATGTAGCCCTCAAGTGATAGCAAGATGCAACTTGCCTAGGTTGGTGGTGTGTTAATGGTGGAGAGGAAAGAGTAATGAGGAAGGAGATGAAGAAAATAAATGAGGATAGAGAGAGAGGGAATTGATATTTATGATAGGGTAGTGGTGGTTCTCCATGTCAAACCCAAAATAAACCAAGCCAAGATAAACCATGGTGAACCAAGTCTAGGCCAATAAACTCTCTCTCTAGCAATTTAAACCAAATGAATCATGAAATAAACCAAGCCTCACTAATCCAAAAATAAACCAATGAACCATTAAAACCAATTGAACTATCAATGCCAATAAAACCAAGTCAGTACAAAATAAACCAAGATAACTAATCATGACTGAATAAAAATATGGGTCCAAAACACGTATACGTACACTAAATACGTATCACGAATTTGGGACATTACATCCTACCCACCTTAAAAGAATTCCGTCCTTGAAATTTAATCAAGAGGTTAGAGATGTAAGGAAAAGCTATTCTATCATAGGCAATCTACCACTACCAATCAATCATACAATCATTCATGCAAGCAAGGATTCGAAGCGTAAGGCATAAGAAAGATATTATACCTTACGAGTCAAACCAGTCGGGATGACCTGATCAGATACCATCCTCATGCTCCCAAGTTTGACTCTCCGAAAGAGGGATGACTCTAAGCAACACGGACTAAACTGATAGTCTTGCGCTTGAGGTCTCTCTCTTTGGTCAAACATGGACACGGGCCTCTCCTCATACGAAAAGGTTGGTACCAATAACCAGTTTCGAATGACCTAGGATATGGCTCGGGTCCGGGATGTTCCGTCGCAATTAGGATATATGAACTAGCTCATGCACCCCGCATAATGACGGTAGAAAAGCAAGATGAGAGGACACATATACCTCTCGGCCAATTCTGAACCTGAGCCTGGGCTAGGGCAAACTGCCGCGGGTTCTGTTGCTGGAAAGTCTGGGCCTGAGTCGGCAATGGCCTCGGGAACGGAAACTGCTGTTGCTGGTGAACGGGAGCTGGTGCTGGTGCTGGTGCTGGTGTTGGTCCCCTAACTGAGGGACTAGATTCTATCGATGCTGAATCAACTCTGAATGGGCAGGACCCCACCCTATGGTCCGGTGCTCCACACAATAAACACAATTCCAACGCCTTGCGACACTCCGCTACCACGTGTCCAGGCTTCCCATAATAAGAACAGCCTACGGCGGAAGACTGCGTTTGCTTCTGTTTCTGCTGAGAGTACGTCGGGGTTGAGTGCTGGTCCAACGTAACTGAAGCTTCTCGCCTCGGAGCTCCAATAGTTAAAGTCCTAGCTGCTGGGGGTGGTGCCGAAGACTGATTTATTTGACTATGGGACCGCTTCCGACCTCCGGTCCTGTCCACTATTCTCTGGAAGGTATACTCGTGCCTCCTCGCTGCTCGCAACACCGTATCATAGGTCTGATGCTCGAACTGTTCTACTGCCAATATAATCTCCAGGTGAAGTCCCTGCTGGAACCTCTGCGCTCTGTCAAACTTGGTTGCCACCAAGGTGGGAGCAAACCGACTGAGTCTGGAAAACTCGGCCGCATAACCGTCGACCGTCCTCCCCATCTGCTTAAGATTACTGAACCTGGTCTGCAAGTCATATCGAGCCACTGCATCATAATACTTGGTCTGGAACTTCTCGCTGAACACTGCCTAGGAGACAGGTGTTGCCAATCCTACTGCTTGTGCAGCCCACCAACTGCGGACTAGATCCAATAACTGTAGGCGCACCACAGCCACCTTCTCATCTTCTGGAATCTTTGCGTCTTCGAGAATCACCTCCGTATCCTGTAGCCAAGCATCGGCAGCAATGGCATCCTCGCTGCCATCGAAGAATTGAGGGTTCAGGCGCTTGAAACTGTTGACCGCACTGTTCCCTCGAGGACCACTTCTATTCAGAGCATATTGTACTACTTGGTGCAGGGCATCTCCCTGACGATCTTAGGACGCAAGCAACTCACGGATGAGTCCTACCAAGCCTCCATCCTCTGACCCTGCTGGCTGGACGGGCTGAACTGGCGGTACTGGTTCTCCAGGAGGCACGGCTCGGGAGGCTGCTATTGAGGACTGAGCTCCTTCTGGCTGATCAACAGGAACGATGTCACTGAAGCAATGACATCAGGGATATTAAAGAAGGACCAGGATAGATCAATGATGCAAGCATGTTATCAAGTCAGGGATTCAAGGAGATATGAAGATACGAGTGGAGATCAAAGGCGAGTACAGATTGAGACATCTATCCGGTAAACCCTCACATTTCTTGATTGACAAGACCTGCATGGGCCACCACTTAAACCATGTCACGCCCCAGAACCAGAATACTGGAGAGCGGGAGCAGACATAGCCAGCTACGTATAACGAAATGGAATCCACACCGCTATACGGTCACGGCTGTCTAGATATGTGAGGGTTTCACTACAATCCATCAGTCTCTTAAGGTCATAAAATAGCCTATTGTCTCAATCTCAACCAACTAATAATAGTTACAAGATGTTAGACCACCAAATACACAATAGTAAGGCGTCCCATACATTACATATTCGGAATGATCATGAAGCTAGTCGTTACAAAATATGAGGACTAGCAAGAGTTCAGTCATACATGATCAACCCCCGGGGCTTGTCAATCATGTTACAACCCGTAGGCAGACAATAAGTAAAAGCTGTAATCGAGCTAACACTTGCTCGTCGGCTAAACGCCTCAAAAGAATAATTTACAATATTACAGTGGGAGAACAAAAAAAAAACCCACTCGATGCCCTGGTTACGCCTGGTGACCACCATCGGGCTGGAAAGCAGGGAGATCCTTTGGTGCTGCTCCGGTATCTGGCCATACAAAACCAGCTGGGTCAGACCCCAGAAAGAGCAAGTGCCACAAAGGAGGCTTCACTTAGGAACTAAAACCAACAAATCATTAGCATTCAACATGTAAGAAAACAATAAGTAACACAGATTGGGGTTTGTGCACTACCAATGCACTTATCCCAATCAGAGAAAATAATTAAGTGAAGCATCATTTACATAAGATAACTGGAGAATCATGCTAAGTAAAATATAGCTGGGCAGTATATGAAGAGAAGACGATGGTACTATTCCGGAAGCCAGGTTACAATCCTTAAACCAAACAAGGACCGAAATTGTAACCCTTCGCCTGAACAGAACTTAGTCTCTGATCATTTATTGCTAAAGGTGACAATCATTAAGGTGAAAATGAGAGAGTACAATGATAAAAGTGACAATAAAGAGTACAATATGCTAGAGTGACAATAGAGTACAATCATTATAGTAACAATGGAGTGACAATCATTCAATTATTCTGGTACAATCTTTCAATCAATCACTTCTAGACAATACTATACTGGACTAGACTCCATCCAATCAATCACGGCCAATCACTGCCTACGGCTTTCTACATTAACTAACTAGGGTTATCACAATCCTAGTTACTAGCAAGATGCAATGAGATGCTCCAAGTAGTCACAGGCCCTGCAGTTATCCAGGTTATCCAGGCGAACTTTATAGTGACAATTTAGAGAGTTCGATCATTAAGTGACAATCAGAGAGAGAACAAAACACTAGAGTGACAATAGAGTTCAATCATTTAAAGTGACAATGAAGGGTGCCCCACATGACAGTGGGCTGGAAATGTGCCCTACTCGTCGGCAGGCTACAAGTCCAAACATTTGCGGCCGGGATAACGGGATCGCCTGTAACTGGGGAACATCTCTTCATGACTAGTGAATTATTCTAGTTATTAACCTTAATTTATTTCAATATGTACCCCTGACCGTGGTACTCAGGGATCCATGCCCTAGACATGATGCAAGACACACTGGTTCATTTATCAATACATTCACAAGTCACCCACGGTGTCCAGGTCAATATTACATTATCATGTCAATAGAGCCGTCGTAACGGCGCTCAATAAACTATGCCATTCACTTATCTGGAGTGCACCACCACGGGTCACTATCAAGTCATGCTAGTTCCTTGTCACACCAGGTCATGTACAATTGTCATCTCAATCATGTCAATCAAATCGTGATTTATCAAGTTCAGGACAAAAGGCATAAGGATATAAACAGAAAATACCATGCACTAAAAGAAGATAAAATAAAACATAATACAAATAGGTGCCAAGACTAGACTGCGCTGGACAGCCAAGGTCAGATTGTGCCAGGGTTAGATTGCGCATGGGGTTCAGATGAACAGGTTGCGCAGGGTTGGATTGCGCATGGAGTCAAGCGCGCTGGAGTCGAACTGCGCCAGAGCCAAGTGCGCTAGGTTGGATTGCGCATGGAGCCAACTGCGCTAGGTCGGGTTGCGCAGAGGATGGATTGCGCGAGGGTCAGATTGCGATGGATCCAAGCGCGCAGGGATCAGGTTGCGCAGGAGGGTGCACGGTTCGGCCCAGAGGGCCGAGCGCGGGTCAGCCCAGCGCTAAGGAGCGCTGGCCGAGAGGGTGGTTGCGCAGTTCAGCCCCGGGGGCCGAGCGCAAGTCAGCCCTGCGCTAAAGAGCGCAGGCCGAGGGGGGGTCTTCTTCTCCAGGCCGAGAGGAAACTCTCAAGAACCCTAAAATTCCAATCTTCATAACTTGACCAAAACAAAACCAAATTGGAATTTTCAAGGTTCTAACTTGTGTAAAATTGAATTCTCTTCCACATGGAATAATCAAAACACGAAAATGAACAAGTTTTATAGATCAAAACCACCAAAATCCGAAAATACTTCAATCCTAGATCTACAAAATTCTAAGCTCCAAATGGAGAAAACCCAAGTTCTAATGTTGCTTAAAATGAGCTAATAAAGCTATTAGACAAATAAAATATAGCCCTCAAGTGATAGCAAGATGCAACTTGCCTAGGTTGGTGGTGTGTTAATGGTGGAGAGGAAAGAGTAATGAGAAAGGAGATGAAGAAAATAAATGAGGAGAGAGAGAGAGGGAATTAATATTTATGGTAGGGTGGTGGTGGTTCTCCATGTCAAACCCAAAATAAACCAAGCCAAGATAAACCATGGTGAACCAAGTCTAGGCCAATAAACTCTCTCTCTAGCAATTTAAACCAAATGAATCATGAAATAAACCAAGCCTCACTAATCCAAAAATAAACCAATGAACCATTAAAACCAATTGAACTATCAATGCCAATAAAACCAAGTCAGTACAAAATAAACCAAGATAACTAATCATGACTGAATAAAAATATGGGTCCAAAACACATATACGTACACTAAATACGTATCACAAATTTGGGACATTACATAAACTAACAACAGTTTCATAGTATTGACAAATGCTATAATAGACAATCATAATGGAATACAAGATGATATATCAAGACTGTAAGTAAAACAAGATATATAAACTGGAAATCATGTCAAGGTAAATCACGCAGGGAAAGTAAGTTGAACTGTAATATGTAACTGATGTAATAAATATAAAATGTGCCTCGAATATTATAGCATAATGTGATCGGTAAGGGTCAAGATCAGGCTTCCAGCCGACCGGCTACAAGTACGTGGACTCGGCCCGGCCGGGATGGCAAGCTATGGAGCAAGTAGTAGCACAGGTCAGGCTATACCCATCGTGAGGTGAGGGTATAGCTATGATACAAGTAGTAACTCAAGATGGGCATTGATCACACTATCTATAAAATTCCCCATTTTCCTGAATAGTATACGGATCCGGACATAGCACGTCATGGCACGAGATTCCCTAAGAAGGTAGCTACTCCTTCTCAGGAATCGGTGTCAATAAAAGTACAAGAACAAGATCGAGCAAGTACCAGTATCCCAAAAAAATCCAAGAATGACATCTCATGACAGGAATCCGGTATATACTAGTCCGTGTACCATCGTGACGAGAATCAAGTAAAACAATATAACTGAATCGGATACAGAAAATATCAAGACAAGGAACTACTATTAGAGAATGTACTCGCCTGCGGTCCTGAGCTGTCAAATGGGATCAATGCTCAGAGTGATGCCACAGACCTAAAGATAAGATATATATAAGCTAATTAGGGTTCAACAGTGTTAGGCTTGATTCTATAGTATAAGCTATGTAATCTAGGTCAGACTCAGTCCACTAAGTCAAACTAGGTCGCACTGAGTCACACTAGGTCAAACTAGGTCACAAAAAGTCAAACCAAGTCAAACTAGGTCAAACTGGGTCAAAGGTTGACTTACAGTTGACTTTTGGTCCACTACAAGAAAAATGATCATTTACGGCGCATAATTTACGGCACGCATTGCCTGTGCGCCGTAAATGACACTCTTTTACAGCGTGCATTTCTGCGCGCCATAAAAGAGTCAATTTGTGTGTTTTTTATGGCGTGTTTTACCCGCACGCCGTAATTGCAAACGCATTTACGGCACGTATTTTCCTGCGCCGTGAACGATAACTTAATTACGGCACTCGTTTTTGCATGCCTTAAATGTTAACTTATTTACGACATGCGTTCTTGTGCGCCGTGAATGAGATCTCAATTACGGCGCTCCTTAGCACGCCGTGAATGTTGTTTTATTTACGGCATGCGTTGTACGCGCCGTAATTGACAGCTTTTTTCCAGCACGATGTTAAGATTAAAATTGGAAAATGTATTTCTAAATTTTTCCCATCTTGGAACACTTTTTTCCTTCACAAAATTATTTCCCCCTCTATCAAACCCTTTTATTACTTCTCTCATTTGAAAACAAAATTTCTCATATTCTCCTCCTTCCCCTCTTCGTTCTCCTTCTCAATGTCCTCCTCTATCAAACAAAACCCTAATTTCTTCACCTATCGCCTCCAACCTTCATTGCCGGCACCGAAAGCTCCATAAATACAAACATTTTGTTTCCTTATATACGGTCTTCGAACCCCAACTATAATGACCGACCAACCAACCCTTCCGTGTCTGTGTCCATGTTGAAGAAGAGTAAGCAACTGATGAAGATGGAGACCAAGTACCTGGTCGGCACCTAAGCGAGCTTCCCGCTGGTCCTGGCCAGCGGGAAAGGATCCAAGATGTAAGACATCGACGGGAAGGAGTACATCGACATGGCGGCAGACATCGCCGTCAACTCCTTGGGTTACTGCAATCCCGGCTGGGTCTAGGCGGTGGCATAGCAGGCCGACACCGTCACCCACTTGGTGGGAATCTTTCCCATCAGTCCTGGCAATTGAGCATTTCTAGAAGATTGAGACATGTTGTAAGAAGAAATCAGAGAATTGCAGCAAAAATTGGGGAAGAACAGTTAGATCTGGAAGAAGAATTCTTATAGAATATTTGGGGAGGAAGAAGCTACAGCTATGTAGATAAAATTGCATATATCAACGTATCCTTTTCCTGCTATTACAATGCATTTATATATCAATGCTCTATTGCTTTGCTTGCTTATCAAGCTAACACTAATCTGGTGACTGTACAGGTGAGCTGGCTGATTGGAGTAGCTGGCAATCACCTGAGAGCACATGGAGTAACTAACACCTCACCTGAGCACCTGAGCACATGGTACCAGGCTGTTTATTACCTGAATTAACTGTCAGGTGACACTGAAAGGAAGAAGGAAAGAGTCAGGTTAAGAGCCATTTGATTAGGCTCGTAACAATGCCTCCCTCTTAATTTGACCTTGTCTCAAGGTCAAAATGAGGAAATTTCTTGATGAAGTCCTCGTAAGGAACCCATTGAGCTTCTTCCTGGGAGCAATCCTGCCACTGTACGAGCAAATCCACTGCTGCCCTGTTCTTTCTCTGAACCATCCTTCTGTCCAGCACCCAATGAGGCTCCAAGACCATTGCTTCTGTATAAGTGGGGTTCTCCTGATGCACTGTGAGGGTGGGACTAAGAGTCTTTTTTAATTGAGATACATGAAAGACTGGATGGATCTGGGATGTAGCAGGAAGAGCAAGTTTGTATGCAACAGCCCCAACCTTAGAAAGTATCTGATATGGGCCAAAATATTTTGGGGAAAGTTTTTGGGGTCTTCTCTGTCCCACAGTGACTTGTCTATAGGGTTGCAACTTCAAGTAAACCCAGTCTCCAACTATGAACTCCCTGTCAGTTCTATGGTTATCTGCTAACTTCTTCATCCTGTTTTGAGCTAAAGTTAGGTTGTCCTTGAGGGTTTGTATGGCATTATCCCTAGACTGCAGATTCCCTGCTACCTCATTTTCCTGAGTTGACCCTGGTACATAAGTGAGCAGATGGGGTGGAGGCCTCCCATAGACTGCTTCAAAGGGAGTGGTGTTAATGGCAGAGTGCCAATTGGTGTTAAACCAAAACTCAGCCCATGCAAGGAACTTACTCCACTCTCTAGGCTTGTGACCACAGAAACATCTGAGATATCCCTCTACACATCTGTTTGTCACCTCTGTCTGCCCATCAGTTTGGGGGTGGTAGGCAGTGCTATACTTGAGTTGAGTGCCTTGTAGCTTGAAAAATTCTTTCCAAAACTGACTGGTAAAGAGGGGATCCCTGTCAGTAACTATAGACTTAGGCATCCCATGTAATTTGAACACTCCTTCAAGGAAGACTTGAGCCACTACAGCAGCAGTATAGGGATGACTTAGTGCAAACAGATGCACATATTTAGTGAGTCTGTCCACTACCACTAGAATGGTGGATTTATGGTAACTGTTAGGAAGTCCCTCTATAAAATCCATGGAGATATCTTCCCAGACTCTGTTTGGAATTGGCAGAGGTTGTAATAGACCAGCTGGGGATACATTCTCACTCTTGTTCCTTTGACAAATATCACAAGATTTTATATAATTTTGGACTGCTTTCTTTAACCCCTTCCAATAGCATACCCTCTTGATTCTGTGCAGTGTCTTGGCAACTCCTGAGTGTCCAGCTTGCAGTCCATCATGATGTTCTTTAATCATCAAAGAAGCAAATTCTGAGGCTGGATCAACTAACAGTCTATTTTTATAATAGAGAAGATCATCTATCAAAGAGTACCTGTCAGTATTCAGCTTCCCTTGTTCCCATTCTTCTTTCTTCTTAATATAGTAGGCTGATTGATTCATTTCTTCCCTGAATTGTGTGAGCCACCCTGCTTGGACCATAGTTACAGCAGATAAACTTGGTATTTCTCTTCTGGATAGACTGTCTGCAGCCATGTTTTCCTTTCCCTTCTTGTACTCCACTCTATAATGGAACCCATGTAGTTTGAGTATCCATTTATACTGTGCATCAGTATACACTCTTTGTTCTAGCATGAATTTAAGAGATTTATGGTCTGTTCTGATGATAAAAACCCTTCCCCATAAGTATTGGGACCATTTCTTAACTGCCAAGAGTATTGCTAACATTTCTTTTTCATAAGTTGAGAGTACTTTGGCTTTACCTTTCAGTGCTTGGCTTAAGTATGCAATGGGTCTGTCTTCTTGCATAAGAACTGCTCCCACTCCTTCACCACATGCATCACACTCTAAGATGAACTCCTTCTGGAAGTTGGGCATACACAGAACAGGAGGTTCTGTGAGGACTTTCTTCAATGCTTCAAAGGCCTCTTGAGCTTTGTTACTCCACAGGAATGCATTTTTTTTGAGAAGATCAGTTAGAGGCTTGGCCAAGCTGCCATACCCTCTGATGAACCTTCTATAGTACCCAGTCAACCCCAAAAAACCCCTCAATTCTTTGAGAGTGGTTGGTTTAGGCCAACTGATTACTGCTTGAATTTTGTCTGCATCAACTTCTACTCCCTGACCAGAGATAACATGCCCCAAATAGCCCACCTGTTTTTGGAGAAATTGGCACTTGCTTCTCTTGACCTTCAGTTGGTGTTCATCTAACTTCTGCAAAACTTTCTCTAAGTGTACATAATGATCTTCTGCTTTAGGACTATAGACTAAAATGTCATCAAAGAAAACTAACACAAATTTCCTGAGATAGTCTCTAAATACATCATTCATCATGGATTGGAATGTGGAGGGGGCATTAGTCAAGCCAAAGGGCATGACTAAAAATTCATAATGGCCTTCATGGGTTCTAAAGGCAGTTTTGTGGATGTCTTCTTCTTGCATTCTAATTTGGTGGTAGCCTGACCTCAGGTCCAGTTTTGAGAAAAAATGAGCCCCACTTAACTCATCAAACAGTTCATCAATGAAGGGTATAGGGTATTTGTCCTTAATGGTGTTAGTATTAAGGGCCCTATAATCTACACACATCCTCCAACTACCATCAGATTTTTTTACTAAGATTACAGGGGATGAATAAGAGCTACTACTGGGTCTTATGATTCCTGTTTCAATCATCTCATGCACCTGTCTTTCAATTTCATTTTTGTGAATGTATGGTTGTCTATAAGGCCTACAGCAGACAGGTAATGACCCAGGCAGTAAGGGTATTTTGTGGTCATAAGGTCTTTTGGGAGGTAATTCTTTAGGCTCTTCAAAGATATGATTGTACCTGTCTAGTAGTTGCACCAAGTCTTGAGTGTTGTTCTCCTCTGGGGGTTGAGCTTGGACTGCACATAACTGTATGATGTATATCTGAGCTCCTTGCCTCAAGTCTTTGAGATTGGCTTCATTCAAGGCTTCTTTCTGATTTTGTATTCCTCTGAAGATGTGGCTGACTCCTTGATCTTCATATCTCATTATCAATTATTCGAAATTCCATAAGATGTTTCCCAGGGTTCTCAACCAATTTGCCCCCAAAACTACATGACAACCTGTTAAAGGCAGTAATAATAGATCAAATATTATTTTTCTACCTTGGCAGTCAATTGCAACCTTTTGGCAGAGTCCTTGACTTTGAAGTTTATCCCCATTAGCTACCATCACTTCAAATCCCTCCTTGTTAGTGAACTGAAGACCAATCCTCTCACAGAATTGGCTGTCTATGAAACTGTGAGTAGAACCTGAATCTACTAATATCATCACAGGCTTGTTGTGTATGCTTCCCCTCAGCCTCATAGTTGACTGTTGTAATGTTCCAGAGAGAGCTTGTAAGGATATGGCAAAAGTCCCTGGAGGTGGTGCCTCCTTTGATTGGGGTGTCTCCTTTGAGTCTTCATTGAAAATGTCTTCTGTTTCTTCTACTTCTGGTTCTTCAACATCACTGATCAACATAAACAGCTTCTTCTCCTTGCATTTGTGCCCCCTGTACCACTTGTCATCACAAGTGAAGCATAAACCCAATCCTTTCCTTCTATCAAGCTCCTTAGGAGAGATGGTAGAAGTTTTTGGTGTATCAACAGGCAACATGGAATGAGCAGCAGGATAACTATGTGTTTTCTTGTCATTTTCATGACTAGAAGGCTGAGAAAAATTTTGGTAGGGTGCTGCTTTATGGGAATACAGCTGAGTTTTGTATCCTTTCTTCAGAGAATGTAATTTGGCTTCATAAAGCCTTGCCCATTGCATAGCTAAAGGCAATGTGGGAGGATTTGCCACCAATAATTCATACCTGATTTCATCTTTCAGGCCTCCTATATACTGACTAACAAGGTCAGGTTCCTTAGTCCCTCTGATTTTCTTAGAGAGACTCTGGAATTGAGAGTCATATTCCTCCACCATGCCAGTTTGAGTGAGTCTTTTCAATTCCATAGCATAATTTGTGAATTGTGAGGGCCCAAAATTGAGCCTAATGGCTTGGCAAAAATTTGTCCAAGTGATAATTCCCTCTTTGATTTGAATGAGCCAATCAAACCAATGGGCAGCTCTGCCTTTCAGCTGAACAGAGCAGACTCTAACTCTCTTCTCTTCAGGAATATGATAAAAGTTAAAGTAATGATGGATTCTAAGAAGCCATCCTTCCACATCAGGACCTCCATCATACTCAGACAATTTCAGTCTCAGGGAGGGTTTTCCCCAAGTTTGATTTGTATTATCATGTTGATTCCACAAGTTGGCAGGGGCAGGATTCATTCCTCCTACTGTTTGGAAAGGGTGTGGCTGGAAAGAATGGGGAGGCCCAGATTGATTATATGGGGGTAATGATGATGGTATTGGAAAGTTTGTCACAGAAGGGGGGGTGTGATGTTGATAATGCTGTGGAATATGATTGGAATAACCATGATTCCATTCCATTCCTGGCATTCCAGACATGGCCAATGGTGAACCTATGTTTGCAGGGATTGATGTAGGGAGGGGAGGCTCAGGCTCTCGTCTGGATCTATTCATTTCCCTCATCATACTTTCAAACATGTCTGTGAGTTGCAGGAATTTACCTTCCAAATTCTGAACCCTCAGATCTGTGGCCTGTGATTGACCTTGTCGATCTCCCAATGACTCTGGTCTGAAATTGTTGCTCGATTGTTGCTCCTCGCCGACCTCATTGAGCAGATCCATTCGCTCTGATACCAAATTGGTGGGAATCTTTCCCATCAGTCCTGGCAATTGAGCATTTCTAGAAGATTGAGACATGTTGTAAGAAGAAATCAGAGAATTGCAGCAAAAATTGGGGAAGAACAGTTAGATCTGGAAGAAGAATTCTTATAGAATATTTGGGGAGGAAGAAGCTACAGCTATGTGGATAAAATTGCATATATCAACGTATCCTTTTCCTGCTATTACAATGCATTTATATATCAATGCTCTATTGCTTTGCTTGCTTATCAAGCTAACACTAATCTGGTGACTGTACAGGTGAGCTGGCTGATTGGAGTAGCTGGCAATCACCTGAGAGCACATGGAGTAACTAACACCTCACCTGAGCACCTGAGCACATGGTACCAGGCTGTTTATTACCTGAATTAACTGTCAGGTGACACTGAAAGGAAGAAGGAAAGAGTCAGGTTAAGAGCCATTTGATTAGGCTCGTAACACCACTACTCCGCAGGTATCCTCTTCTCATCCGCTACCTGCTCGTTCAAATGCTCCATACATTTTTAGGCTTTTTGGCTTCCATATATTTGCAGGCCTTGCTTGGCAAGAACACTACACAAATAAGTTTCTTCGGACATAATACAATACACTAGGACACGTCAAAATAGATTTTGTGACATATCAAAATACCTATCGAGCATAAAAATGAGTTGGTAACTTTACAAACATGAGGTTCTATGTATGTGTCCTGCTGATAGATATACATAAAAAAAATTATTGACTAGATGATAAGGAAGAGACAAAATCATCTTATTGGCTTCATCTGACTTGTGAGCACTAGAATAACAGAAAAAGGCTCTACTCACATGATAATCATAGACACTGCGATAATCGTAACTTATTTAATAACCAAGAATGTTTTTTTATGCCGATATTTGTTGCATTTCTTGATTTGTGCTATGTTACAACGACATCTTGATCATTAAAGTAAGTTCCTTTTTTGGATACATAAATAATTTTCCTTTTAGTCGAGGAAGGAAATAATCACCAGTATGTATCATGTATATGTAACTGTATGTGTCAGTCACGTGGCAAGTTGAGAGGGGTAAAATGCTCAGTTTCCAGTTCACTTCATTTATTTATCGGCATTAACGTGGAAAATGTTCATTTAAATATAATTTGAGCAACTTATTTTTCATCAAAGCTTGTCATCTATAAAGCAAATAGGTTATCATGTACCAACTTTTTGTCGGAAGATGACTAAATCATTGCCATACATGCTAATATGTTCATGAGACAATGCGAAAGCGTTCATGACATTAGCTTGTTTCGCAACATGCTTTTCCATGAGCTTTTTTGAAAGGGCAAGGAAGAAAATAACCCAATTCTGTACCATGAATTTGTAAATTGGATATATCTTACATGGAAGTTTTCTAAAATTACTAGCACTTTTTGTTGGAAGATACCTACACCATTGTCATCCATGCTGAGTAGTCTTTAAACATTGCCTGACAGCTTTCTGGTTACAAGATTGTTATGGTTACATCTTTTGAACATGAGAGAATGTTTGCAGATAATGTACTCTTGTTTACTTAATATAAGTGTCTGAAGAAGCTTAATTTGGCAAATCAATTTCGTATGCCAAATGTTCTTCGGGTCTATTTAGTTTAACTTTCACCAATCGGGGATAACATTCAGGATTATTTAAGGGGTATATTCAGGATAATGTAAATCTGCATGCTCTCAGGATATTCTATTGTCGTTTGGCCTATGAAAAATATTGTTATGGTGTACTTTACAATGCCAAAGTTGCAGGTTGTAAGCCATAATATATGTTCTTGATCATTGAACTTTTCTATTTGATTATACTAAGAATAGGTGATCACACATTGGTAATGCTTCTCTTTGCAGTCTATTACAATTCAGTGTCTGGAGGCACTTCAGTATTTGCATGGTCTTGGCCTAATTCATTGTGATCTGAAGCCTGAGAATATTTTGGTAAAAAGCTACAGTAGGTGTGAAGTGAAGATTATTGACCTTGGCAGTAGTTGCTTCCAAACAGATCATCTATGTTCTTATGTACAGTCTCGATCATATCGTGCCCCTGAGGTTATTTTGGGCCTCCCTTATGATAAAAAGATAGATATATGGTCAATTGGATGCATCTTGGCTGAACTTTGCACCGGAAATGTAAGTTTTTCTCTACCATTACTTTGATACCAGTGTATTAAACATTGCTTAGCTGATCACTTTCTACTTCAAAATATTAAACATCTATTTAGGGTTCTGTCAGCTTTTGATTTTTCCAGTAACTTCAAATCTTGATTAATTCAAGAGATCGTATGGATGACGAACACAACTTGTTCGACCCTTCGTTATGGTCTCTAAAAATCTCCAGGATGTCAGGAAGACGGGTTTGTTAAAGCAGTCGCAAATGACCAACTCGCACAATGTTGATTTTGAAGCTTTTAGCTCCAATTGATACATGGACAGGTTTATGGCTTCTATATTTCTATATCCCATGCAGGGCCATTTAGCTGCTTCAGCGGTAAGACTGACTTGTGAAAGTTTCCTTGTACATGCGTATATGTGGAAACCCACTTGTGTACTCTTTTATGCAGCAGAGAGTGTTATAACATATCTTAGTTAATTTTCCAAGAGGAGGCATAAAGCATTAACCTTACTGAATGGTTCCTCAAATACTCCTATTAGGATCATTTTGGAGAGTAGTGGTGAACTTTGTTTAAGTTGCTCAAATTGTTGATATGTTCAGATATTTGCATGCTCTACAACTTCGAAGAGATGGATATCACTGAATATATTCTTGCTTTTTCTTCTCTTTTAATATATAACAATATTGTATGACATCCATGCTTGCAGAATTGAGGTAATTAACTCGTCACCTTTCACAGGTTCTCTTCCAAAATGATTCTCCAGCAACTTTACTTGCAAGAGTGATAGGGATCATAAGCCCCATTGAGCAAGCCATGCTTGCAAAGGGGAAGGATACATACAAATATTTTACGAAGAATCACATGCTATATGAAAGGAATCAGGTTCAACTTTCTTCTCTCTTATGTGACCAATATCAAGTTTCTCAGAAGCAGCAGTAGAATTTTTTGATTCCCTTTAAATGCCTAAGAAGAAACAAATATTTCCAGTTTGTTACAAATTCAATTCATATTCAAATTGCAATTATTATGGAGAGATCATAGCTCAAAGTGGATTTACATTAAGCCATGGGATCTTGTCACATAATCTTTGAACCATTCACTTGTTGGACTGTAATGCTTCTGATTTATTAAGCCCTAACCTATATCCTCCGGTTGCACTCGTGTCTTTGACACTTTGTTGCTGGAAGTACTTCTCACTCTTGGGAGCCGATTGTCCCTTAATTTGTTATATAGTAATTACCGTTTACCACAGTGCTTATTTATATGAATCTGTAGATAGTCCAGGCATATACAAAGTCCTTGTCGGTGTCGATATAATGAACTAAACAAACCTTCTCAGCTTAAAGGAAATTCAATTAATATTTCAGATCACCAATCTTACTGAGAGATCATTTCTCATATTGGGAACGTATTAAGCCAATGAATCTTGTATCAAGATCTCAAAAGTATTCACCTGTAGGAGTGCAATTGCTATTCTCAGTTACATTAGCTAGTATCCTCGATGCTTACGCTTTTAGACAATCTTGTTTATGGAAAGTTTTCATTGTTATGAGGGGAGTTGATCTCTCCTGTTACTTAGATTGGCAATTGCTGCTTATGATAAGGCTTGTTACTTAGATTGCCTATAAGCATTGTGTTTGGTTGAGTAGATTATGCCTGTGGTTTCGACGGAAGTAAGGAGAAGTATAAATGCATCATATAGATGTGGGACACTGGGATCCCCCTCTACGTGATCATGTATCCTTTCCCTTCCCTTTCTCTCACTTTGCTACCTACATGTCTGAACAGTTTCCAGTATTAACCTACTTCATCATCATTGTCATTATTTTTATCTGAGTTATTATGTACTAACAGTTCAAATTTTAGTCCCACATGTTTAATTATATGCAAGTTAGACCAATGGATTGAGTTCTCAATGAGCTAAATCTAAAACGGCTCACCAATTGTAAATCATTGTCTTGTTAGCTTTTGGAGCTTTAATGGAAAATCTCCAAAAACATCTGTGTTCGATATATATTGTAGTTCATGACTAGTTGCACGAGTGTCATATAGCCCTATTAGGAATTTCATTCATTATAAACGTACGTAAAAGAGTGTCAAAGAAGCTCAGAAACAAGAGTTAAGATCCGTGCACGCTGTAAAAGAGTGTCAAAGAAGCTCAGAAACAAGAGTTAAGATCCTTGCATTTAGGGAATTGAGATCCTTGCATTTAGGGAATTGTTTGTCTCCATTCTTCATAATATTGTCTCCATTCTGCATTTAAGTGAGACTCATCTTGAATTTATTTATTAAATCCTTGACAGAAAAGTTATCCATCAACAGCTGATTTTTATTTATTTGTGCGCATATTACCAATTTCAATATGGACGAAATGGGACGATTGACTGAGCAATGGTTGTGTTTATGCATACATTAATTTGTGCCCATAATACTCATTTATTTATGTATATTTTTTCATTGTTGTGTTTATATATACATCAAATTGGATATAATGAACTAAAACACATTTTATGTTTGTGCAGGTTATCAATCAATGAAAATATTTGGGTTCTGTGTTTGAAGCTTCACCTCTGCAACCATTTGAGCCGAAATTTGTCATAGAAGACAATTTACATTTTTTCCCCCAAAGTAGGACAAATTATGAAACAAGCTCAATTTGTATTGAAATATTGTATTGTTCTTATAATTCAGTACTAAAATACTTTTGTAGTTCATGAAACAATATGGCATGATACTTTGGCATGGCCTTTTGTTTGCTATTAATGTATTTTGGGTATTGAATCCGATTATTTTTATGATATCACGTGTCTGGGTTCTTTATTGGGATTATATGCCACTGATCAACTATTTTTTTAACTTATGTTTGTTGTGTTATATACTTTGTTTACCATTGATATCCTTGCTTAAATAAATAGGCTGGATTGGTATAATAATAATAATAATAATAATAATTATTATTAGATAAAAAAATTCATAAAATATTATTTACAGCAAGCTACATATGTCATAAATAGTAAATATCAAAAATATCTTTTATGGCATCAAAATATATGCTATATTTGATCATGTGCGAATAACTATTACGGTGTGCATCTATACGCTGTATTTGACCCAACGCGAATATCTATTACGACGCACATATGTAAGCCGTGAAAGAGCAATTACGGTACACGAAATATGCCGTAAATGGTTGTCGAAATTCAGTGAAAAATATCTATTACGGCGCGCACATGTATGCCATGAAAGATAAATTACGGCACACAAAATATGCCGTAAATGGTCGTTGAGATTCTGTAAAAAAGACATTTACGGCGTTAATATGTTTCCATTTACGGCATTCAGAATGTGCCGTAAATAATAGGCTCATTTACGGCATGAGCTTTTACGGCACCAAAATGTATGCCGTAAAAGATCATTTACGGCGCATTTCGCGTGCCGTAAATGATCAGTATTCTTGTAGTGGTCAACTGGTTAACTCTAGTCAACTCTAGGTTAAACTAGGTCAAATGTTGACTCTACTTCGACGTTCAGTCAAAGTAGTCAACCATGGTCAAACAGGGTCAAAGCTAGTCTCTATAAACATCTACAGGGTCAACATATCAATTTCAGTGATGGTGAAATCACTGGAATCGATGGATCTCAAAATACAAACAAAAGAGAAAGATTATAATAACAGGGTAAAAACCTACAGATGTCGTCGGATGGTGAAACAACCATCACCAACATGTCCAGAATGGTCAAAATAGCTAGAATAGCCTGCCCATAAGTCCAATTTGGACACAGGGACAAAAAGGTAATTTTGGGCCAAAATGGTGTCCGTGTCGGACCCACTTTGTACCGAAAAATGTGCTGGAATAAAATTGCACTAAACCTAACAAATTATATGTCCACGAATCCAGAATGACGATACGAACTCAACAGTATATCCGAAATTGGATTCCGATGACCCGATCTCAGATTGGTCCGTTGACCCGGATATTGAAATCCGATTTGCACGAAAATGCATGTCGGAGGCAACGTCCACCAAACTCAGCAAATTATATGTCAACGAGTCCAGAATGACGATACAAACTCAACGGTATATCCAAAATTGGATTTCGATGAGCCGATCTCAAAATGCCCCATTGACCCGGATATTGGTATCCGACTTGCACCGAAATACGTACCGGAACTAATGTCCACTAAAACCTAGCAAATTATATGTCAACGAGTCCAGAATGACGATACGAACTCAACGGTATATCCGAAATTGGATTCCGATGAGCCGGCATCAAAAAGTTCCATTGACCCGGACTGTGGAACCCGCTTTGCACCGAAATGCGTGCCAGGGCCCACATCCTCCAAATCTAACAAACTTTATATGAAAATGTGCCAGGACGACGCCACGAGTCTACTGGTGGTTTCAGAAATTGAATTCGGAGTCCCGGGTTCAAAAATAGAATTTTACAATTTGGAAATTAGGAATTCGGACGACCAACTTTGGCGTCGAATTCAACCAATCAAACGTGCTCATAATGAAACGAAACTAAAATGGCTAGAAGAGGGTTATACCAGCTATGCACAGGAACTGGCGGGGCACCAAATGGAGCTACAACGATGAAGATACGATCCCGCGAAGTTGGCTCCAAGAAACTGTCCAAAAACAGTTCAAATTAAAACGTTAACTTGGTAGCCGGTTTTGATCTATCAAACGACGAAATTAACAGATGAAATTTGAGAGGGATGAAGGGGTATATACCGAGATTGTGACGGAGCAAAGAGTTCGCCGATCCAACGGTCGGATTGTCCAGAAAATCCGTACAAAGTCGCTGTCCCGGAGCGAACTTTCTGAAATTCGTCCGCGCGCGCGTCGACGGGATTCCGTGCAAAACGCACGAATCGACTCCGATACACGTTGGAGAGGCGGGCGGACAGCGAGGGGAGACTCGCCGGAGTGGCGCCGGGCCAGGGGTGGCCGGCCACGGCGGCGGCGGTCGGCGGCAGCGCCGTACGGCGGCGCGCGACGGCGGCCCGCGCACGCGCGCACTGTGCGCACTGCTGCTCGCTGCAGCTGTTGTTGCAGCTCGCTGCTGCTGCTGCGCGCGATGGCGGCGGCGGCACGGCGCGGCGACGGCCCAGCGGTGGACGGCGGGTCGTGGGGTGCGGCGCGGGCACGGCGGGGCTGCCCGACGGCGGCAGGGCTGCCCGACGGCGGCGGGGGTTTGTGGTGATGAAGATGGTGGTGGTGATGAGGGTGGTGGTGGAGTGGTGATTGTGGTGGTTGATGGTGTTAATGGAAGTGAAGAAGAAGAAGAAATGAATGGGGAGGGGGCCATACTGTGTTCGGGTACATGAGGGAGGGAGTACTGATGTGTGTGTGTTGATGGGAGTGAGAGAGAGAGAGAGAGAGTTAAATGTGTGTGTGTGTGTGTGTATATAACATATAAAGAGAGAGAGATATTTAGAGAGAGAGAGAGATATTTAGAGAGAGAGATATATAGGTCGGTTAGAGAGAGGGGGGGTTGTGTGTGCTGACATGGGGAGAGGGGGTGTTTGTGTGTAGGAGAGAGAGAGAGAGAGAGAGAGAGAGAGGGAGATTTAAATATATATGTGTATATATATATGTGTATATATATATACAAGGAGAGAGAAATAGATATTTTGAATAGAGAAAATGCAATTACAATAGTGGGATGTATGGGTAGTCATGACAGGGGTCACACCCAATTGGATTGGGTGTTGGACCAAGTTTGGACAAGCTTTGGGCCAAGATTTAATTAAAACAATAAATTTAAACAAATTAAAATCATGGACGAAATGGGAGCACAAGGGAAATCAATTCGATGGCACGCAAGTGGCACGTGCACAGTAGACTCAAAACAGGCCAGGGCCGTATATTGGGTCGACTGGATTGGACCGATGTCGGGCCCGAAAATTAAGTTGGAAGTTAAGTCACGAATTACGGCAGACGATAAATTGGTCTAAATTGACCCGAAAGTTGCGTGAAGCAAATGGAGCACAAGGGAACAAGTTCGAGTGGGACACGATATATCAACATGAAGATAATCTCGTCTACTACAAACTTCAAGAAGAAATTTTCCAGAGACTGACATCCCTGACGTTCTAGAAATCCAAGTCACGGTAAAGAGCATTTAATGATCAAAATTAATTAAATCAAAATAAATTATCGAAAATAATTCATTTAGAAAATTCGAAAATAAATCCTGAAAATTCAGGGGGCTTACAGTATCTTTATAAATATTAATTTTAAAGTACCGTAGGTTGTAAAAGTTCTTTTTTTAAAAGTACTTTTATGAACGGCTACCATATTCTGGAAGGAAAAAAAAAGGAAAATGTAATGGAAGTTTTTACAATGTTTATGAATAAGCAGCAAAGAAAATTGATTTCCAAATATATATATATATATATATATATATATATATATATATATATATATATATATATATATATATATATATATGTGTGTGTGTGTGTGTGTGTGTGTGTGTGTGTGTGTGTGTGGAGGAGAGTGGTACCCCCACTCATCCCATGGATTCACTTTTCCACCCTTCAAGTATTCACTTTTTCTTCCAAATTTTCGGACCTTACCAAACATCAAAATTTTTAAATAAAATTTGTAATTTTCTAAATAAATAAAAAATTGATTTCCTTTTCGCGAAACAAATGAGGCCTAAGGCCTTCTCCACTGGAGATTTCTAAAATTAGGTCTCTATCATACTTGTCATTGTACTTTATGAAAATTTCTAATCATAGTTGGTAGGGTTTCTTTGTATATAGAAATTGCACACAGTAGTTTTCCATTCCTATCCTACAGATGAAATTTTTTTGTGAGGGTTTCTCGATAGAAACTCTTCATTCTACATCACCACTACATAGGATAGAAATTGTTATAGAAATATCAACTGGGAGGGTTTTTTTTTTCCCATAGAGTGGATTTATAACATATAGAAATAGGGGAGATAGAAACCCTCATTGGGAATTTCTAAAATTGGGTTTGTACCTTACTTGACAATGTACTTTAAGGAAAATTCTATCCTAGTTGTTAGAGTTTCTACATGAAAATTGTACAAACAAAAAATACTCTAATAGTTCTCCATTTCTATTCTGTGGCAATAAATGAAAAGATCATTTTAATGATGTGGAGCCCAATATTAATTGGCAAGAGAGATGGAGAAAATTTTCTACATTAGAAATTCTCATAAAAACTCTCTATCCCACATCAATGCCACCTAGGATAGAAATAGAGATAGAAACTACCATTGAGAGAAGTTTATCTAAAATGAGTTTCTATCACAGAAATGCTAAATAGATCGCAGGTTGGGGGGGGGGGGGGGGGGGGGGGGGGTAGGGGGGGGTGGTGGTTGTGGGTTGAGCCATCCCTGGAGATAAGTAAAGTGGTGAACCCAATGGATGATCAATACAAAGATCCCCAAGCCCATACTAGTAACCCAACTCCAAATCAAATTGAAACAACCCCGTATTTAGCTAACAACTTGTTTGGTGATGACTTTATGATCTTCACTGAGCCGACACCTCTGCTACCTCTAATCTCAAAGAACTACTTTTTTGATCTTGATTTTCTCTTCTTTGACATGTCTGCAAGGTTGTTGGGGGAAAAGCAAGCTATATCTCTCCCGGGCTCGGGCTTCTCAAGATGACAAATTGCCGATATACTCTCAATTAATCTTCCAGAGGGTTGTCTACAACGGATTTTATGGCCGATTGACGTAACCGATCTGGGAGTGCCGAAAAAGGAAAATGATGACGGTGATCCGGAAGTAGCGAATGCCTCTTTCTCGCCAATATGACTTCGGGCCCACACCCAAAAAAATGGACCCCCCTTCAATGACAGTCTGACACCTGGCGTGCGTAGCATTACTAGAAACAGGGAAGATAGAAACCCCAGTGGAGATGGCATAAGTACTCAAAATGGATGTGAGATACAACATAAGGCTATTAGCATAACATTTTGTTCATTAGTCTCAATTACTCGGTTCATCCCAAAACATTGTCATGATACTCTAATGTATCATCTCATCGGCTCATCAACGCCTATATATGTGCACAAGAGAAATCTACGGACAACCAAACACCTCATTCTTGTCCCTCCAAAACTTCATTTACAAAACAAACATCTAACGTAACGACCAAAGTCCGGCTCCCATAACAAAGAAAGGAAAGTAACAGCCTCCTCCTCCTCCTCCTCTTCGCATCTCGACGACCAACAAAATCCTATAATAAATGTACAAACGTTCGCACATTGCAATGATCATACATTGTCATCATCAAGAGCTGGTGGTCGCCTCAAAAATTTTGTTCCACGCATATGGGAGCATGGATCTCGAAACAAGTCGAGCGCCGGAGGGCGATTGCCGCCGAGAAGAAGGTCCTCGGCGAGTTGGTGTCGTCCGCCGGCGACTGGTACCCGGGCTGCGACCACCGTCCCTCCGACCGCAAGACCTGGATGTCGGGTCTCGGCCCCAGCAGGCTCAAGGTGCACCAGATTGTCTGGCCCGGCACTCACGACAGCGCCACCGATAAGATCGGCATCCGCTACGTCTCGCGCCCCTTCGCGCAGTGCCAGTCCTGCTCCATCTACCGCCAGCTTGTCATGGTAATAATTCATCATCGTAGTCATTTCTTAAATTGATTCGGATTGGTTGTTAATATACCAACAAGCCATCGTTTTTATTAAACATCAAAACTATTATTGCAGTCTATGCTTCCGCTCTTTTTATCTTTGGTACCAATTATTAAGAAATTGTTTCTCCCAATTGTTGTATCAAAAACTAAATCACATATTTAATCTGATAAAAAAAAACCTAACAGTTCTAGTAAGATTGAATAAATACACTGATTCTCCTATATTTCATGAGTATTACATGAACTATCCATATCTAGAAATAAATACACCGACCACCACCACTATGCTTTATAACTTTTATAAAACAGATGAGTGGTCAGTGTTATAAGTTTTTATAAAAAATATAAACTATAGGAGTGACCCATGTAATTAGTTTCAAAGTAGGAGTAGTTTTTGTAATAAATATAAGATATAGGAATAGCTAACAGAAATTGTCCAATAAAATTTGTAATATGAATATCCTTACGCTTTGCAAAACAGATTTAAAGTATGACCTAAAGATGAATATAGAGCCTCTTGTGACTTTTCAAAACAATTTATTTATTTATTTATATTTTATAAAATGCTCAATGTAACAACTTTGCAGTTTTTGAGTTATGGGCACTTCGGATCAGATTGTGAACTTTTTATACCGGAAATAGGATATTTTGGTAGTTTAAAAAAGTTATAAAAGCCCTGAACATATATACCATACAATTCAATAATCTAAGGGTCTGTTTGATATGTTGTAAGTGAGCTTAAAGTGTAATGAAATGGTCACTTTCGTTGCGTATATACAATATAGAAAATGGAGTTGCAATGTTTGGATGATATTGAAAGTGTATTGAAACTCATTGGTTTATGTCAGAAATGAGTTCTTGTCCTCCCTCCCCTCCTTTTTTTTTTTTTCCTTTCAATTTTATGTTGCAACAAAAAGAGAGAAACTAGATGGAAAACAATTTTTCAACTACAATTTTATGTTGTTAGCTAAACAAAAGACATGAAACTTCTTATTTCCTAGAGAAAAATCCATATATCCCATTATATTTTTTAAAAAAAAATACAAGATATAATGACACTACATTACACTATGTTAAAAATACAAGAATTACAAGCATCAAAACATGTCCAATGATTATTGTTGTTGTTAGGGTGCACGATTGCTAGACATTCGCGTCCAAGAGAACCGGCTCGTCTGCCACGGCATCCTCACCACCTACCACGTCGACGTCGTCATCGCGAACCTGAAGCGCTTCCTCTCCGAGACCGAGTCGGAGATAGTCATCCTCGAGGTCCGCACCGAGTTCGGACACCGGGACCCGCCCGACTTCGACAGGTACCTAGTCGAGCAGCTCGGCGACGTGCTGATCCGCCAGGACGACGCGGTGTTCGGCAAGACGGTGGCGGAGCTGCTGCCGAGGAGGGTCATATGCGTGTGGAAGCCGAGGGGGTCTGCTGCGCCGAAGGCGGGAGGTCCGCTGTGGAATGCCGGCCATTTGAAGGACCACTGGATCGATACGGACTTGCCGAACACCAAGTTCGAGAGCAACATGAAGCGGCTCGGCGAGCAGGCGGCGGCGGGGAAGAGGAAGTACTTCTACCGTGTCGAGAACACGGTGACGCCGCAGGCCGACAACCCGGTGGTTTTCGTGAGGCCGGTGACGGAGAGGATCCGCGGACACGCGAGGCTGTTCATATCGCAGGCGTGCAGCAGGGGGTTTGCGGACAGGCTGCAGGTCTTCTCTACTGATTTTATTGACGGGGATTTTGTAGACGCTTGCGTTGGGCTGACCCATGCAAGACTGGAAGGGATGACAGTATCTTAGGTTGCATCGGACATGAATGTCTATGTTTAGGACACGGCAATGATGAAATGATGTCTATGTTGTTGTGTGTGTCAATGTCAAAATTGTGTCTTGTCTGTGTCCGCTAGTTTGTATTTTTCGAGTGTCCTTGGTCTTTTTTTCTAACCGTAACGGCACAACGGTCGAATTTTTTTTTTTCCCACACTGCATTGTATGTCTTTTGGGTCCATTGCCTCCAACCTCCAACATAATTGAAAGTAATAATACGCTCCCGTGGAATCCACTGATCTTCCGCCACCAAGCCACAACTTTTATATCTCTCCCCGCCAACCAAAATAGTCCTGGCTTTCTAAAATGAGATGGTGATGGTGGTGGTTTTTGTATAATGGTGAATTTGGATAACATTTACATATGTTTATGGGACGTAACCAAAAACAGTAATTAATTTTTTTTTTAAAAATTATATTCTGATATTCGGTGACTATATAAATATTTCTCCGAAAACATTAAAAATTATAAAGAACAGAAAAAAAAAAAAGGTTAAAAACATTGAGGAAAAACCAAAAGACTAAAAAAAGACAAAACAAACAAACAACAACAAAAGCACAAAAACAATTATTCAAAAATTTATAAAATGAAAAATAAAACAAGTCATCCTTAAAAAATGAAAAAAAAAACTGATAAAGAAATCTTAAAGAAATGAAAAAAAAATTAAAAACCCCAAAAAATCTTTAAAAACGAAAAAACAAAGCAAAAAAAAAAAAAAAAACCCAAAAAGAAAAAGAAAAAAAATTGAAAATGAAAAAGGATAAAAAAGCGAAAATATAAGAAAGAAATAGAATATATATATATATATATATATATATATATATATATATATATATATATATATATATATATATATATATAGCAATTCTTAAGGATAAGAATTCCATATTTTATATGCGACATTTATAATTTCCGAAAATAAATTTTTATAACCTAAACCAAATATAGGAATAAATTTTCCACCCAAAAAGATTTTGGAAAAAAAATCTCGTGTACCAAACCTCCCCTTAGTAATTTGTTGTTGTTACAAATGATTGCCAATTGGAACAATAAATACTACTATACTTATCTAAGTTACTACAATATTTGTTGCAACCAAACATACCTACAATCGCATATTTGTTATATATTCAACCAAAATTTGTTACTACAACAAAAATAAGTAGATAATTAAAATCACAACAAAATATATGAAAATAATTAGGGGTGCAACTCGGGTGAGCTAAACCCGAGTTCGATCGGGTAAACCCGTTAATTGGTTGAGTTATGGTTGAAGATAATTGGGCTCGGGTTCGAGTTTGGGTTAAAATATTTGAACCCGATCAAAAATCGGTTGGACTCAGGTTTACACGAAGAACCCGAAATCCGACTTATATATATATATATATATATATATATATATATATATATATATATATATATATATATATATAGTTTCATTAAAAAGTTTAAATCCTAAATTTCTTCACCCAAACTCTTCAATTCCAATTCTGCTTATTTCCGTGTGTATTTTGTAATGATCAATGCTTGATTGCTATGTGATTATATGTTTAATAACTTTAGTTTAAAGTTATTTCAAATATTATATTAGAGCCCGGTAAATCCGATGAACCCGACCCAACCCGATCCTCCGGACTTGGTCTTGGATTTCATATGTTGAACCCTAGATCGGGTCGGGCTCGGACTAGACTTATGATTTACCGGGTTGGGCTCGGGTTGACCTCAAGTCCGACCCAATCCATCCAAGTTGCACCCCTAAAAATAAAATCTTTATTGATATGTTTGCAGAGGAATACATGTGGCTCTTAATAGGCATTTAAAATGTACACTTGTTTACAACTCACGGTTACAATTTTTTTTACATGATTTCATACATTATGTTCTTTATAACAAAATGTAACATCTTTCAAAAGTGATTGTTTGTGTCGAAAGAACATAAAATCAACCAAGTATCAATACTTAGAGTCATATTGTTAATCGTCTTTATTATCGTAGGAGGATATAGATTGCTAGTGTCCGTCGTTCCATTGCTGCGATAGCAGTTATGCATGTGCTAAAGTTGGTGATTAAGATGCTGGCAGCAACTATGCATTGGTTCACCTTTGCAGTCATGCATGTAGCAAGTCGTCGTCTCGGTTGTATAACACTATCATTCATGAACCACCAGTCAACTTTTCTTCGGAGGAGATGAATGTTCAAGTGTGAGTCGTGCTATAGAAATGAACATGTTCTTGTTAAATGTTACAACATGCATAGCCCCTAACAAACCAGCAGAATGGGAAAAAAATGATTCAAATAGTGCAAGTCCTGCTATGGAGATGAACATGTTCTTGTTAAGCATACATAATCCTTAACAAGTTGAATGGAAGAAAATGATTCACCCAAAATTTAGGATAAAGACTTTGTTGTTATTCTTGTGCTCGATAACCCCATTCTAATAGGGGAAAGCTTTGATGATGATGATGCTGATGATGATGCGGAGGAGGATAGCAATTGGTCATCCATGATCCCATCCCGAGGTGTCTACCTATGTTGCATGGAAACGAAAAAATATTGTTTGTATCTTTCATGTACTCGTATCTTAGAATATAGGTGACTATATTTTCCCTATTCGGAAATATCTGTATATTGTGTCCTTATCTGCATCAGTGTTCATATCGCACAAAATAGATGTCTGCCTTTGAGAAAAGACTATTTATTTTATTTTAAAATTATAATTACCAAAATTTTACTTTTAACGTGTACATTGTAATTCTTGTCTCATTTCATACACTACTCGACAAAGTTGAAATCCATGTCTCTATCTCCTGTAGATCATGCCAAAATGCCATGTCAAAGCTAATTTGCAATATGCAGATGGTAAAAGTGTATGCTAATATGTCATAGTTTCTGAAAGGTTATTGGAAGCTTACCAATTTATTGAACTCCGCCTTTCCTCCCTCAGTTCATCAAGCTCTTCATCTATTGCCACGACTCCCTCCTGAAGCCACCTTTGCAGACCCTGAGATCCGATGCGAACAATCAGTCGAAGGAGCGGAGCACGGGTGCAATCACTCTAACAGTGTACTTTTCGCATGATGGGTCAGCAAGGAAATGAGAACATCAGCTTAAGCCATTAGGTGTATGCGCTTTCTAGAGGTGGAAGATGATAGTTCTTCCTATTTGATCCGAAACCGATGGATCTAGCCACGATCAGGTTGAAGAGAGCTATAACAGCCTTGACGACAGAACCCACGTATGTGGCAAAATACGGAAATGACTTGTGGCTAGGGGTGAAAGGCCAACCAAGATCGGATATAGCTGATTTTCCGCAAAATCTATTTCAGTAGAGCATATGATGTCGATGGCCCGAGGCAGATCGCTCATTGGGCTAGGGTGGCCATCATTTCGCTTTACCAACCCCAAATTCAACTTAAGTGAACACTTGCAGCACTTATCCACACTTCAGCCAGTGATCCCTTCTCTAACCAACATTACCTGGCCGAGCATCAAGCAAGCTGAACCCAAGGTGCTTCAGCAGACCCTTCTCCCCAATTCTTGATCTCAAAGCCTCGACACTCTCAAACCTCCCAACCGACGCATAAATATTAGAAAGCAAGACAACATGCCCCAAGTCCTTTGAGCTCATCTGTGACAACTCATCTGCTGCAACTTCTGCAACTCCTAAATCACAATTCGTGTGACACCCACCAAGCAATGCCTTCCAAGCATTTGGATGAGCTTCGCTCATGGTCTTCACCAGCTTCCTCGCTTCCACCAACCGACCAGAACGGGCTAGCATGTCCACAACACACCCCCAGTGCTCTCCTCTGAGACCAATGTCCTGCCTGACCATCGTCTCGAAGATGACCAATCCGTCATCCACAAGTCCCGAATGGCTACAAGCATTCAACACGTTTAGGTACGTAGTACTGTCGGGCTCTTCGCCACTCCTTGCAATGTCTCGAAAGAGCGAGATTGCCTTCTCTCCTTCCCCATTAACACCGTACGACAAAATCATAGCATTCCACGAAACTAGGTCCCTCTGGCTCATCTCATCAAACACTGCCAGTGCTAGATGTACATGGCCGCACCTCCCATATCCTGCCACAAGGCTATTCTTGACAGGGTTGAACTGGATTAATCCCGAGTTTATACTATAACCATGAAATTGCTCGCACATCTCCAGACTAGCTAGCTCCCCGCAAGATGCTAACGAACTGACCAATGTAGCCAAATCGACATCGTAAGTCTCTTCCCGTCTCATCCTGATCAGCAGCTCCAGTCCTCGTCTGGGTTGTCCATTTTGCAAGTACCCGGATATCATCGCCGTCCAAGATACCAAGCTCTTGTCCATCATATGATTGAAAACCAGTCTCCCAGACTCCGGATCCCCGCACTTGGAGTACATTGTGATCAAGGAGTTGCCAATGGAGCTCTCCAATCCCATCCCACTGTTGAAAATTCGACTATGGACCGACCTCCCTCTCCTCAGATCGCCCAGGAGAGCACAAGACATGATCACGTTAACCATCGCCACCATGTCCGGTTCAATTCCACTTGACCGCATTCTAAGGAACATATCAAGAGCTTCGGCAGCTCGTCCAAACTGTAACAGAATACCCATCATGCTTGTCCAGGAAACAACATCCAGAACAACCATCTTTCCGAAAAAATCTCTTGCAGTCTCCAAACATCCGAAACTCGAGTACATCTCAAACACGGAATTCATCAAGAGAACATCTGCGTCGAACCCAGCCTTGATGATATAACCGTACACGCTCTCAGACAGTCGAAAAGAAGCATAGCCGACGCAACTCTGGGTGACACTCATCATGGTTACGCAGTTGGGCACCAGCTCGAACTCAGCCCGTAACTGCTTAAATAGCAACAGAGCTTCATCAAAGCAATAATTATAAACGAATCCGTTGATCATGGCATTGCATGAAACCAGAGTCCGGTCCGCCAGACCTCTAAACAGACTACGAGAGCTATCGACATCTCCGCACCTAGCGCAGGAGTCCAGCATTGCGGTAGCGACGAAAGGGTTGCTTTCCAGCCCGCATTTGAATGCTCTGCCGTGGATGGATCCGGCGAGCCTTGAACTGCGAGCGCCGGACGAGGCAAGCAAGAGAGCAACGAGGGTGAAGGAGTTGGGAGCGATGCCGCTGTTCTGCATGTGGGAGAAGATGTTTAGAGATTCTGCAAAGAGGCTGCTGGTTGCGTAGCCATATATCATGGACGAAAAGGCGACGACGTTCTTGTGGGGCATTTCGTCGAACAGTCTCTTGGCGATATCGATCTTATCTACATCTCCACACTTTGCGTAGGAGTCCAGCATCGTGGTGGCGACGAAAGGGTCGGTTTCGAACCCGCGTTTGACTGTTGTGCCGCGGATGGATTCGGAGAGTCTGAAGTTGCGAGCGCCGGACGCAGCGAGCGATAGCGCGACGAGGGAGAAGGAGTTGGGAGGAATGCCGGAGTTCTGCATGCGGGAGAAGAGGTCCAGTGATTCTGCGAAGAGGCCGTTGGTTGCGTAGCCGTATATCATGGAGGAGAAGGCGACGACGTTCTTGTGAGGCATTTCGTCGAACAGTTTCTTAGCGTTCTCGATTTTTCCGGATCTGCAGAACAACACGAGGGCTTTGGTGGTTGTTGTCGCTGCTGCCATCGGAGAAGAGGAGGGTAAATTCTTGATTGAAAGGAGGGAGAGGGAGCATTTTAAATAGAAACCGTTGTCATCATACTGGAATTTGATTACTAGCAGGGGGTGAAAAGCAAATGCTCAAAGTCTAGGAGCTTATGCAACATTTCAAACACAAATTCTAACATTCATATCAAACCGAAAACTAAAGAAAATTTTTGTGTTTGCATCCAACTTGTTCTGCCATATTGTAAGTTGTTCTACCATATTTTAAGGTACATTCCACCGAATTAACATAATATATAAAATTTTATACTTTTAACGAAAATCGTCAATGACTAACAGTTAACTCATTTGATCCCCCATTTTTGGCGCACCTTAAATTATGACTAAAATACCCTCAAATAAGTGGAATACACCTTGAATTACGGTAAAATAAGTGGGGTACAACTAAATTTTTTTTTTATCTATGTGTGTAGGTTAAAGAAGTTGACTGTTAGACATTGACGATTTTCGTTAAAAGTGAAAGGTTACATACATTAGTACCCTCAAATAAGTTGGATACACCTTGAATTATGATAAAATAAGTGGGACGCAACTCAAAATTTCTCTTTTTATTTATGTAGGTAAAAGAAGTTGACTGTTAGACATTGACGATTTTCGTTAAAAGTTGAAGGTTTTATGCATTAAGATAATTCGGTGGAGTACACTTTGAATTATGGTAAAATAAGTGGGAGACAACTCAAAATTTCTCAAAACTAAAAAATAGTGCACCCAATGCAACAAATATGGCTACTTCTTTTTTTGGGTATGCGCGGAACAAAGATTTCACAAAGAGAACTTAGATTTAGCTGTGCCATGAACTATTTATAGAGAGAAAGTTCTCTGAAATCAATTGACAAACAATTATACAGCCTTCTGAGAAGCTACTTCGCATACTCCACGGGACTAACAGCAAGTCAACAACTATTTGGTGGAAAATACTAACCACGTTTACCACCCCACACGGACAAGACCATGATGGTCTATTAATAGGTTGATTAAAAAATCACCAAGAATATGGATTGTTACACCATCTGCACCTACTTAGAACGTGGGTTCCCAATAACCGCTCAATGGTCAGGCGTGCAGCGACACGGAATGTGGCATTTGCCACCCCGATTAGAAATTATGGATTTTTTTCAATTTTATTGGAATAGATTACGATTAACTTTTATTGTTATTAGGGTTTATGTCTTAGCTCATAGGAGGGCTATGACCACATTATGGTTATATGGACTCTAGATAGGTTGAATAAGTTTTAGAAAGCTATTTTATAGTTTACTATGATTTTTAGATAATTTTTGCTATTTTATTTATTAAGGTTTATATATTTTAAGGACTTCTAAGATTTACTATAGGTTCATCTAGGGTTATTTTGAGACTCGGTATTTTCTTTAGACTCTAGATAGGTTATATAAACATTCTATAGTTATTTTATAATTTACTATAATTTTTATATATTTTTAGATATTTTTAAATAGTTGTTTTATAAAGATTTATATATTTTAATAACTCTCAAGAATTATTATAAGGTCATTTGGAACTATTTTGCGACAAGGTATTTTTATTTGAGTTCTAGGTAGTTAGAAATAATTTATATAATTTTCTATGATTTTTCAGGGATTTTTAGGATTTTATTTGGATTTATTTGACTTTGAAATGATTTTTAAATCATTTCTGCAAATAAAAACCTATTAAATATCCAGTCAGCGCTGGGCGGGCCCACCCGTTAGCCACCCCAGCGCTGTGGGGTGAGGCCCAGCTGTCAGTGACCCAAGCGCTGACATGGCAACCAATTTCCATTTATGGAGCCGGCTCCATAAGCCGACTCCAACTCGTAGCAGGGAGGCCATCTGGCCGTTGGTCAATTCAGCGGGGCCGACAGATGGCCGCCACATGGCAGCTCGGGTGAGCCGTTCCACCGACCCGCTGAGCCGCCCACTATATATATGTTATTCTGTGAATTCCAGGAAACCTAATTAAACCTTGGTCGTTTTGGAGGAGTTTGATCTCGGAGTTTTTTTCGAATTCCCGAGGCGATTGCAGGCAGCCCTGATATCGAATTCGCGCGCCATTTTTTATTGGATTCGTCTTGAGGTAAGCTTTCAGAAAATACAATTTATTTATGAATATTTTGCTTCTGAATTTCTGAGGAATTATTGTAGTGTTGCTTGTCCAAAACTCGATACGTCGTACGATTTTCGAGATTTCGAGAGATCTCTAACTCCGAATCGCAATCCGTTTGAAGTTTTAGAAAGCTACCACGACGATCTTCAACATAGAGTTTTTCCAGAAATTCAGAGGTTCGTTTGCTTTTTTAGTTATTCAGTTGAACTCATAATTAATCAGTAAATCACCGATTTGCACACGGTTAGCCATAACGGCGATATCTTGTGACCGAAGCGTGATTTTGCGGCACATCCAATGCACTCGTGGCGCTGAAATTTACCATGGTGCATTTTCAAAATCACAAGTTCATGACGTTTGACTAGATAGTCAACGACATGCCTCGATTTGCGTGTCTTAGTTTCCAAAATTGGAAATATGACTTTTAATGGCCAAACTTCCTTGTTTAGATTATATTCAGATTATTATTAGGTTAAATTAGGTTTTTAAATGACTTATTATAGAATTAATTGTTATTAGATAAGTTAACCCCTTAGCCATATATTCTATTATTTTGGAGTTAGAATATTAGAATTGACTTGTGGTTTTCGTGCACGGTTCGTGGTACGATGTGCGTTATAGGTTGATAGCTTCTAGGTCAGCATTCCCTTCATCCTCGACTTGTGACTACGATTTGTGCAAGGATTCAGGCAAGTATAATATTGCGTTATGTTTTAGTTCATTATAACATTTTCTCTATGTCACCCCCAGTTTTCAGAAACAGGAGTATTTTTGTCATTTTTTATTTTAGAATATTTTTTAAAATTAATTATTTATTTATAATATTATTTTGGGGTTATTTGAGTCGGGTTCGAATTTCATCGCATTTCGACTTAATTCGGGACTCCGGAGAATCTCGACTTGAGTTGTGATTAACACATTAATTAGCCATGGCCCACCAAACTTAATATTTAGGTTTATGAGTTTGGACTAATCCCACATGAGTGTTTAGGCTTAAGTATGATTTTTATTTGGTCTAAACTAACTCCCAAAACCAAATTAGGAAGCTAACTTAGCATAGAAGTACGGAAGGGGCAAACTTGTAAATAGCAAGTGCCCCAAACCCCCTTATTAGGGCTGGCCACTTCTTCCCTTCTTCCATTCTTCCCACTTCAAAATTTCTTCTTCTTCTTCTCCAAGTTTCTTACTAAAGGAAAGAATAGATTTCCTTAGAAATCATCTCCAAAATAAGCTTTTCTTCCCATTTTTCTTCCATCGAACTCTTCCTCTACCCCAAGTGACGCTTCTCCAAGCTTTTGGGAGCAAGAAGTGTAAGGGTGTGTCCTAAACAATTCATTGTGTCGGAGCCGTGTCGGAGGACTTTCGAATCGGGAATCCATCTCCCGATAGGTACAACCTATTCTCTAAATTCATTCTTTCATCATGATAATTAGTTTGAACCCCGTAGAATTTATCCCCAGGGTTGTGTCCCTATTCGTGTCAAGTTTGAGTCCGTTTGGAGTGTCCTAGGAGAAGTTTGGGTTTGTGATTGTGTCCTTGAGTTTTCCCCAATTTTGGACACACCATGTGGTTAATATTTGTGTGAATGAATATTCCTATTTTTAATTTCAGATTTTAGGTTCCTAGAATATTGCTTTTAATGTTTCATTTATATATATATTTTCATGGTTATATATTTATATGTATATAAATAATTTAGAGTGTCATGTGTATATATATTAATATATGTGTGTGTGGTGGGGAGTAGAGATTTGATATGTAGAGAGTTGAGAGTGGTGGACTTGGTAGATGAATTAGTGTGTGTGTGTGTGGTTTTTGGTTGAGAGTATTAGAGAGTTTGAGAGTGTTAGAGAGAGTGAAAGATTAAGAGGGAATGAGGGAGATAAAGGAGTGATGGAGTGATAGGAAGGGGGGGACTGCTGTGAACAGCACAGCAGTAGCAGCAGTTTAGGGGAGGGGAGAACAGCCCCTAGGCAGCCCAAAAATAGCCCAAAACAGCCCCCCAATTCAGCCCTACATTAGCCACTTTAACCCCCAACAAATCATCCATATATCAGTCCTATTTCAGCCCCCAAATAGCCCCATGTTCTGCCCTTAATTACCCTATTAGCAGCCCTACATTCAGCCATGTACAGCCCCCTAAACAGCCCTTAAAATCAGTCCATTTCAGCTCCAATGGACAGCCATAGATTTAGCCCAATTCAGCCTTTAATTGACACCCTCTTGACACACAATTCATCCCTATATCTAACCCATTTGACCGCCCAATATCAGTCCAAAATCAGCCCATATTAGCCCTTAGTATTATCTATTCACTCACCCTTTCATCCATGCATTCATTTAGTCTAAATCATATTCATTCATTCACATACCCATTCATTCATTCATATATCCTTGCACCATTAGCTATTCATACCACCATTCAAACCACCATTCAACATTCATTCACCCTTTCATTCAAAATTAGTCCCCACCTTCATAAACCCATTTGCCCCATTCATTCACTTCTTCCATTTTTCATACTATCATCCTTTCACTTCACCAAAACATTCATTCAATCATATCATTCATCTATTCCTTCACAAATAAGCCTATACCCTATCTAACCCACTAATTTGGCCTTAGTTTGGTGTCCATATATGGTGTCTTAGAGAGTGGATATGGGTGTTAGTTAGTGTGGGTTTTGAGGTTGGTGTTAGAGTTGGTGCTAGTGTAGTATTAGGTAGTGAGTTAGCTAAGTTAGTGTCCTACTAGGTTAGTATCCTATTGGACTAGTAGAGAGGACTAACCTAGACACTAGGAGAGTGTGAGAGAGTGAACTAGGAAGGTTGGTAGAGAGTAGGGTGTGGTATCTCATGATACCATAGCGTATCATGACGATACCCTAAGGTAATGTTGGGATGACCAACATGGAAGATAATATGGACTGGATGGGTTAGATACCTGGATTTTATGGTTGGTAATGACTAGATAGGTTAGTGTCTAGCTACCCTAAGAAGCCTAGGCTAGTATCCTGAGATCTAGAGGGGTTTCCCTTGTAATGGGCATGTATTGGTATTTACCTTGTGAAGGGTAAATGTAGGTAATAGGATATTGTTAAGATATTCAGTTTAATTTCTAAGATGGACTTAAAAATAGGTTGTCTTGGTAGGTAATGACTAGATGAGGGTAGTTTAGGCTAGTCTTGACCTCCGTTGACCAAGAGTTGACTTTTTGACCAAAACTCAACTTCAAGTCAACACTTGACTTAAAATTGACCAAAACCAAACCAGAGTTGACCAGTTGACTAAAAATCAACTGTTAGTCAACATTTGACTTGTTTGACCTAGGGTTGACCCAGGGTTGACTTAGTGTTGACCAGAGTTGACCAGGGTTGACCAGTTGACCAAAAGTTAACTGTAAGTCAACCTTTGACCCCGTTTGACCTAGTTTGACTTGGAATGACTTCCAGTGATCTGGTATGAACCAGTATGACCTAGTATGACTCAGTGACCTAGATTGACCTAGTTTTGACTTGCATATCATGACTTAAATTAGTTTCCTTTTTATTATTAAACCCTGTTTGGACTCATGGCATCTCATCTATAGGTCTGTGATTACTCTGAGTGTCTGTTCACCTTATCAGCTCAGGATCACAGACGAGTACATTCACTGATAGTTTTCATTGTCTTGATATCTGCTATATCCGATTCAGTTGTAGTGTCTTACTTGATTTCTAACACGATGGTTCACGGACTAGTATATGTCGGATCCTGTCATGAGATATTGTTTTCGGGTTACTTGGTATATTGGTACATGACTCAACTTATTACTTGTACTTGTATAGACATGGACTTGGGAGTGGGCTGATCACCTGCTTTTGAATCATGTGTCATGACGTGTTATGTCCGGATCCTTTATACTATTCGGGGATGGGGAGTTATTAGTGGTTGTGTGATCAAAATTCCCACATTGTTCTATTGTACACATTGTTCATAGCTATACCCTCGCCTCACGACGGGTAAAGCCTTACCCTACATCGTTCATAGCTTTCCATGGTGACCGGCCTTACCAATCTATTGTACACATTATTCATAGCTGGTCGGATGGAAAGCCTGATCATATTTCCCAAGCCGATCACATAACGCTCTAATAATTCAAGGCACATTTTATATTTACTTATCTTATCATATATCCTGTTCTGTTCTACATTCAGTACTTTTTCACCATGCTATGATATTCAGTGACTCACATGTTCTACATGCCTTTATGTTATACCTTGATTGGAGACTAAGTTCTGCTCGGGAGAAGGGTTACAACCCCGATCCTTGTTTGGTTTAAGGGTTATAACTCAGCTTCCGAACGGTTCCCAAGTTTTCATATATCTTTGTCATGTAGTTCATTATACTGCCTCTTATAGAATTTGTCAATTTACATGGAACTGTTGTTAGTGTTTGTACTTGCTCATTTTCCTGACAGGATACCGTTGATATATTAGAGATGATTCTGAGGCAGATTGCCCGACCTATTATGGGGTCGAGTCTGATGGAGTAGACCTGGACCATGGCTTGTTAGTAGAGCCACTAGACTTTGCTCACCCTGAGTAGAGTAGCTTAGTTAGGGTTGCCTGGCCTGCGAGCCAGCTAGTACTTTCAGACAGTAGTATTTCATATTATATTATGTGACTCTGTGGTGTTGTGTATAGCTTTGGGCTTGTGTGGATCTCGAACTTATTTTCTGCTTTCATCTATCATATTTCCTTTCATGCTATCTATCATAGTTTGCTTTGTGATTGAGACTGTATTGCTATGTCACCTCCATTCGGAGTGTATATACTGTACATGTACCTTTATCTGTTTAGTTGTAGTATTTATAGATGACCTAGACAGCGTTCTACCGCCGATGCTGCGGCGTAAGCTGGACGTAACCACGTACTCGTGCCCTAATCAGGGTGCGGGTCGTGACACTCTATTGTTTCCTTGTTTGATATTCCATGAAGACATTGTTTGATATTTCGTTGAGACATTGTTTGATATTTCGTTGAGACACGATTGTGACACCGTAGTTATTGTATCCTTCTTAGTGTATCATTGACCGTTATTGATTGTTAGTGAGTCGGAAGAGGAAATACTTGGTAGGTACGTGAACAAACCCAAGTATTGCTATTGTGGATAGCTAAGTCATACACCGCACGTATGAGTTAGCTGTACCCTATTATTGTGGATAGCCATCGTATGATGTGCCGTATTAGCCCATCCGTTCACGTATTAAAAGATATTTCACACACACGTAGTTGTTTTCATTGTTCCTTTATCTAGTTCATATCTTGCTAGTTCTTTATATTCTCTTTGCCATCATTGTTTCTCATTGTTCTAACTTAGTTTGTGCTAACAACATTAAATACAATATGGTTGTACTCTGCTCCTTTTCTGACTAGATCGTTGTTATAAGTGAGGGCGAGTATCTCTACATTTCCTATTATGGACCATCAGAGGGTAGTGTTGACGTTGTTGGTACCGAGAGTCAGGAGCCATGACCGATCTCTGGAGGAATCAAGATTTATATTTACTCATGCTTTAGTTTACTTTCTTAGTTGGACCGAATTTGTTCTCGGATGGACCATATTTTTATTATTCTGGATTTAGTCTCTCTGTTATTGGATTTGGATATTATTTCATTATCTATCATACTCTTACTTCCTTGGTTTGTGTCATTGCTGAGTATGAGTTGTATATGTGATCACACATATTTGTGGAGGATTATTGTGTGTACTAGACAACGTTCTACCATCGATACCGCGGCGTAGGCTGGACTTGGCTACGAACTCGTACTCGGTTATCCGGGAGTGGGTCATGACACGGAAGAAGCATCAACGCGTAGGATACAGAGTCAATAGAGCTTAGCGGTGCGGAATCAGGATGACCGCATCGACACAGAAGAGGTTGGGAACGACCGCTCACAGCAGTACGAAATGAGCTTTGTGCTCACCTTTGCGAAATTAGCTATAGGCTCAACTCCGCAGAAGCAAGGAACATTGGGGCTCTTTTACTTCACGCAAGTAGCCTTCAAGGTTTATAGTCCATGTTTGGTTTAGATGTTTGAAATGACCATTTTACTCTCACAAGTCCATCTAGTCTAAATCTTGACGTACTCTTTTAAGTGTCTTTTACACCCAGCAAGATAGGAGGGGGGTTTTTCTAACGATCTTGTCATGTTAAATGATGCATTTTCTCTGGCCGCTCATGGTGTATATATATATATATATATATATATATATATATATATATACAAAGAGCTTCTCCTACGGGAACAACTTACGTGATGAGAAAATACAAGTATGGTTCTCTTCTAATCTCTTTCAATTTAAAAAAATTAAATCTCTTCTTTGAAAAACAAACATATCGCTATCTTAAAAATAAGTCTATTTATTTTTTAAATAGTGAGAGGTTTATTTATCTATGTTAAAAATAGAGATAGATAAGTTTTTTTAAATAGAGATATTTTTTCTTAAATATATCTTTAAAAATTATATTTATAAATATTAATTATAATGTTAATCTTAATATTAATCTTAATTTTAATATTATTTCAATTGTTAATTTTTTGGTGTTAATATTATTGTTGATATTAATTTTAATTTTAACATTAATGTTAATTTTAATATTAAAATTAACATTAAAATTAAAATCTTATATTAAAATTAAAATTAATATTAAACTAAGATTAAAATAAAATTAAGATTTAAATTTAACATTAACATTAACATTAACATTAGCATTAACATTAACATTAATATTAACACTAAGATTAATTTTAACATTAAGATTAAAATTAAAATTAAAATTAATATCAATATTAATATTAAGATTAACATTATAATTAAGATTAAAATATAATTTTTAAAAGTATATTTATTTCTAAAGATAGATTTTTTAAAAAAAATCTATCTCTATTTAAAAAATAAAATAATTTATCTATCTCTATTTTTAAAAATAAATTAATCTCTCTTTGTTTAAAAATAAATAGATATATAAGTCTTATTTTTTAAGATAGAGATATGTTTGTTTTAAAAAATGAGAGATTTAAACCTTTAAAAAGAAAGAAATTCAAATGAGAAACATACCTATGTTTCGACTGGATATTTTTGAGCTTTTTTTCCCTCTCCCTAAGAAATCGGCCTATCCCGTAACTTTTCCCGTAAACTTATCCCGTATCAGTATGAGAAGGGATATATATATATATATATATATATATATATATATATATATATATATATATATATATATATATATATATATATATGGAAGCGGATCAAAAGCCCCCTTTAGAAAACCCCCTAAAAACACCCTCACTCTAATCCGTAATTTAATGTTAATATTAACATTAAATACTAAAATTATCATTAAACTTAACATTAAAATTAATATTAACATTAACATTAACATTAATATTAACATTAACATTAACATTAATATATAAAAAAAAATTAATATTAATATTAACATTAATATTAACATTAATATTAACATTAACATTAATATATAAAAAAATAAAAAAAAATTAATATTAACATTAACATTAATATTAACATTAATATTAACATTAATATTGCGAATTAGAGTGAGGGGGGTTTTTAGAAGGTTTTCTAAGAAAAACTTTTGATCCGCTATATATATATATATATATATATATATATATATATATATATATATTATCACGTCACTGTTTCGTAGGACTGAAATGTCGTTACTAGACGTAGTATCATACAAGTCTAAATTGTACTAGTACAGGATAAGTACGAAAACGGCCGATATAACATCTAAGATATGGATGACCTTCTCTAGGTCCTCCGCCATTCCGAACACAATGAAATAGAAGCCATTTTCCCTAGAGTATATGTCCATGCTTCCTTTTGGCTTCCACATCCGTATGACGAATCCTTTGAGTTGGCTAAAGTAAGCGTGGGCTCCCCTGACGTAAAAACAATTGTGTTCTTCCAAAAGACTTTCGTTTCTGAAATGTCACCTTTGAAGATCGAAATAACCTTTCTCCAATCCTATTCTTGTGCGCCACAAAGTGCATCTCAGTGTTCTCCGTAGCCAAATTCGGCCGACACCGATTTGCTCATGTGGTAGGGGCATCACCTGAGGTCCATGAAGGGGATCCGGTTCCTCACAGACAATTTGTTAAACACTTGGGGGACGTCGAAGCCGGTTAGCGATGGGAGCCACCCTTTCCTGCCTGGGACTAGGACTGACCCACAGAAGTGGGAGCGAGTCTAGGCTTTGTCGCCGGGTTATCATTTTTTGCCTCTCCTTCGATGCTTCACCGTCATCCATCCGTCGCTGGAGATGACGAGGATCTGTGCTGTCCGAGGAAGAGGGGATAGGGGGCAGAAAGTCTCCAGCGGCAGGAGGTTGCTCCAAGGAGAAAAAGGGGAGAGGTAGGGGATAGCACACAAGGAGGGGAAGGATCGACAGCAGGAGTGGGGCGAAAAGGAGCTGTGACGTAGGAGAAGGAGAGGGGCAGTGCTGCCATATGGACGCCAATATAGAAATAATTACAACTTAGAGCCTGCCAAAACTCCTTTATTTGGTAGATGCATACAACATTCCTGCTAGACCTGCCATTCCACGTCTATATATGTATATATGGAATAATTTTTGGCTACCATTTCTTGCCACCAAAACGTAAACGTAAGCAACACTAATATATATTTATATATATATATATATAACAAAACCCCCCTTCGTCTATGTCACCACCATTACTACTTAGTAGCTAGCCAGCAACCATATCAATCCCATTGGATCAGATTGCAACAAGATCAGCCGGCTGAGATTTAGTCGGATCAGAGAGCATGTGGACAACCTCCCTCATGGTCGGCCGTGCCGCGCTCTCCTCCTCAACGCACCGCATTGCCACCTTGAACAGGTTGGTGATCATATCTACAGGGGACGCGGAGAGGCGGCGGTCCACCACCACAAGTGCCGCCGCAGCCGCGTCCGATTTGTCGGCAATCTCTGAGGTCATCTTCCGCACCCAGCGAACGATGTCCACGCCGTCTCCGAATCCGCCGACGGGCCTTCTGCCCGTTATCAGCTCCAGGAGCACAACCCCGAAGCTGTAGACGTCGCTCTTCTCGTCTACTCGGAGTGTGTATGCATACTCTGTCACAAGCATTTAGATGGGAGAGAAATTAATACATAATAGTATAATATTAATGATTAAACAGAGAACAAGTATAAGTGTTTGATATAATGTAGAAGGAGAACTTTCAACATTTTATGCCGTTCGTAAGCCTCTTTATAACCAAAAAAAAATATAGGCCAATTTAAAACTCGTCAACTTGCTAGACTTCTATATTTGAAAGTTAATACCTGAACTATATCTTATTTTACAAGTTAATGTCGTAATACCATCGTTAATTTTCGCAAGTTATTATGACTAATAAGCAAAAGTTCTTCATATTTGCTAGCATAATAAACATGGAACGGTATGTTGGTGAGTTTGGAAGGATGCAAGTCCCATGCACAAGTCTACAAAAACTTGACCTCCAATCTATTCTTAAATTTTCCTAAGTTGAGTACTCAAAATAAAATATTATCATATTATTCCCGTTCTTAAAATTTTACAATAAACAATTATTATTTATTCCTAGAACTTCATTTATTTACAATTATTTTAATATAATAATTTACACTATATTATTATACATTTTTCATATAAATTCTTTAACTATCTAAAATTTTATGAAGGATCTAAAAATTATTGAAGTTATATATAGAAAAAAATATATTCAACATTGATCTTTTAAAGATCTCATCAGTAGCCTTTTTTAATGATATAATTATTTATGTTATGAAAGATATATAACAGAATGGATGTAAATAGTGGATTCTCAAATTTTCTCTTCCCTAAAAATTTGAGGATAAGTTCTCTCCTGTCCATCCTCAAATTCGCCTAAATTTTATGGTCAATATTTCCCCCTATATTTAATCCGCCAACTATGCACTTCTCCTGGTACAACATAACCTGACAAGCACAACCTTTCCCCCCTTCACTGACAGGTCACTTCACAATATAACACTACCATTCCTACGCCCATATAGGAATAGCTATCTATAGCTACAGATTCTGAACTCTAAAAATAGACCTAAAAAAAAAATCTACACAAATAATAAAAAAAGACAAGCGAAGAGTTTATTGCACCTGGAGCTATGTAGCCGTAGGAACCCGCAATGGCAGACATGCAGTCGGACGCACCCGAGTCCTGCAGGAACTTGGCGAGCCCAAAGTCCGCCACGTGGGCCTCGAAGTTGGAATCGAGCAGGATGTTGTTGGACTTGACGTCCCTGTGTATGATGAGCGGCGCGCAGTCGTGGTGCAGGTAGCACAGCCCCAGCGCCGCCTCCGCCGCGATCCGGCACCGCAGCCCCCACCCCAGGTGCCCGCCCTTGCTCCCGTGCAGCATCTCGCCCAGGCTCCCGTTCGGCATGTACTCGTACACCAGCAGGTTCGCATCCCGGTTCGACGCGAACCCCAGCAGCCTCACGATGTGCCGGTGCCGGATCTGGCCCAGCGTCGCGATCTCCGCCGCGAACCCGCGGTCGTGCTCCCCGCCGCCTCCCCGCCCGAACAGCCGCTTGATCGCGACCTCGGCGCCGCTGGGCATGCTGCCGCGGTACACGGTCCCCGCGCCGCCCTTCCCGATCACGTTGTCCTCCTTCAGGCACTCCACCACGTCCTCCGCCGTGAAGCTCAGCCGCTGGAACGCGGTCAGCTTCCAGACGCCGGATCTCTCCCGGTCGGATTTCCAGAACCTGCTCGAACCGACCATCTTGAGCAGTACAAGTGTGGCGAGGAGCGCGGCGCACAGGACCAGACCGAGTACGAGCAGGAGCTTCTTGGAGCTGAGCTTTCGGGACGCGTTTGGGTTCGGATCTCGCGAGGAGACGTAGCCTGAGATGCAGGAAGGCGGCGGCAGGTGCAGCCGGCCGCTGCAGAGGCTGGGGTTCCCGGCGAACGAGCTCTCGTTGAACACGAGGAACTGGCCCTGGGTCGGGATTGCGCCGGACAGGTTGTTGTACGAGAGGTCGAGAGTGGTCAGGCTCTGCATCTTCTGCATGTCCGCCGGGATCTCGCCGACGAACCGGTTCCTCGACAGGTTGAGCGAGCTGAGTATATGCAGCTGCGTCATCTCTTCGCTTATTTCCCCGGCCAGGCCGTTGCGGCTGAGATCGAGCAGCTCGAGCGACTGGCACCGGGCGAGGTTGAGCGGGATTTCTCCGGTCAGGTTGTTCCCGCTCAAGTTGAGCTTGGAGAGCTGCTTCAAGTCACCGATCTCCGGCGGGATCTCCCCCGACAGCTGGTTCGACTCGAGCGACAGCGTCTGCAGCGCGCGCAGGTTCCTTACGGTCGGAGGGATCGGACCGGTGATCAGATTGTTCGAGAGGATCAGCATCCCGAGCTTGTCTCCGCCGATCGCCGAGGGCAGCTCGCCGGAGAAGTAGTTGTCGCTCAGTTCGAGCATGTCGGCCAGCGGGAGATTGAACAGCCCGGCCGGGATCGAACCGTTGAAGAAGTTCTTGGCGAGCCTGACGTGGGTCAGCGACTTGCATTGCCCGAGCTCCTCCGGGATGGGCCCGAAGAACCCGTTGTCCATCAGCACGAGGAACTCCAGCTTCCCGCCCGCGCAGAGGCCCGGCGGGACGGTCCCGGTCAGCCGGTTCGTCGTGACGTCGAGCTTCTTGAGCCGCCCGTTCCGCCCGAGCATCGGCGGCAGCTCGAAGGTGAAGTTGTTCTCCCACACCTCGAGAACCTCGAGGTTCGGGAGCTCGGCGACGAACGGGGGAATGCTGCCCCTCAGGTGGTTGCGGAAGAGGTTGAGCAGAGTGAGGTTCTTCAGCCCGCTGAAGCTCGCCGGGAGCTCCCCGGTGAGCTCGTTGATCGACAGGTCGAGGGATTGCAGGCTGTAGAGCGCTCCGAGCTCGGGGGGGATGGTGCCGGAGAGGCGGTTCTTGTGGAGGAAGAGCGTGTTGAGCAGCGGCAGGTTGCCGAGCGCGGCGGGTATGGCTCCGGTGAGGTTGCAGTTGGCGAGGTCGAGGATCGTCAGCTTCGCGAGCGAGCCGAGCTCCGGAGGGATGCCTCCCTGGTAAGAGTTGAAGTAGCCGATGTAGAGCTCGCGCAGGTTCGAAAGCCTGCCGAGCCCCGCGGGGACGGGGCCGGAGAGGGCGTCGCCGTTCAGGCCCAGGTACTCGAGAGTCGACATGTTCGAGTACGACTCCGGAATTCTTCCGGAGAAGAAGTTGCCTCCGAGGTGGAGGTGGCGGAGGTTCGGGAAGGAAGCGATTCCGACCGGGAGTGGGCCGGAGAAGTTGTTGTTGTAGACGTCGAGGACCCGCAGCGAATTAGAGGGGAAGTCGAGGTTGGGGAATGTGCCGGAGAAGTTGTTGTTGGAGACGTTGAGGAAGACCAGCGAGGGGAGGTGGAGGAGCTGGGCGGGGAGGGGGCCGGTGAGTCCGAGCCAGGTGAGGGTCAGGTTGGCGAGCTCGGTCAGCAGCGCGATGTCGGGGTGGAGGGTGCCGCGGAGGTGGAGATAGGAGAGGTGGATGGAGACCACGCGGCGGTCGCGGTTGCACTCGACGCCGGAGAAGGAGCAGGGGTCGAGGGCGGTGTCGAGCCAGTCGTGGAGGCCGGCGCCGCCGGGGCCGAGGAGGGACGACTTCAGCTTCATCAGAGCTGACACGTCGTCATCATCTTCGGAACAAGAAGATGTTATCAGTAGGAAGAAGAAGAGGACGACAACGTAGCTGAACTTCATTGAGCTCTATTTTTTTTTTCTTCTTCGCACACGTACGCACGCGAGCTTGAGAGTGAAGTGGGGGGATAAAATGGAGCGAGAGGAATAAAGAGGAAGCATCAGATTCTGATATATTTGTTGCAGCAATTTGCATGCCTGCAGCACAACAGACTGCAAGTCGTGGTGCGCAGCAACGACGTGAAGTTGACGCAGCTGCAGAGACTGACCTTGGCTAGAGGGTAGAGGCCAATAGCTGCACTGCAACAATTTCGGGGAGTGACACGTAAAAAAGAAATGTGAGTACTCTCTTGCTGTTGTTCTCGTGATGGTGTCAGGAGCAACAGGAGGAAGGAAGGACAAATTGACGGCGTCAGCTGGCTGGCCGCTGGCTGAGGACTCGAGTTGACACATGACAACATAGCCATCTTTTCGATCTTTTTATTAGATACTCTCTCTCTCTCTCTCTCTCTTTCTGCTCAAGTCCAGACTCGTCGATCTCACCGTTGAAACACTATGGGTGGAGGGAAGCCAACGGCTGGATCTTCGTGCGAGTCCCTAAGCTGATTTGGCTTGTCCTGTCACTTTTGAGTGGTACAGGGGAGAAAAGGCTTCTTTCCCACGTTACCTGTTGTTTTTTTATATGGATATGCTATTTCTGTTCCTAATCCTAATCCTAAACTAATTTTAATTGATTAGTGAACTAATGGAAGACAAAGTTGGACTCATGGAGTTTGGGGAATAATTCGGTGGAGGAGGAGGGAGGAGAACATCTTAGGCCTAACAAATGGCAGCACTAGCAGTAATAAGCACATATTCTTGTAGATAATTGATTAGGAAGGAATAAGTACTCTTTTTGGGGGGGACGGACAGGATGCCTGCACCTGTGCTTGCACTGCATCCGTACCGGTCCGAAGGTTTGGACTATCTTATCCTGAAACTAATTTTGGTTGTCCCTTGATTTTTATTGTTCCTGGTGATTATTCGTGATTCTTATCTTTGGTGGATCATACTTGGTCTGAAGAGTTGTTATAACAGAGATGGATTGTCCAACTCCTAAAACTTGTCCAGATTATTTCAGGCCGGCCCTGCGTACGAGTGGGGTTGGGGGATCTAGAACACTTGTTTGGGGTTGACACGCACTTGTGTTAGTGAGTGGGAGAATAATTAGGAGTGGGAAGGTTTTAAGTAGAGATTAATAGGAAAAGCTGCTTTGATGGTACTTAACTAACGAATCGGAAGAGGAAGCACATTCTTTTGGGCTTTCCTTTTTCTTTCTAGACGTCGATTTAGCATTATGCCACTACAAAGTTGGGAGGCCTTTGGGTAGGCATATATACATCTCAAGCAGTAGGCATTGATAAGACCACATGCTTAGTGGTAAATAATATGCTACAATTACAAACACATGATGCAGCTACTTGACCCCCTAAAAGGAAAATCGAGGTCAAGCTTAAGTTTATTAAACTGAGTGGGATGGCAGAACCTAGGTTTTGTACAACCGGGTCGGGCCTGGCCAAAATTTCGGTCCAAACCCTCTATGACCCCATAGGCTCACTCTTTATCATTTCCATCTAAAGCCTTACTGTTTCGCCCATGATGACCTCCCCTACAAGTAGGGGTTCGCTCAAATTTTAGATAAGCCCTCAATTACTCAAGGTGTTACGTAGGCTGGACGGCCCAAAGTCTGTATCGGGTCCGGTCACGGGCCGGCCTATCAGGTCCACTTCTATATTGGATTCAACCTGGGTTTGTGCTCCATGCTCGGTTGTCCTAACGGATCATGTTTGGTTTACACCTTCAGACCTATTGTTCGATCGGAGATCCGATAAAAACTCAATCCATATATATATATATATATATATATATATATATATATATATATATATATATATATATATATATATAACAAAATTAAGTAACGAGCATAGGGATGTTTAAATCCTGAACCTCAAAAGATTCGACGGTCATAGCTCAAGTGGTTAGGAGGAGGAGTCCTCCTGAGGGAGGTACAGGGGTTGCAGGGGTACAGTAATATTGATTACGTCGGTGACTTAGATTAGAGAATATCTAGTAGGAGATTTGTATATACACCTGCAGGTTCTCCAGTTAGTTGGAAGTGGATACTTCAGAATATGTGGTAACACTTTCGACTACGGAGTTAAAAATTACATAGCTATATTTGAGGCACAAAAGAGGCCGTGTTGTTAAAAGGTCTAGTCGACAAGGTTTGAGTTCGATAAGGTGCAAGTTCCCTTGTTTTTGACAATCAAAGTGCAATTCATCTCACGAAGAATTTCGTATACCATGGGTGTATGAAATACATTGATGAACGGTATCAATAAGGAGACTGATCTTTTGAAGATTGATTATACCTAGTAGGCTTGCTAACAAAGGTTATTCATGTGGAAAGTTCAATCCGCATTGACTTCAATTCAAGTACTCAAGTTTGAGGAAGGTTTCAGGTCTCGGTAGGAGGGTCGTGGCAGTTTTGTCGTTCTGGACAAGGACCGTGTCAAGGCAGTTTTGCGGTTTCAAGTAAATACCGTATTGATGACCGCATTTAGTTATGGGCAAAACTATGGACGGTTTCACGATTCTGGCTAAAGACCGTGCCGATGGGGTGAAAGAAAATAGATGCTAAAGTTAAAAGAGCATGGAGTATCGGCAATATTTTCTTAGTTGAAAGCCAAGGTGGAGATTGTTGTATATGACTCGTGTTCAAATATGGAGTGCGACATACATCGACCGGTGATTGGACAAGTTTGGGAGGAGTCAAAGCATCGATACATGACTCAAAAGAGCCAACTGTATCAGACCGGCATGTCTATGGTGTATCGTCGGTATACCGTCGGTCTGTCGGTGAACTGAGATTTCGTTCCAACATGTTTAACCCACTCACACTATCTTCCAACGGTATACCAGCAATACGTTGGCGGTACATCGGTAAGTCGGAATCTACTAGAATCCATGAATAGATCAGATCTAAGATCTAAGTTGGTTGCCATCGTCGGTCCATATTTCTCATGACTTTGGGAAGATTGTGAACCCCATTTAAGGGTCTCCTTGTGCCCTAGATTGGGTGTCTTGATGACTTGAAGAAGCTTGGATGTCATAAGGATTACTTGAGAGTTCTTGAACAAGAACGACCTTTATCTTAGGATTTGCTATGAAAGCCACCGAGGGAATCTAGAGAGAGGAAGAAGGAGAACTCGTTGGAGATCTCGTAAGGGAAGGTTTCACATTACATTATTGTGTTTGTAATCCTTATAAACTTTTCTTTCATTGATTCAATAAAGTTATTTATCCTCTTGTCCCGTGAAGTATGTCTGGCTTTTGACTGAACCACGTTATATTGTGTGTTTGCGTGTTTGTTCTTGGTTGTTAATTATTTTTCGGTTAATTTGTGCCTTGTTATTCTCGTCATTGTGAGATATTTGTTTGTGTGACCTTCCGCGTGTCGCAGGACATCTTTGATACTACGGGCAATTAACCCAGTCTGCTTCCGCTGTTGTTGTTTCTCTCTGGAATCGGAACCGTTCAGCATGCAAATTGCCAGATTGGTTAATCATTGTTGTTGCTGGTGTTATTTGCTGTTCCTCTTGATTGCCAAGTGGTCATAAAAACATTGTGTTTCTCCTTTCACAACTATACTTCCATATCTTCTATCTTCAGCAATCGTCTTCTCCATTGATTTGCAACAGGTGATTTACCAAAGGAATTTCTCCATTGCTTTGCAGCACCATAGAATGGAGTCCACAGGATATTTGTCACAAAATCAGACTTGTCAAAAAATCAAATTACTTGAGCTGGTCGGCAACACCATAACGTTCCACAGTGTGGTTGTTGCAAAATCAGACTTGTCATAATACATGAGATATGGTCGGTAGACATGTATGGGTTGATCCAAATAGTCCAATAGCAACAGGAATATCTAATTAGTTCTCATACAGTGCTAATATGAGTGTTCTTGCTTGTTGCACCTAGTTTTGTGCATACCTATTGTATATTATCGCTTAGATAGCCATGATATATCAGAGGGTTTTGTATCATAGCCTTAGTTCTATATTTGCATTGCATCATAGTATCTTTAGGGTTAATTTTAGAGACTATTTAAGCACTATCTTTTTAGTTTAGACCATAGTTTTTGTGCACCCGAGTGATTGTTGTATCATATATAAATTATATATTTGTTGTCCTTTACTCCAGTCCTTCATCAATCTGGTTATGGAAATGAATGCGAATTTCTTACAAAGTCTTAATAATGTCTTTTTCCCGGGACTAAGCTTGATAAAATCCCAAATTAGACTCACTCAGGTCAGGAGAAGTTCGTGATATGGTGCTCTTGGATACCGGAGAATAAACTTTAAAGTAGTTATGCAGTACATTATTTATTTTTCTATATGTTCTGCAATCTTTTTTGGTTTAGGTATTTTTCTTGATGAGGGGCTATATAGTGTACAATATAGTTTCATCTGTTGGGTAGGAAAGAAGTTTGCAAAATGAAGCGGTTTGCTATGGCATTCATTCCATGGCTAATTTCCATTTGATCAAATTACTTGGCCATCGCATTTATGTGGATTGTCTTGAAATTTCTATTTAATTGTCTGATCGATTTTATCGGATTAAGCACCTGGTTACTTACCGAAGTTGATCGATGATTCCTTTTCTAGAACAAATATTTGCAAATACTTCTGCAAGTGGTAGTGTTCTTAGTGTTCTTAGATGTTTTGGATTGTGGCCATAAGAAATTGAGACCATATTTACTTACTGAGCATAATGCAAGAAGAGAGTTTCTTAACAGTCGACCACAAAAATTTGGAATAAAGGCTTGATTGTTGTTGTTGTTGATTGCTATCGGTGGGTTTACATTAGCTATTTAATAAAGATAGTCAACTTGCTACTTACGAAAATATTCATAATTTGGCTACATTATCGAAACTTTATTTTTGTATTTCCCCCTTTACTCTTTTTACATATTCAGATAAGATGACCCAACCAGCAACAAAGGCTATTGGCCCAAAGAGGTGGAAAAGAATGATTTATTGGTAATTGGCTGGTGCATGCAAGTAAAACTACAGTGCAACATTTGTTGATCAAGTGATGTTGAATATATGTAAATCTAAGGGTTAGCTAGACTTTGGCATTTCTGTTTCCTAAAGATGTCTAACTTAGGATTTGGATCTTGAGTTGACGGTTACATGTTGACCATCCCAAATATGTTAAAATAAATTGAATTAGAACTAAAAAAATTGTTTATGGGACCCTAAATTAATTAACCATAAAATATTTATTAACATATTTTGGATGGTCAACATGGATCATCAGTCATCTCAGGAACCAAATTCTAAACTGGACATGTTTAGGAGCCAAATGCCAATTTTCGAATGTTTCTGAAACCCAAAGTCTAATTAACCAATGTTTTGTTAGTTGTACTTTGGAATCCTCGTGTTTAGCTTTTGTTGCGGCGAATAGGAAAATACTTTGGTTAAGTAAAAAGAAAAAAGGAAAAGGTTTTAGTGTTAACATTTATTGTAAGATGATTATGCAGCTGCTCTACTACTAATCTTTGCACAAATGTTGCAGTAACTGTTGTTATTGTCATTTCTGCTATATAATAACCGTTGTTGTAATAATATAGAGAATTCTTGCAACATTTGTTAAGTTGATTGGATTTACTTTTATGGACAGCACCGAACAACATGAGATTTTGTCTCGTCGGAATTCAAATTCCAAATATCTTGAGGAAGGGTATTCACTAAAGAAAAGAATGCTGTTAAATAGTTATACCAAACACTGTTTGTGCTCCTCTGTTCACAAGTACTTTTCTTTTTTGTACCATTTTTTTTTCAGTTCGACTGTAGTCTAGGGGTGAGTCGGTTTTAGACCGAAAACCGAACCAAACGGTTTGGTTCAGTTAAAAAAAATCGGTTCAATTTCGGTTTTGAAACTACGATTTTTTTTGTTTGATTTCGATTTCGGTTTTGGATTTTTGTTTCGGTCCAAAACCAAAAAACGAAAAAAGAAAAATATTATATATATATATATATATATATATATATATATATATATATATATATATATATATATATATATATGTTAACAAAAAAAAATATTAACAAAAAAAATACAACAAAAACCAAAAAATCAAATAAACCGAAAAACGAATCGACTTAATTCGGTTCGGTTTGATTCGATTATGGGCTATTTTGGTTCGATTTCGATCGAATTCGGTTTTTAGATATTCGGTTCGGTTGGAACCGAATTAATCAAATGTTCACCCCTACTATAGTCTAGAGACGTTCAAGTAAGAACTTGCAACATAAATGTGAAAGGTGGATTTCACTAACACGGAAAGTGTACTTATTTTTCGTTTTAGTCCCTTGGAAAAAAAATTCAAGGAATGAGATACATATAATCCAACAGCTCTTCATGGCCGAGTTTTAAAAATTAGGAACTCATGAGGGTTTTTTTTCCCCTTCCATTTTAAAAAGATGAGGGTGAATATGATGAAGTGATCTCAGTTCAATAAGAAGTCGACAGAGGTTACCAGAAAGATATATATATATATATATATATATATATATATATATATATATATAAAAAAAAAAAAAAAAAAAAAAATATATATATATATATATATATATATATATATATATATATATAGCAAATGACCTCTAGCCTTGTGGTTAAGAGAGATGCATGCGGTCCGAGTGGTCAGGAGTTCGAATTCCAGTGGGAACGATTCTAGAAACAATTTACCAGATTTTAATATATATATATATATATATATATATATATATATATATATATATATATATATATATGGGATACGTTTTTTTCCTTTAGCTGGTAGAAAAGGATCAACATATGCTACTGCAAGTTGCTATCAACTATTGTCTTTTCCAAGTTGGAGTAAGATTTCTGACCCTGAGGAAATCTGGAATCATTTTTACTATATACTCACTTGCAGAATACTAAACTATTATTTGATATGCATGCCATGGAAAATTTAGACTCCACTGACCACTTTGAAATGGCATGTGGAGTCCAAAATTTCCATTCTCGTTTACTATATATATTCTTTGGAACCAACTGACCACTCAGTCCCAGTGTCCCAGTGGCCGTAGCCCGTTGGAAACGGTGGAGCACCCTGGCGTAGTGGCGCGGGTTCGAGTCTCCTTGAAGACATGATTCCAAGCACCATTAAGAAGTGGACACCCTAAAAAAAAAAAACAAAACTGACCACTTGCAAGAATAAAAATTGGTCAAGGAGGGGATAAAATGTTCTTCAAGATCAGTGGTACTTTTGAGTAATCAATCTAACATGATAAGTGGCATGCATTACTCCAGTTTTCCTTTCTAGCTCTAGGTATAATAAGGATACCAATTTATTAGTGGCAGGCAGTGGATTTCTGATTCATCAATTATATATAGGATTAAGAAGAACGTGATTCCATCTTGCATGCATTCCTTGAAGAATTTCATAAAGCAACACTACTAGTATATTTTGGGGTTTGTAGAGTACAAGTATACAACAAACAATCAGCATTGCAATTTGCAAGTGGGAGAGAAGAAGAGACCTAACAACATCTATTCATCCTTCATCTTTTAGAATGACAACTTTGCACCATTCTTACTTGCAGATTAGGGGTGAGCATTATTTGGTTTTGGATCTACAACCGAACCGAGTTCCGTCCGTTTGAAGAAAAAAGGGTTTTGAAAATACTTAATTCTGCTTCGGTCAGTTTTGGCCTTCGGTTTCGGTCAAAAAACTGAAAATCGAATAAAACTTGTACAATTATTGAATGCCCTCAAAATTTATACATATTTTATGATTTAAAATGTGTATATTTTGAAAACAATAGTTCTATGTATGTACATGTTTTAAATCTCAACTTGATAATTTAACAACTAGTCCAATTTTGGACTTTGAAATACAACAAACATATGTATACAAATGATAATTTTTAATATAACTTAACCACAATCCTAACTTTGGGCTCGAGCCATTAAATAATAAAAATAGTTCAACCAAACAAATATGGTTATGGCTAATTTTTGTTCGGCATTAGTTTTTGACTATTTTGATTTATTCGATTTTGACTATTTCAGTTGGGATGTTCACCCCTACTTGCAGGGAGGATCCAATGAGTCTGACAAGGACTATTGCATAAGTTCTCAAAATTGAAGCATAATAACTAATTAACATTTTTGCAAGCGCACATTTTGTTTAAAAGATCTCAGAAGGGAGATTCGAAGCTTGACATCAATCTCAATTTCAAGGTACCGATATGAAGCCCATAGCAACTGATAATGCTGATCAATTCTAACAATTACTGTTATAACTTCAATGCCGGCCAAATAGCATTTGGCTGCATTTTCATCTTCCTCTTCTTCCAAAACCAAAACAAAAACTAAAATATTAATATCAATACAAAAAATTGGCTGCATATATATTGAACTTCTCCATAGAACATAGATATATAATGAATACGTTAATTAAGAATGGAGGTTATCAGAAGAATTATTTGAAAATGAAGGAATTTGTTGAATCTAAGACTAAACCAACATCATCAGTGTCCTCAAGATTCTTGGACTTGATATAGGGGACTTTAACATTCATATTCTGTAACATAAACACACAAGTTTATGCTTACAACTCTAATAATATTACTTCCGACTCTGATTCAAAACTGCACAACAAAATATTGACCGAAGCAATAGACGTTTGAGCGATGTTATGTTCCAGAGGTCATTCAAGGAACTTTATACCATATCCCATTTTAATCTCCCCTCCAACCTATCAGCTTGTAGACGACATAGCAGTTGAAAGAAAGAATATGACCGACTATTCAGATCAGCAAGCTACTTTTGCAAGATTGTTAAACAATCCTATCCCAGAGAGTGGGCGGTGACAAAGCTACACGCTCTTTTCATATATACAGCCACCTTTCTCTTCCCCTCTACTCCAGATATGCGATGGTGAAGATGCAACTAATGAAGATCCTGAAGAAGTTCTATTCGTCTGTCGTTCCTGGAGAGGAAAGATCATGCTCCATGAATAGCCAGAGGAGACTAGTTCATGGGGAGGCAGATGAAGAAGGCTTTAGCCACCCAACTACGCGCTGCCTCTCCTCCTACTACAGCATCTTTGTGGCACGCATGGCCATGATGGTAAGTTGATTTTTCTTCATTTGTTTGCTTTCGGTTCCTGCAGAGTAACAAACAATTCAAGTTTTTGTGTAATTTTTCAAAGCATATATATGCATATGAAGTGTTCATATAGTCCATACAGATACATATAACTTTGATCATCTCCATAATTTGATGCATCAAGATCCAGTAAACAAAGTGAGATACAGTAGAACTGGAAGTAAAATTAGCATAATGCATTATATTAAAAGCATGTAGTCAGTAGAATATAAAAGCAACCATATTAAATTAGCTTTTCTGATGTTGGTAAAGTATGTTATGTACCTAGTCATACTCGTGACAATACATCCATATACAAATGACATGTAGCTTCTTTCCTTAGTGGCTTGAGTCTTTTCTAAATTTAAGCATATTAAAAATATGATAGTGGAAGTTACTTAAAAACCTAACCCTTAGAATGCTAACATTAATTGCAAAGATCCTCCTACCCGACTTTATGTATAAGAAATATAATTTTCGCCTCAGGGTTCGTTTAATTATACATCTCCAACAATGATTTTGCTAACACAGAAAATTGGTAAAATAAAATATAATTATGATTCCCTTGGAAAGGTGTTGTGATATAAATCTCCAGAGGATTTCACCGTGAAATATCAAAACTTGATATTACTCATGATTCTAATCTCTCACAATTATTATGACACATTTCATTTGACTAAATTCATAGCCCTCCAATACAGAAATATTAGCTAACTTGCTCGTAACATAAGGAATAGTTAAATGTTTTAGACAAATATCTAAAACATATAAGAATACATTTTGGCGTATCTGGTATTTCCATTCAATCAACATTCACCCTTTCAATGGCTCATATGGTGCTTCAAAATGCCTATGCTCTTCTCATATATAATCTGTGGAAGGATTAAAGGTTTCGATATTAAGTTATTTTCTTGGTAAAATGATTATGCACTAGAAAGCTATATTACACTGCATGTCTAATGACGGCTTTTACTGGCTACTCCACATCAAATAGTTAGTTATGCATGCATTCACACTTATTCCACATTCCCCCAACTTGAATCTTTGCTTAAAGAATTAAGATTTCAACCATTGATATATATATCATAGTTTTGCATTACTCCATAGGTAGCATATTGCGACAAATAAAATACTATTCTGGATCTGCATAGAAGTCAATTTCTCGCCGAGTGGTCCTAGATGCATATTATTCACCATTTCCTACTTCTAAATACAGGTCATGCTGGCCATTCTCATCGGAATGTTGACTATACTGACATGGCATTTTACAAGGGTATATACAACCACCTCTTTAAACAGCTTAGCTTATGGGCTCCGTTATGAGCTTTTGCAGCGACCCATACTAAGAATGTGGAACATTTTGAACTCCACCGTTGAAATAATTATCGCACAAGTTAAGCTTTCCGAATATGTAATTGGTCGTTATGACATTCAAGTCTCCCGAGAAGAGCAAGATGAGGTGGAATTTTCTCTTACTCTCTGAACTCGTATCCTTTCCCCACTCCAGAAGAATAAATAGTTTTATATTATTGGTTTATCTTTAATTTATTTGTAATGTTGATGTTATACAGCTATATCGAATGATGAAGAACATTACATGGGCACTTTTTGCAAGCAGAAAAGCTCTCAACGCCATCACTATAAGTTATAAGAATGGCTTTGTCCAGGCATTTCATAGAGATGTTAAGAGTAATACTACATTCTACATCTACTCAGAACTAGTAAATACCTCTTCCCACAAGAATCAACCGGGCAACCAACTCCAAAGATCCAACTATGGAAATGTCTCATCCATATGGTATAGGGAACCCCTCGATCCTATCACAGGTGAGACGATAGGTGAGAAGAGACGAATACCACCAGATGATTTGATTGATATTGCACAACTCCAAGAAGTAAGTGACGGGGTGGCATCTTGGCGGGTAACTGTGAGCAAATTTACATACTCGCCACAGCTTTCAGCAGCAATGCCAGTGAGACATCCTTCTGGAGGAAACATAGTGGCGGCTGTTGGTGTCACCACAGCACTTAAAAGTGTAGGTCAGCTGATGAAAGAGCTAGTAGGCTTTCATAGTGGCTACATGTATTTGGCTACTAGGGAGGGTTATGTACTTGCCACATCCACAAATGCTCCCCTATTGAGGAATACAACAGCTGGTTTGAGGCTCGTGTTGGCTAATGACTCTGACAATTACATTCTAAGATCTGGAGCAGAATGGTTGCAGAGCACATATGGAAATCAGTTTCCTATCAATCATGAAGTTCACGCTCAGAATGTTATCTTGGGAAAGAAGAAATATTACATCGATTCTTTTTTCCTAAATCTAAAGAGACTCCCTTTGGTGAGTTGCACATGTCTATCATTTTGTATCATTAACCTAGGATATACAATCAAGCTATTCTAAGACACTTGATAGATTACTTTCTACTGGATAATTCTCAAAGTTCATTTATTCAGTATCATCATTCTTCGTGCATAAACAACTAAACAAGAATAAGATGGTGTGGATTAAGTGGCTAAAGTATATGGTTTTCGTTCAGTAATAAATTGTTTTTATTTATAGTAAGTGCCATAGACGAGTACATCAAGATCACCCCTTTGGTCATGACAGGCAAAGACATCAAGCTTTACATTCTTGGCCATAACAGACAAATACATCAAGATTTACACCCTTTGTCATGATCCTATATGCTAAAACATAACGTAGAATGTTAATTAAATTGGGAGTATCATACAATATACTAAACAAATTCATAAAAATTGTTCATTCTCACATACATTCAGTGAAAGAATAAGAAACCTCCAAATCTTTGGATTTAGATGATAAACACGTTCTAGGTCATTACTAATGAGTGGTTTTCAAGCTGGATAAATATTTTGTGTCCATAGGATAAGATTTAAAGTCCTATGATGACTTTATTACGAATTGGAATAGCCTTACAAACATAGTCCTAGAAAGGCTTCTAGTCATGAATCAGGTAGGTAAGAAATGGATGTAGATTAGTATGTTTTATTCATCTGAGAGGTGCCTGAAGAAATCAGGAAAAAAAAAGAAGTTCCTATGTCTGTAGGCCTAAAAGAAATCACACACAAGCTCATGGATTTTACATGAGAACTACTCTGTACTATAGGTAATTTGTCATAGTTACTTCAAGTGACATGTTGATAAACTATATTAAGTAGAGTAGATAATGAGTTGATGATAGAGACCAATATTGTAGTAACTCAAATAGAGCCTCACTTATTATGTGATCTATACACTTTTGGTGGTCCATTACTGTCTAGGCTCTATATTCTAGTATTTATGTTACACTGATGGAGTACATCACGATTTCCAGAATGTCCAAGCAATAAGTGTTTGATACAGATGTACATTGTATTACTAATTACTCACTTATGCATCTTTTTATACAATGTGGTGGAGTTATTCAATGAGTTTGTACTGTTTTTGGTTTAGATATTTGTCGTTTGTTATGTAAATATAATAGCCATAGAAGATGGCCAAAATTAACAGGTGGTTGTACTAGCACCGAGATTATAGTCCTTTTAAGTATACAAGCACTGCCCCAAAGGATCAGCATTTGGAGACACAAACTGACCATAATAGGTGGTTGTAGTAGCAACGGTACAATAGTCGTTTTAAGAATACAAGCACAGCCCCAAGTGATGAGCACTTGAAGACATAAAACTGACCGGTTTCGTTCATTTCCCCCTGGGTGACGCACCAAAATTACCTCTGCAAAAAAATGTATGTATGCTATCTGTTATTAAGGTTAAGCTAATATTTATCATCATCTAAACTGTAGCTCTGTAAGACCAGTAACCAGATAGGTATTGTTAAGTGCAGCGTAGAACAGTCAACATCTTCGACACATTGTTAGGGTTGCTATCGTGTCGGTCCGGGTAGTAATAGATCCGGACTAGTAACTCCTATGGATCCAAATTTTGGACCCAAGCCCTGCCTATACATGCTAAGGGTTGGGACCAGGTCGTCTGTACAGAGAACTGTAGTCTACCTGTTCGCCATACAACTCGGGTTGGGTCCGGGTTCACTGCACTATATAAAAAGTAACTAAAAACTTATAATTCATATATTTTGTCTAAAATCTTTCTATATCTGGTGTGAGTCAAAGTCTGGGTCCTATAGGATTTAGGTGGACCCGAATCCTACTCTTTTTAGGACCACTCTACTTTGGTAATGGAAACTACCTGCCCAAAACTGGATCCAGGTCCAGATCAGGTAAAACCAGGTTGGTCCAGTGCCAAGTGGGGGTAATAGCATCCTTAGTGTATTTCTGGACAAGAGCCACCAGTCAAAGCAAAGAACTATTGCTTGGTAGGAATGAAACACAATTGAAGATTTATGTTGAGGATCATATATATGAAATTACATTCTATGTGGAGATGCTCATCCACTACGCATGTTAATCTATTGTTCGATGCCACTATGCATGTTTACATGACTGTTGGTATGGATTGATATTGTAACTGCAAAAATTAAGATAAAATGATGCTTGGTTCTTGGTGTGGATTACCTTAATCAGATTGCTTATGGTTAACAGCCGAGCTTATAAGAGCCTGATCCGTGTAGGTATAGTAACAATGTAGGATGCCTGCACAACCAAACTGAGTTCAAATTTTTGGATGAAAAATATCTTAAGCATTCGAAATCCGAGACAAGGGTATTGTAGACATTAGGGTGAACTTAAAGGAAAATTGAGAATATCGATTTGGAACTTTTAGGTTGAATAGGAATAATGTATGAGTTTGATGGTGAATAAAGAAGGAAAGAACATAAGGTACATTTACTGAATCACTCGATAAGATGGGATGATCTCACACCATGGGTAAATATCTTGGAACCACACCAAGGAGTCACATCCATGATCCAACTGTCCATGAAAGTCTCAATTTTATTTATTAACCATTCAACCAGAAATAACAAGATGTTTAAGCGCTATATATAGGCCTTACAAAAGATAAGGTATACTGTGATTCCTATTCAAACTCTTTTAAATAAACTGTATCCAAAGTTCAACAAGAGAAACATATCTAGATCCGAAGTCTATAAGTCTAAATAAATAAAATAACATAAATCTAAATAAATAAAAGATCCTAAGTATCTAGTCCCAATCACATATGGTCACCTTAATTCACCTGAGGTCATTCGTTTGAAACGGAGGGTGGATACAAATTATAAATCGTTCAGTGTGCACAAATGTGTATTTACAGGAAGAAGCAAGCCATGCATTTTGGATCGTCTAAGTCAAGTTCTCCAGAATCATTAGCACATAAAAGAATTTGTATATTAATTAATATCTGAGTTCTGTAACAGGATTTAAAATGTAAACACCCGATATAATGATTCCCGTAAAGTGTACAACAGTGATTATGCACCACTCAGGTTTGCAATTTTTATTACTTCATGATTCTAAGCAAAAATGTACAACATGCATTATACAAGTAATCCAAAAGAAGTTTGTGATTGTCACTTTGCATTATATTAGAATTTTTTTTAAATTTTTTTTAATGTCATGATTACGAAAACTGTTAAGACATGAACAGAAACAACAGTCCAACAAGAAAACAAAGATAAACAGTGAGACTCTTGCCTGCTGTAGTTCTACGTATTTTGCCACGGGACTGTTTGGTCTCTTCATATTAGATAACTTTTTCAGCTGAGTATGCTGATATCTGATGGTTGTTAAGCTTTCTTCAGGTAGGTGTGATCATTATTCCAAGGAAGTACATAATGGGAAAGGTCGATCAAATAGGTTTTACAACATTGGTTATACTGATATCAGCTTCTATGTGTATTCTGGTTATTGGATGCATTTGCATATTTATATTGACAAGTGGTGTATCAAGGGCAATGAAACTAAGAGCAGAGCTAATAAGTCATTTAGATGCAAGGAGACGAGCAGAGGCATCTAGCAGCTACAAAAGTCAATTTCTCGCAAATATGAGGTTAGTAAGCATTTCAATGTGCACAAACAGCCAAATATTCATATTTTCTTTTCTCACAGTTTAAAGCCAATATCCTCATGCGGAAAAAAAAGGAACACTAAGGGTGTGTTTCGATGTACCAGCAAATCATGATCTTTCGTGATATTTGATGAATTTTGAAAAATGGATTCCTGATTAGAAGGGATGTCTGAACACCTATCCATAATCTTAAAGTTTCTAAATTATGGTGGATAAATTAACTTCGATTTAAAAAAAATGGAAGTTAATGATTTTAGTTACTACAATCTAGCAAGCATCAACAAGACCCAAATGGATAACAATAAAACCTTGATATTGATTTTCTTAATATTTCAAATCGAAAAATCGTTATATATGATACTCTTCTTCACTAAAGATCCAAATGTCCTCCAAAGGTCCATTGAGATGTTAATTACCAATTTATTTTAGTTTATCTAGTTGTCTATAAAGTAAACTACAGAGTGATCTTCGGGGCAGCTACTCGTACTTTTCATAATATGCAAGTTATTTCCAATTTCTCGAACAATGAGCTCTATGCTCTTATCTTCTTACTTTGAATTGCAGATTTCCCAATACTAACTAAACGATGAGGATACTTCATCAATATGTTCATCAGGTTTCATCAAAAATGTTCACCTTATTAATTTCGACATAAGATGTCAAAATGTAGAAGGGACGTCTCTGTTTAAGATTATAAATTAATTTTGGTGCATCTTCATGTACCTTTTTCATCCATGTGAGACATTATCATCCATCATGATTCCAAAATATGATCATCAAATTACTTATCAGCTGCATACTCTTGTTGGGCTTGTTCGGAATGTAGGATCCTAGAGTAGAGTCTGACGAGTTAAACAGCCAATCTTAACAGTTGAATGTTGTATTCTCATTTAAGCCCTTCAAGATATACCATCAACAGACAGTTGAATGTTATTCTCTATATAGTATAACCAAGGCAGACTAAGACCTAAATCAAGATGACCAGTTCTACCACTATATTCATCTCTTCTTTCCCAAGGGGTCCAATGGGTAGACTGCTACAAACTTTGGGATGCGAGCATATTCCTATTGTTTCTCTTCACTGGAGTAGTTTCATCCAATGTAGGTCATTTGCGTATACATTAAGGTCCATCCATTTAAACTTTGGGATGCGAGCATTATTCCTATTGTTTCTCCCGTTATTTTTCCTATTCTCTCTAAGTTGTTCTTGGTGCTGCATACAAATGTCACTGCCACACCAATTCTACATTACATGTTCTACTTGCATCTTTCTAGAAGTGTACTCATTCTCAATTTGAGACTTTCAAAGGTACAACAGAACTGAATATTAATCCCAATTGAAATATATTTTCATTATCATGTAATATGCAATTCATTCAAATGAATGTCTGCTTGATCCCTAGCTGCTTCTGATTAACTTCAGGTTTATTCTTTTATGTTTCAGTCATGAGCTGCGAACACCTATGGCTGCAGTGATAGGTTTGTTGGACATTCTTATATATGATGGCTGTCTCAGCAATGAGCAATTTTCCACGATCCAACAGATTCGCAAATGTTCAACAGCATTACTCCGGCTACTTAACAATATCTTGGACCTTAGCAAGGTAACGCTAAAACCTAAAATCAGATGTAATATTGTAGCATGTTCAATGACAAAAATGAATAAGAGTCCAATATATCAGCTTAAATCAATAAATGGTGATGCTTTTATTGTTCCCAAACTGAAAGTTAAAATGATTGGTACTTATCATCATAACCAGCAGACTATTGAACAGCAAGAGACCACATATTTATCATGTAATAACACATGAACTATGGGGCATGCTTTTAGCAAGCATTCGACACACATACACTAGTGATAATTGTATAAACAATACCCTTTCAAGTAATCATTAGACATTTATGTAGTGAGCAGCAAGGACAAACCATACTTATTATGCCTTTGAAACACTAAAAACATTCCAAATATCTTCTCATCATGGTAGTAGAATTCATTTCCAGTTTCATTTTGGATGTAATGGGTCCAGTATGTAACCATCTCTCTTTCCATAAAACAAGACGCACTATGTTGTAAATTAAGAATCCTAGATGATGTAAGGCATGTCAAAAGATTATGAGGCACATTGCTAGTAATTAGGAAAGCTGCTAAATGGATAAACAATCATGTACAAACCATATCCTCAAATGGCACAAATCTTTTTTGGGGCACCACAAATAGAATGTATCAAACCAAAAAGTTTGGCTTAAAAACTGAAACAGATACATATATTTTTATTAAAAACAAAATTTTGAATAAAATAAAGGCATATATATATAATGGGCGGGTGAAAGAAGGAAAGGACAGAAGTACCAACGATATGTTTGTTGATATGCATGATCAACGAATCACCTCGTATATGGCAGTGTGACAAACAATGCATATTGTTTGGAAAGTAATTGTAGTGAAGGGAGTTAGGTTTAAGAGAAACTGAGTAGAAAAACATGGGAACCAACTTTTGGGAACTCCATTCAGATTTCAGGCCCAACAATTGACAAGGTATGGGAACGAGAAAAAAAAAGTATATTGCTATTGTAATGAAAGTAAAGTCAAAATAAATATATAAAAGAGTGCTAGTGCGATTCGGCTATGAAATTGACCCGTGCATTGTCCAATTTACCAAAAATAGTTAAATCAGATGTATACATGAGAGAGCTAAGCACTCAAATATAAATCAATCAAACTCTCATCCAATATCTAATAGTAAACTAAATCTCACCCCCACTCAAAGGTGTAATGTCCTTGTTGCAATCCGTATGAATGCCCAAGTCTGACAGCAGTGGAACATATTTACTAGGTAGCCCTGATATGATTTATCACACCTCGGCACATGGGCAACCAGGACATGACCCCCTACCTGCGACACAAGTGCACATCACTTAAACCCATGTTGCCAAAATGGTTAGCCCATATGTATATACAGGACCCAATTACTCAAATATAAACCAATAAAACTCTCATCCCATATTGTGGTTATTAAATTTTTGGGTTTCACAAATACGCCATATAGCAAAATTATTTCTACCTCTTTGTTTAGAGACTCTTTCACGATCTAGGAAAAATTGGAGGGTTCTTCTTGGTTGTATGAGCTTTTCTCAAAAACTGGAAGTAAGGTAAATTATCGAAACCCCCTCCCATTGTTATTTTATGTACCTTCCACTATTTTCTCAATTCTGCTCGTACAACTGAATGAACATAATGAAGTTACCTTCCATCCAATAAGAAAACTTCAAAGCACTAAAAAGGAGAAAACTTCAAAGCACTAAAAAGAGAGAATAATAACAAGAGATGAATGGTTTGGCCATTATTTCTCCTCCCCCTCTCCCGGGTTTTTGCCCTCACTTGCCATCATCGAGCCTGACAAGGAGGGGAACGACGAAGACCGGTCCCTTCCCGACCACGACCTACTTGTAAACTACCTGACACACCCCCTCTTAATTTGATCTCTAGAACTCAAACTCATCACTGATTCAACATGCAGCACAGAAGACTGCCACTAATTCCAGTGGTTATTTGAGGCAGTCCTCATGGTTGTCAGTGAATTTGAACATAATTTGCCAAATCTTATCGTATATCTTAGATTATATTATTATTTCATTTTTTTTTCTTTATATAATTAGTTTATAGGGATTTCATTAGAGGAGTTTCAAAATATTTAATATAACACCCCCATGGCCATTGGATAGATTTATCAGAAGGAACAAGTGCAGATATTTATACTTTCAAGGATATAAACTGTAACTTGTAGGTTATACAAGATTTTATTTTATTTTATTTTGAAATAAATTGTAGGTTATAGAAACTAAAAAGTTGGTTAAGGAGTTGTATATGTATGTGAGCTAAATATAAATAGACAGCATAAAATTAATACATCTGAAATCAAACGTCCCTATTGTACAAGGACAACAGGGGATATATATGGTGCATATTTACTATTCTAAAAATAGCAAAAATGATATGTCAAAACATTGAAGTTACTGATGATTAAATAAAATTATAGAGGTCATATCTCTAGGAAGAAATATATTTTGAGCATTTAAATAAATTTATACTATTGCATTTGCAACATGTCCAAAACTGAGCATAAATGACAAGAGAGTACTGAGATGATTGAGCAGCAAAACAAGAAAAGTTAAGAAATGAGCATATTTGTGGGAAGTTAGAGGTGCTCCGGTCGAGGAGAGCACAAAGGAAAGTACTTTGGTATGATAGGGATATGACACAAAGATCAACATGTGCACGTATTGGAAGATACAAGCATTTTATTTGAAGGAGCTGCTAGGCCTACGGGTAGATTACAAACATGAAGTTAGAAAGGATATGATAATTGCTAATGCTGCAAGGAGATGGCCATTAGTAGAGCTGATAGAAGAAATTATATATGTCTCTACTCGCCAGCCCCACAGATTTAGGGGGTTTGTTGTTGCTGCAGTTGCATTTAGCAACTTATATCAAAAGTAAGAGAACTAAGTCATGTAACACCACTGACTGGTTAGAATTTGTGGTACAAAATCTGTCATCCTTTGTTGTACACCTACTCGTTGGCCAACATAACTTGTTGGCATTCTGCCATTCACAATTTCTATTGCTTTTAGATTAACCTTTAATATCCATGTAGGTTGAATCCGGAAAATTAATACTTGAAGAAGCTGAATTTGACTTGGGGCAAGAGCTTGAAGGACTTGCAGATATGTTCTCAGTGCAGTGCATAAACCATAATGTGGAGATCATACTAGATCTCTCAGGTATGCCAGCCACTAATTATATAAAGCTCCTTAATACTGTACTGTTCTTCTAAATTGCCAAGGAATATTGATCATCAATCAGCAGCGTGTCGTATTGTCTGTTTATATGAAATTCTGATCACGAAAACCAGTGATGAATGATCTTGATTAATTGGTGCATGCAACTTCCATCGGACACTAATAACATGACAGTTCCATGTATAAACGACTGCATTTAAAGGATTCTAACACACTTTATTTAGTAATTAGTCTTTTCTGCATACTATGTCATAAGCTTTTAAAACATCGAAAATTGAAGGTTCCATAAAAAAATTGTTATCAAGCTAAGCCATTAAAAATGCTCAGCCATTAGAAAACATGGGGCAAAAATTGACTAACATACCAAGTGAGAATTTAAGAATCTGATTCAACACACTAGGACTGACCAAATACAAAAACTACAATATCTTCCAGTTCAAATCTTAGTCAAGTAGAAATGAGTTTAAATATAATTAAATGCCCCTACATGTTTAAAGACATCTAATTAGCAAATAGTGAATGATAAAAATATTTGCACAATTATGCAATTGCATAGCATGTGATATGGATGAATCGACTAGCAAATGACTGACATGATAACTAAAGTCAATAGGCCCAATTTAGCTTCACAAAATCACAAAACTAGTCCCGCAAGATACAGTGACAGAATTATAATATCAATATGCTCATGTGCAAACATGAAACTATGAAGAATATCTCATCATCATCTGCACATAATTGGTGACAAAAAATTGCTTGTGTGTGGAAGTTCCATACCTTAATGAAACTGAGAGTTTGTAATAAAGAACTTGACCACTTTTATTTACAATAAAGTATGACCTGCAAACAAATATTTAGTTAATATTCTATAATATAATACAAGTAGAATGATTTAAACCGTGCATCTTCCATATGATATGTCTATTGTTTCAATTGAAGTCCTCCTATGACATGCTGCTAAGTCTTACTAACTTCTTGTAGATAACCTGCCAAAAAAAGTTAAAGGAGACTCTGCTAGAGTTGTTCAGATATTTACAAATCTCATCACCAATTCAATAAAGTTTACAATGGGTAAGTACTTCTTTTTTTCCTTAGCTATAGCCTGCATAACTGTATTATTGGTGACTTATCTGTAATGTCAAGAGAAACATATCATTATGCATGTGAACATCTCAAGGAAAACTAGAGTGTAACAAGGAAATTTTTGGCCAAGCAAGAATTGTATATCCGTCTATGCTACACCTTTTTTTCGGAAATATTGTATACAGATTACAGAGTACACATTCGAAGTAAAACTGTGATTCATCAAGTTGAAGCTTAGGGTATAAATAATCTTTAATGCAAAAAAGGGTTGAAGAGATAATGTCAATTGCCTAATTGGAAACAGAAATGTGAAAGCTACAACTTGGCTGTATACTTAAATCAGTGTTAGACATTTTTCCCAAAAAAATAAATTAAATTAAATTTAAAATTAGACAACTATATTTTCAGAGGTCAAGCTACTACGTATATATAAGCTTCTGCTAATGGATAACAGAGCTCTTTGTCACGATTCCAGGTTATTGAGTAAGAAGGATAGGAAAAGCAAACAAGAACTAAGAATCTTTATACGAACATCAACATCATTCAGACCTTATTGTAACGTTCCAAATGTTGAGCCCCGCCCGAGGCCAAGTTGCATAACCTTTCCACGGACCAAGGTTAAGCGGGAAGCTTCCAGAACATTCTAGAAAATGACGGAACTCTCTAGAAGATAGTGGATCTCTCCGGAAGGCCCAAGATCATTCTAGATGGCCCAAAATCCTTCTGGATGGCCCATGAAGTTTTCTTTTATGTTCTTAGGGAATAATCCTGGAATATGTCGTTCCAGTTATGGTAGGAAGAATAATCCCTGGAATATTCTTTCCAAAAGTTTCCATGTAAAACTCTATGAGCCATTATAAATAAGGGGGAGGCTTCATTTGTTCCGCACCACCTAAAACTTGTAAGCATTCTCCAAGCAATAAAGAAATTCTTACGAGCCCCATCTTTGCTCCACTCTTCTTAATTTCCTTAGCGATCTAGCTAAGTCGTGTTAGGAAGGCTTGCACGAGTCTTCGAGAAGGAAGATAGTGCGCCGCACGGAACGAAGTGCTAGCAAAAACACAAAGTCCGTGACAAGTGGTATCAAAGCAAATATTCGATCGCCCCTATGTCTTCGACCGAAGCAATCCTCGACGAGCAGTCCGCATGGCCTAAGGAGAAGACGAGGCCCTCGAAGAAGGACAAGAGCAAGGAACTATCGGTAGAACGGGCTCTTAGCGAGATGACGTCGCGGATAGAGATGTTGCAGAAAGGTGTGACGGGCGTCGAGTTCCAAGTGGAGCAAAATCAGATGGCTCACAAGGAGGTCGTCCATGGTTTGGAGACCGACGTCTCCACTGCTATGGCGCAGTTCCAGGAGCAACTCCGCGAGATGCATGCCGAGTTCGAGGAGGAACGAAAGGCTACTAAGACGGAGATTGTCGAACTGCGCGAGGAGCTAAAAACCAAGACGACGATCCTCGAGAAGGCCATTGCTGGTGGTGCGACTCCGAGGAGGGAAGCAACACAGAGAGTGAAATATCCAGAACCCAAATCCTTCACTAGCGTGTGAGACGCGAAGGAAGTAGATAACTTTATTTGGAATGTCGAGCGGTACCTGAAGGCGGTTCACATTGAGGATGAGACCGACAAGGTAAACACGGCGTCCCTGTATTTTTCTGATGATGCTATGTTGTGGCGGCGACGCAGGTGCATCGAGATAGAAAAAGGACTTTGCTCGATCGAGACTTGGAAGGATCTCAAGAAGGAGATCAAGTCTCAGTTCTACCCGGAGAACGTGGAGTATGTTGCGAGGCGGAGCTTGCGACAACTCAAGCACACCGGGTCCGTCAAAGATTATGTGGCGGAGTTCACCCGCCTGATGCTTACCATTTCCAGTATGGGCGAAGAAGATCGTTTGTTCTTCTTCATGGAGGGTCTACAACCATGGGCGGCGCAAGAGTTGCAGAGGCAACGCATGTCAGATCTGAACACGGCCGTTGCGACGACCGAAAAGCTGATGGAGTATCGACGGAGCGATGCCCCCGAGCCCAAAGAAAAGACCACCACCAAGTTCAATGGTAGGGGAGCCAAGAAGAACAACGGAAAGGGAGCCCCGCCGAAGGACAAGCAGACTGCGAAGCCTACGAAGGAGCGAAAGATTGAGTGCTTCGTGTGCGATGGGAATCACTTCGCACGAGACTACCCCAACAAAGGCAAAAGGGTGAACGCAGTCCAAGACGAGGAGGACGAGGAGCCTAGAAAGGGGGCTTAAATGTGTGCCCTGCGCCTAATGAATGCTTTGAGGAGCAAGACGGTCGTGGCCAAAGCCCCGAATCGAGAGCTGATGTATGTGGATGTGAAGATCAACGGCCACAACACAAGGGCGATGATTGACACAGGGGCAACCCATAACTTCATCTCGGACGCGGAGATCCAACGCTTGGGTCTGGTGCTTGAAAAAGACTCAAGCAAGATGAAGGCGGTCAACTCAGAGGCGCGCCCCGTGCAGGGGGTGGCCAAAGGCATGAAGATCCAAGTGGGAGACTGGATGGGTGTCACCAGTCTCACGGCCGCACCATTGGACGACTTCAACATGATCCTTGGGATGGACTTCCTCACTTCAGCAAAGGCGATCCCAATGCCACATCTGGGAGTTGTCGGGATCATGGAGGAGAGCTCCCCGTGCATGGTGACTATTGCACGAGGCGAGCTTGTGAAGGGGAAAGCTCTCTCCGCCTTACAACTCAAGAAGGGGATGCGACACGGAGAGATGACTTATCTTGCGGTGCTCAAGACGTCCTTGTGGAGTTCGGGGACGTCATGCCGAAGGAGTTGCCAAAGAGGCTACCTCCACAGAGGGAGGTAGACCATGGCATCGAATTGGAGCCGAGCACGAAGCCACCCGCCATGGCTCCATATCGCATAGCCCCGCCCGAGCTAGATGAGTTGAAGAGGCAACTCAAGGAGCTGCTAGATGCAGGTTTCATCAGACCGTCGAAGGTCCCGTATGGCGCACTGGTGTTGTTTCAGAAGAAGAAGGATGGAAGCCTTCGTTTGCATATCGACTATCGTACACTAAACAAGGTAACTGTCAAGAACAAATATACCATCCCGTTGGTGGCGGACCTATTCGACCAACTGGGAGGCGCAAGATACTTCTCCAAACTTGATCTGCGCTCGGGGTATTATCAAATCCGGGTTGCGTAGGACGACGAGGCTAAGACAGCATGCGTCGCGAGGTATGGCGCGTATGAGTTTCTAGTTATGCACTTTGGTCTAACAAATGCTCCTGCGACTTTTTGTACTTTGATGAACAAGCTCTTTCATCCCTACCTGGATTGGTTCGTCGTGGTCTATCTCGACGACATCGTGGTATACTCAAACATGATGGAGGAGCACATTGAGCATTTGAAGGCCGTCTTCCAAGTGCTGAGGGAGAACGAACTCTTCGTCAAGCAGGAGAAGTGCTCATTTGCTCAAGAAGCGGTGTCGTTCTTGGGACACTGGATCGGACATAGCAAGATATGGATGGACGACGCAAAGGTCCAGTCCATACTGGAGTTGGAGGCTCCCACCATGCCGACGGAGCTGCGATCCTTCCTTGGCCTGGCGAACTACTACCGGCGGTTCATCCGAGGATATTCCATCATCGCAACGCCTCTGACCGATCTGCTGTGGAAGGATCGGACGTGGAGCTAGACGCCCCTATGCGAAGAGGCATTCGAGGCACTGAAGCGGACTGTGACGAAGGAGTCGGTCTTATCTCTGCCGGACTACTCCAAGGCGTTCGAAGTGCATACGGACGCATTCGACTTCGCCATCGGTGGGGTGTTGGTACAGGAAGGGCACCACATCGCATTCGAGAGCCGCAAGTTGAATGAAACTGAGAAACGCTACATGGTGCAAGAGAAGGAGATGACCGCGGTTGTGTACAGCTTGAGGACATGGCGGCACTACCTTCTCGGCACTAAGTTCGTGGTCATGACGGATAATGTTGCCATGAGCTACTTCCAGTCCCAGAAGAAGCTGTTTCCGAAGCAGGCGAGATGGCAAAAATTTTTAGCCAAGTTCGACATGGAGTTGCGGTACAAACCCGGCAAGGAAAATCAAGTGGCCGATGCGCTCAGCAGGAAGGCCGAGCTCGAATCAGTGTGTTTGCTTAAGGGGGACGTTCTGCACTGTGTTCGAGTGGGTATCATGGAGGACCCGCTTACACAGGCTATAGTGAAGCTTGTCAAGGAGGGCAAAACCAGAAGGTTCTGGCTGAAAAACGGGCTTCTCTATACCAAGGGCGACAGGGTGATCGTACCCAAGTGGAGTGGCTTGAGAAGACAGCTGCTCAAGGAGTGCCATGATACGAAGTGGGCTGGACATCGGGGCAGAAGCGAACCTTGGTGCTGCTGGAGGCTGCCTACTACTGGCCTCACATGCGCGAGAATGTGGAGGACTATGTGCGTACCTGTCTTGTGTGCCAGCAAGACAAGGTGGACCATCAGAAGCCCGGGGGCTGCTGGAGTCTCTTCCCGTGCCGAGCCGGTCGTGGGAGAGCATTTCGTTGGACTTTATCTCCGTACTGTCGAAAGTGGGGGCGCTTGGGTCCATTCTCGTGGTGGTGGACCGATTCTCCAAGCACGCGACCTTCATTGCTGTTTCGACATATTGCACGGCAGAGGAGGCCGCGCGACTGTTTATCAGCCACGTGGTAAAGTTTTGGGGCATCCCGGTGAACATTGTTAGCGACCGAGATTTTCGCTTCACAGGAAAGTTTTGGACATAAGTGTTCAAAATCCTCGGGACGGATTTGCACTTCTCGACCAGCTTCTACCCGCAGACGGACAGACCGAGCGGATCAATTCGCTACTCGAGGAGTACTTGCAGCACTTTGTGAGTGCCAACCAGAGGGATTGGGTGCATCACCTCGACGTCGCTCAGTTCTACTATAACCTTCAACGGAGTGAGTCATCGCATAGCAGCCCATTCGAGTTGGTGATGGATCGCCAGCCACTTGTCCCGCACACGCTGAGTGCGACATCCTCGAGTAGAAGTCCCGCAGCCAACCTGTTCACTTCAGATTTCAAGGCAAAGGCGGACATTGCTAAGGCATTTCTGGAGAAGGCCGCAAGGAAGATGAAGAAGTTGGTCGATGCGAGGCGAAGGCCAGTTGAGTACAAGGAAGGGGACATGTTGTTGGTGAAGCTACAACCGCAACAGTTCAAGGTGTTCCGGAAAGTGCACAAAGGACTGATTCGAAAGTACGAAGGCCTCTTCCCCGTGCTAAAAAAGGTAGGCAAGGTGGCCTACAAGCTCGAACTCACTGCCAAGCTGAAGATTCATCCAGTCTTCCATGCCAGTTGTCTAAAGCCGTACTATGAAGACTTGGAGGATCCCAGCGAGGAGTTCCGAAGCGACCCACAGCGACCATGACGACGTCCTTCGACAAGGAAGTGGAAGCCGTGCTGGACAAGAGGACCATTCGTCTGCGAGGTGTGTCCCCGTATGTGGAGTACCTCATCCAATGGAAGGACATGTCTTATGGCGAGTCTAGCTGGGAACGTGCTGATACGCTGGATCAGTTCGAATCCGAGATCCAGGCGTTTCTCAGCGAGTATGGTTGACGAGGGTGTCAACGCCTTAGGTGGGGGAGAATGTAACGTCCCAAATGTTGCGTCCCGTCCGAGGTCAAGTTGTATAACCTTTCCACGGACCAAGGTTATACAGGAAGCTTTCAGAACATTCTAGAAGATGACAGAATTCTCTAGAAGATAGTGGATCTCTCCGGAAGGTCCAAGATCATTCTAGATGGCCCAAAATCCTTCTGAATGGCCCATGAAGTTTTCTTTTATGTTCTTAGGGAATAATCCTGGAATATGTCGTTCCAGTTATGTAGGAAGAATAATCCCTGGAATATTCCTTCCAGAAGTTTCTATGTAAAGCTCTATGAGCCATTATAAATAAGGGGGAGGCCTCATTTGTTCCTCACCACCTAAAACTTGTAAGCATTCTCCAAGCAATAAAGAAATTCTTACGAGTCCCATCTTTGCTCCACTCTTCTTAATTTCCTTAGCGATCTAGCTAAGTCGTGTTGGGAAGGCTTGCACGAGTCTTCGAGAAGGAAGATAATGCGTCCCACGGGACGAAGTGCTAGCAAAAACACTAAGTCCGTGACATTATAGCATCATGATGGGGTTAGCTATGGAGCTAAACTCCCTCAAGAAATCTCCACGAAGAATTGAGTATTTTTTATGACATGTTGTCTGTCAACCCTCTAGGTTGGAGCTGACTCTTGCCAGTGCAGTTTCTTTCATGAGCAAAAAAGTGGCCTGACGAGAGAAACTCAAACAACAGTTAGTGACTAGGTAGACATGCCCTCTCTTTAAGCACATGAAATGGCATAAGTAAGGAGCAGTAGGTCAAGTCTCCCTTAACTAGAAAAGACGAAAGATTTGCTATATGATCACCGTTTCTGTAGCAAAAGAATCCAAGAGCCAAAATGGAAAGAATTCCAACTGAGAACATCTAATGGATGGAATATAGAATATCGAGATAACTAAGATAAGATTTGAAATGGAACATGGCTTCACAATGGGAAGCAACTTGCAAGTCGTACAGGTAGAACCAGAAAAGGATTTTGTAGACAGCAGTTTAACTGGAAGCTAACATTTCTTTTGGTGAGATCATGCAACAACCAACTATTGCGTGAACAGGAGCATTAGGTTAAATTTCTTCCGTGGTAGAGTCAACCTATGACAACACTATTTTTATGTAAAGAAGCAAATCCCAGAACAAAGAAATAAACAATTTCTAGTAAGCTTTCAACATAATCCTAGATTACTTGCAGAAATTTAATTGTCATTGTTTGGGAGAATTATGAGAATAAAAATAATAAACTTCTACGAACCTTGTTCTTTTATATGAAATATTGAGGTTAGACAGTAAATAGAGATAGACTTGTACTTGTGAAAATGGTCAGACATCTATCCCTCAGGAAGACGAAAAACTCAGTTAAGCAACCAATCTCAAATATATAGTGTCATGAAGAAAGAAACTTTCCTACCAAAGTCCACCTCCATGAACACTAGGCTAGCATGACAAAGAGCTACAGTGAGAAACAACTCTACTACTGTCTCACAAACTAGAACTAATATGCTAATCTAAAAACTATCCATGGTTTATCAATCTGGAAAAAAACCATTTACATCTGTTCAAGATTAGACAATAAATTCAAACAAACAGTGAGGTCCAACTATCACTAGTTCATTTGCTTGAAAGAGGGTATCAAACATCACTAAGCATGCGTGCAGAATGGTGTGACACGAAAAAAAACAGTAAAAACTCAAATTAAGTAACAAAACGATGGAATCTTTCCTCTCTTTTTTTTACTTCCAGAATAGGTTAGGCAATTTCCTTCCGGCTCCACAAAGTTTTTAATCCTCTCTTACTAGTAATGTCTTTCAGAGGGCCACATTATCTTGCGTGCATGGTGTGAAAGTTTCAAAGGTTCGAGCATGCCCGAGTTGGCCAATATTCAAAAGATATCACAAAGTACACCGAAAAGAAAATTCAAGCAAGACGAGAGCAGTACAGAGACAGATTGCAAGAAAAATGACAGGATCACTCTTTGCTTTGAAGTAGAAGATACAGGATATGGTAAGCTGCATTCTGGGTCTTTTAAGTTTTGTATGATCTATAATTACTTCATTACAGTTATTAAGGTTTTAACGCTCACAGGAATTGATCCAAGCAAATGGGAATCGGTTTTTGAAAGCTTTGAGCAAGCTGATCCATCAACAACAAGAAAGTAAGAAGAGTAACCAACTTACGTTTCATCAACTTGTTTATCTAATATATATTAGGTAGTAACTAGCATTTCTTAGCCAAATCGGGCATCGCTTGGAGCAATGATTGTAAGCACGGTTTGCAGCCTATACACGTGGAATCAAGACACGGGATTAACCTCTCCATATAAGGGGGTAAAGCTATGTATGCTTCAACCCTCCCCAGACACTTCATTACTGGGGAGCTTTGAAGTAGTGGGATGCTTTATATACCAGAGATATACCATGATGACTGAGTTTAAACATGATTACTATTCATACTAATAATAAGTATCAACTTATGACAAATAGAATATGAGAACTCCATGGGCACACTAAAAGATAGTACGACTATTTGCAGGCACGGAGGGACTGGTCTTGGACTATGCATTGTGCGAAATTTGGTCAGTTATACTTTCCCATTGTTTGAACTTATTTGATTAGTCTAACTTACCAAGTATGCAAATATTTAATGAAATTTCGTCGAAGTTTCATGCAGATGACAAGGATGGTGACGTAATCACTTCTCATGTAGAAACATCGCTAGTTTTCTAAAACAACTCCAAAGATGAATTTTTATCTTATGAACTATGACAACCAAATACAAAAAATGATTATAAGGATAATATTAGAATTTTAGGATAGCATAGTTTAGTATTGGTTTCCAGACTAAAGAGTCATTATAATTGTATACTTGAGCAGCAATTCTCTAATGAAGGTTGACTTCCAATTGAAGGCAACTTAAGCAACTCTAGAGGGGGGTGAATAGAGTGTGTGTCACAATTTATTCAATAAAACTAAGGCTAGTTACCAACTAAAATAATAACAAGTATGGAAAGTAAACATAGTAAGAAGTCACAAACGTAAACACCGTGATGTATATATTGATTTCCCTCGTGGAGGACTAGTCCAGTCCCGAGAACTTTTGCTCGATATTAATCCAAATTTGAGTAATAGCTTACACCACGAGTTTCGATCCGAAGTGCTCACCAACTTTTTACAACCACAAGCTTTGATCCGAAAGGCTTGCCGACTTCAACAACCACAAGCTTTGATCCGAAGAGCTTGCCGACTTCAAACTCTGAAATAAAATAACTTGGAAACCAAAATTTACAACAAAGATCAGCAATAAACCCCTATAAATTGCACTAGTTATAAATGAACTTAATATGCACATGAAGCAAGATTTTCCACGGTTTATGTTGTTTGCCGATAATACTATGCTAGTTGATGAAAGTATAAAAAAGTTAGCTTATAAAATAGAAACATGAAGAGAAGCTATAGAATCTAGAGGATTCAGAATTGGTAAAACCAAAAGAGACGCTCAAGAGAAAAAAGGGAAGGGGTAAATCATATTGATGACCAAGAGAGATCAAATTGATAGTCGTTGCTATTTAGGATCATTCGTTCACCATGGTGAAGAAGTTGAAAAGGGTTTCTTTAGTACAATAGAAGAAGTTGAGAAGGATGGCCAAGAGAGATATCAAAGTGATAAGTCTTTGTAAATTAGGATCATCGTTCATCATATTGAAGAAGTTAAAAGGATATATTTAATAATGAAGAAGTTGGATGGTTGAAGCGGAAAGTACGAGATCAAAGATAACCTTAAAGTTGAAAGAACAAATCTATGGTGACAGATACGGTTGAGGTTCAAAAGGATGTAGGCATTGAAGATAGAGGATTATTCTTTTACAACTATTAGATAAACTACGGTTACATGTAAGAATGTCTAACTAACAAACTTGTCAAAAAAATGTTTATAGTCGAAATGAACATGCTTATAATAAGTAGTAAAGTATTGAAATACAAGATTAAAAAAATGAGTGCCTTAGTGGAAAATTGGAGGTGGTGTCAATTGTAATACACTTCATAATTTAGTTATTCTAGTTTACTATCAGTTTAAGTTGTGTTTGCATATTAATTCCTTAATTAATATTAGAAAACTTCTATTAGAAAAAGAACAATGGTAAATGTTTAAAACTGCCCAAAATTAGTTCTAATAGTAAAATAATCTAATTAAGTGTTACAAAAAATGCCTTTCTTAGAAAAGATAACAAAAGAGAGATGAGAAGAAATGAATTCTAAAAGCAAAGAAGAGAAATGGAAGAATGTTTAGAAGACAAAGAGAAGTGAAAGAGAGGGAGGAAGACAGTGAGAGACAGATGAGAGAGGAATAGAGAGAGTGACGGTTGAGAAAGAAATGAGGTGAGTGTAGAGATAGGAGTTGAATGTGGGGAAAAAACATAATGTCTAAACTAATACTTTTGCAAAATATCCAATTCACTTTTTTCATTTATAAAGTTGCAAGAAACAATTAACTGGCTTTCAACTATGGGCAAGCTTGACATTCAGAATCCTAGAGGAATATTACAAAACTTTAATAGTATGAATAATCTCTTGCAGAGATTAACGACTTTCTATGTTTATACATGCTTTGAAACTTTTCTACCATGCAAGTTAGTAAACAATCAGATATTTTGTTGTTAGCTTCAATCTGTATCATTAGCACAGCTTCGCAATTTAGATAGTAACAGTTTGCAATTGTAAATGTGCCTAGGTTAACAAGATGGATGGAGAGATAAAAGTTGTTAAGAAGGATGGTCCAGGGACCTTAATGCAACTAAAGTTGGTCCTTGGAATGCCCGAGGATGGAAATAGAAAGCACTTCCAAGCAGAATTTGGCAAACATCGTTTGATGGTGAGTCTATTAATTCTCCTTTATAAAAAGTTGCTTGTTATGTATCATTTACTAATGAGGTACTTCAGGAAAAACCTTAGTAATGCAAACATTACGGGGAAAACTATACTTTTGGTCACTGAATGTTTGCAAAACTTAAGTTTTAGTCACTCAACGACCAAAAATATATATAGGGAGTGACTAAAACTTAAGTTTTGCAAATATTCAGGGACCAAAAGTATAGTTTTCCCCAAACATAAGTGTCATATCATGTAAGAATAAACACCAAGAATATTTGAATCTTTCACCAGAGTTGGGTAAAAATTAAGACACCAAGGTTGAGATCATCATTTTCCTCGCTTGCTCCTTGAGTTGAAAAAGGAAAGTGGGATGAGACAGTGGACTTTTTTCGCACCACATTTTCAAGACCAAAGTTTGACTTCCATGGTGTTCGAGGAGAGAGGGATGTTCAGTTGTGTTTCTTGTTTTTTATGATACCAAGACCTGATCCCATGTTGTTTTCTATATATATAGAGGAGAATAAGAAATGGCAGGTACTACTAAATTTGTAGAGAGAGAACTCCTCTGGAGAAAACCAGCATGCTCTCCATAGGAGAGTTTCTCCTTATTTATAACAAGTCAAGAATACAACGATAAACTCAAGTATACAAAGGAAGAGTTAAGGTGGTAAAGTAGATTCTCGACGCACTCTACAAAGATAAGACTCAAATAGTAAACATGATCAAATAAAGATTGGACACTGAATTTTGACTAAATCTTAAATATTTGACTCAAATAACCTATAAACCATAGGATACTAATCCTAAAACACACCAAAAATTGGTGCTGAGTGCTGACTCAAGATTCAGACCACCAAAATTCCAGTTTTGCGGGAACAGAATCTGGTCCCTTATTTCCAACATGTCCCAAAGGATGGAAGATTTCAGAAAAGTAAGCACGGAAATTTTTGTCCATAACTTCTCAAGAGATCTAGTAGAATAGTAACAAGGTATGAGCATTTTATACTGTGAAAAGCAGCATGAAACAACTCAAAGAACAGTTTTTTTTAAGTTAGCAATTGAATAAATCAATTGACGTGTGAACTTATTACTTACCTAGTTTTTAACCAGCATTTCTCATGAATGCTAGGAGCTATCTGTAACAGTAAACAGAACAGAAAAACATATTACTATTAGACCACCAATATTCATAGGTTTGAATAGGGTTATGAAACTAAAGTGGAACAGGATGTGTAAATGCATAGGTTCGGACGGTTATGAATTAAGATGAAACAGAATGGGTGAATTACTAGATAATAATTGCTTCCTAGTAAACTGAATGATTGCTTCACAAAAAAAAAATATTATCAGCATTGGTCACATGAGTAACCTTCATGCTTTAGCAATAAAACATAAAATAAGATGGATATGCACATTAGCATATCAACCTACTTCTTCTCTACATTTGATAACGAGCATGAAGTGCACATTCTGAGTTCTCTGCAGGTAGTGTACTGACAATGAAGCAACAAAAAGAAAGAAAAAAAATCCCCAATTTATTCTTTAGAAATAAGCTATTGGACACAAGTTTTTTTTTTTTTTGAATTACGCATACACGGTGAAGACTGAGGTGGTAACTCCTGAAAATGCACATGCAGGTATTACTTGCAGTAAAAGGCAGCACAGGCAGATTAATCGCATGTCAATGGCTAAGAAGAAATGGAGTGTTCACTTGGGAAACATCTGACTGGAATGGACTCGCACAAACCCTTCAGCAAGTTTTTAAGGGAAATGGAATTCTTGAGGTTGGCCTTGACAAGGGTTCAACAAGTGAACCTTTGATATTGAATAGGATGAGAGTTGTCCCCAAACAAACTGAAGTTCCAAACCTGAACAATTCCAACGTAGTCATTGTAGTTGACACCAATTTATTGGACCAGAGTACAAACATATGGAAAGAACAACTGATTTTTCTAGATCAGTACCATAAAGAAGCAAAATTTGCATGGGTTCTAAGTCATGACACGTCCAATGACATTAAGATGGAGCTACGACGAAGAAGCCAGTTTTTAATGATTAACAAACCGCTATACAAGACAAAAATGATACATATTTTAGATTCTGTCATAAAAGAGAAAAGTTTGGAGAATCAAAGATGTGAAAGTGCACGATCTGCAAACATACCTGACAGCTTGCATGAGTGCCATGAGATAGATCCCATTCATTTTGAAGCTGTCAGCTCCCACGAGTCTTCAGATATTGAAGAAAATGTGGATCTGAGAAATAATGCCTCTCATCTCCTAGAAGAAACAGAAGAATTCATTGCAATATCTCACCATCCTTGTGACCAGACATTTGATTCAGTAAAAGAGTCTTCCCATGAAGTCCTCCTGGATAACAGCCTCCAAAACCCCAATAGTTTGCCTGTAGAAGAAACAATGCCAGATGAACTGAAAAAGTTTGCCAATTTTGGCAACCATGCAATCAATAGGATGGAGGATTCAACAGGCAATGAGAAGGAGAAAGACGAGAAACAAAATATGATAACTGCAAAAGCAGAGAAATTACATGAATTGGAGCCTTGTCCAGCTGTTAGTTTCACAGAGAAATTTAAAAATGCCGTCACTCAGAAAAATCAGATGTGCAGGTCAAAGCAAGATGATCAATATCATTCTAACTCCACTTTGTTTAACATGGATGAGTCAAGACGGAAGATGACAGAAAAGAGAACTCAATCAGCAGCAGGCATCCAACAAGCAGAACTAGTGAAAGGACGGCACAACACACAGAAGGTGACAGAGCTTATTGATAGAAGTAGCAACCGACATGAGCAGTACAACATTTTTAAAGATGATCGCTACCTTTCAAGTAAGAAGGCTCCTCACCAAAAGACTCTTGAAGGCTTGTATATACTACTTGCCGAAGATAACCCGATACTTCAACGGGTTGCAACAATGATGCTGGAAAAAGTGGGAGCTACTGTCATGGCTGTAGGTGACGGCATGCAGGCAGTAAACGCTTTGGAATGTGCTATCGGTCCAGAGGAGGGTAGAAGACGGTCTTCCTTTGGGCAAAATGTCAAAACCACAGCAATGGAACAGCTAAAAGTAGATCTGCCATTCGATCTGATTCTAATGGATTGTCAGGTAAGCACCAATCTGATAAGTCAAGCCTTATAAGTTTAAACAATCTCTCAGCACTCCATTTTATGCATCATAATTTATGATAGCTAGCTTATAGTTAAGTCAGTTCTTCAATAATTCATACAGATCAGTGAGTTTCATGCTTCTAGTGACTTTTAAACAAGAATGTCGAGAAACACTACTTAAATGACAGGGGATGTGGATCAAATCAGGTAGACCTATGATCACTGCTTCTCTAACAGTAACATAGTAACGAAATTAACTAACTATTGAATATTGATAATCCATATCCAACGTCTTAATTACAAAAATTATAAGCTTTGTCATATGGAACTAAAAGATTAACCCAATCACTTTTAAGTAATTGGATATTTGACACGGTGCACACAGAGAGAATATTTGACACAACACAATAGCTTCTGCATGTACACCCACATAACAAAAGCCTAGTAAGCAAGGTTCGCAGTATCGGTATTTTTCGTATCGTGGTCGGCGGTTTCGGATCAGAGTATCGGATTTTTCGTATCGGAAAGCAAATAATTATTAATAAATTATTACATTTTAGAAAATGTATCTTATACATTTAGGCATAATTTTAAGTATTGTTTCTTAGTAGTTTTGAAATTGAACGAAATAGTAGTCACCATTGTTGATTGGTATATATACGATAAATAACTTTTCTTCTTATACATGCTTTTACAATCTTACTATTCTTTTACACCCTTGTTGATTGGTCTTTTTTGTTCAATTTTCTTCGTAGAATTGATCGAAAAAGACACCCCCGGTGCCGGTATTGGTCAGTATCGGGTATCGTTCGGTATCGGATCGCGACATGCCAAACCGTATCGGTATCGGCCATATAGGATAGGTATCGGCCGATAATGCAAACTATGCTAGTAGGCATAGCAAGTATCTTCGCCTTGATCAGTGTTCGAGATGAAAGATGACTTCAAGTTGAGAGGAACCAATAATGTGATACCTATTAAAAAAAAGGAGATTTCAAGTGTTAAAGTTAGATGTCTAGGCATAAATAGTGAACAAGAAATTAAGAATAAATGACAATCATCACTCATGCATGTGGGAATTATACCCAGCCCGAATCGGGTTCATTAGCTACTCCAAGTGTATCCGCACCAGTTGGCCACCCTTGTAGGTCCTACCAGGTCTAGAGTTGACTTTTCCTATATGGTTGGTTGAGGATAAGCATATGTACTGAGTTGTGTGTTTGGGGATAAGGGATGGTTTCTTCTATTGGTTATATGGATAGATGAGGATTTGTTGGAGTCATATCTCTATTCCTCTACTATATATCTTCAAATGAAAGATCTCCATATAAACAATAGAATTATATAGAAGGAATGGATAGATGGGATTTGGTGGAGTCATTTCTCTATCCTCTACTATATAAACTCAGATGAGAGATCTTCATACGTATACAAGAGAAACAACAGATAGAAGATGATTCATATTCTCTTGGAAGAGAATAGGATAGACATATAAAAGTTTGAATCTGATGGCGATCCTCAAGCATAACGGAAGAAACATCACAACTATCGATCTCTTCTTGAATGCAACCCCTTGATTTTAGATCCAACTCTTGGATCACCCATGAAGAAAAAGAAGATTTCACCTCCAATCACTGTATGGATCTGGATGTCGCTCCGAGAACACCAAGGATAAGGTGTCTTGAAGCATCCACACCCGAGCTTCACCTTCTTTGAATCTCCATAGTCTCCTCCTTGGTTTCTCACTTAAGAAAAAAGTAAACCTACTTTTTCCTCTCAAGGAAAAACTAGATAAATGGTTTGAGTCTTAGAGCTAGGGTCATAATTTACTTATACGAGATCTCGTCAATATAGAAGACTTAATCAAGGGTAAAGGTTTAATTAAGGCCATCATGAGTACAAGCTCACAACTATCCTAATTAATTCCTAATAAGGGGTTATGTTTAATTTCTCAAATATACACAAAATTCCTAAATGATTCCAAGAAACACTAAGCTCCATTGATATATGACTCATCGAGTACTCATCAAATTGAGCCGCATACATGACAATTTAACCAATTTTGTTACTTGCTGACATACTTAATTCATTCAGTACCCCTAATGAATAAATATAGGTCATTTGCAAGTCATTAGTGATACCTGGCAATATGTCATGACTCCCCAACTAACTCAAATAGGGATACACGTCGACAGGACCATTGCAACCTGCATAACTTGTTTCTTCTATACATCAATACCTTGGATTAATTATGTGTCGAGTATAGTATACCGTCAATCTGGTATAATTAGTATTTTTCGTTCAGACCCTTATAGTCACAACAAAATGAAGATTAAAAATAATGCATGTTAGAGGGAGTGATGCAAGATTAAGATACACTCCTTGCAATGAAGCAACAACATGATTAGCTATGTAAGGGTGAGAGAATGATATAAGGCCGAGATAAGCTCCTAGTAACAATGCTACAATTGAGCTAGTGATGGAAGTGCAACGCCAAAAGATGTCCCTTGTAGCGTAGCTACAACAATAGAGTGAGCACGTAAGACCAAAAGAGAAATGTAAGACCGAAATTAGGCTCCTTGTAATAATGTTATGGTTGAGCCAGTGATGCAAGACCAAAATAGGTTCCTCATAGTGAAGCTACGGCGGAGTGAGCATATAAAGCTGAGAGAATGATCAAGGCTGAGATAGGCTCCTTGTAATAATGCTACAGTTGAGTGAAACAAAGCTGAAATAGGCTCCTCATGTGAACCTGCGATGCAGTGAGCTATAAGTCCTAGAGAGTAATGTAAGGCCGAGATTGAAACAATGATATGTAGTCACTGTAAGGCTCAGAGAACGCGTAAGGCTGAAATACTGTAAGTTTGTACGCTGATATTTGACTATACATTGGGTTTTGTGCACCCGTGCTATAGAGGCGCTTCTATAGTTTAACCTACCTAGAGGAAATCGATTCCACGATGGTAAGGGAGACATGACACCACTTCAAGGCTCTTGTGATGATGGTTTTGATAGAGCTGGTTGAAGAGAAAATTATTCCTATTGTGTATGCCCCCTGCTCTTGGGAGAGTATTGGGCAAGGGGCTGCATCATAAGAATCCAGTAATCATCGCCAACGAGTAATAATTATGTACTGAAGAACAATAAGCACGTGGCTCCATTATGAAATCCATGACGATAAATAGGAAAAGGATGATGGTAAATAAGAGATCTTGTGGATGGATAAGAAATACATGCCAAGTTGTCGACTGAAGACGTGTCCAAGATTTCTCGAGAGGGTGCCCTGCCGCTTTAATATCAGCAACGAGTTCCATTTCCCCATGTCATTAAACACCTATCCCTTTCCTTTTGTTGAGTGACTTCGTTCCTCCTCTTCCTGAATGAATACAGTGAGTCAAGTGAGTCAAATCTGATGTACCCTTGCCCCTAAATCTGGCACCACATAACAATGGAATAAGAGGAAAAAAAATCCCACATGCATAAAGAAGCATAGCGGAGTAATGTACAAGAGATATATTGGCCCACATGTAATATGTAGGGGGACAGAAATGGACATGATTAAATTAGACAGCAGATTTGCTCTCCCTATTTGTAATATAAAACTATATTGAAATCAATGTGTTTAGAAGGTTTTCATTTAATGTGCAGAGGGTTCAATATAAAATTATATCGAAACAGCATAAGGATGCTCTTAAGTATGTTCTACTATGTTAACAAAGAAAAGTCATGAGTTGTACTGCCTTTCAAGGCTATGAGTCCATTGTCAAATTTAAGATTATATATCCTTCACATTATACTAAGAAGTATATCTGATCAAAATGTATAATTCTTCTACTTTCTGAACAGATGCCAATGCTGGATGGTTATGAAGCAACAAAAGCGATACGAAAACTCGAAGCAGGAACTAGTTCACATATTCCAATTGTTGCAGTGACAGCCCATGCGATGTCATCCGACGAGGCAAAATGCTTAAAAGTAGGGATGGATGCATATCTCACCAAACCAATTGATTGTGAGTTGATGGTATCCACCATTCTCGCCCTTACCAAGAGAAATATGTAATGTTTTTCTTAACCATCAAAGCGAAAAGACAATGTATATAGGCATGAAATATTGTAGTTTGGAAGTCCACTGAGACTTTACAGAACCAGTGAACTTGTATGCTTCATGTCATTATTATTTTCTTCTAGTTGCTTAAACAAGGAACATGAATATTAACCTCTTTATGGTAAGTTTGAATATTGATGTGGTCTCGGCATACAAAAAGGTTAAACCTCAACATTAAGCCTCTGCTTTGATTGAGGGGGAAAAATAAGCTAGTGTTGGGTGGGGTTCTCAACCTATGTGGAGAAGACTCCGGAGTAGGACGAGCCTCATCTGTGTGTCGAAGAAGCTCGGAAAGTCGAAGGCCACAAAGGTAGCTCGATTTGAGCGTGTGTCATAAACTTTGGAATACCGGTATCAGTGTCAGCGGTATACCGCCGGTTAACCCTCCGATTTGGGTTATAAAAGTTACCAAAATATCATTAATAAAAAAATACAATAGTTATCAAAATACTCTTATTACATATGGCATAAAATTAAAAGGCTAAACAAAACCCTCACTTCCCCTTGTTAACCCTCCTATTTGGCAGTTGAAAAAATATGTGAAAGAAGGCTGAACAAACCCTCACTTAACCCTCTATGACTTTTCCTCTTAAACCCACATCCTCAAACCAAACATAATTAGTTTTTTTCCTCACTCAACTCTCTTCACCCAATCCATCATCGTTTGGTTCGTGGAAATGAATGGAAGGGAAAACAATTCCTTGGCGATTCCTTTCCTTTGGGAAATTACAATTTCCATTGGTTTTTTATTTTGATGTTTGAAAATGTCAAGGAATTTGGAAAAGAAAGCGAATATTTTAAAGTGGGAAAGTGATTCTTTGCTTGGATATATGGAATCATTTTCCTCCCATAATTTTTCTTCCATTGAGAATCACTTTCCTTTCCTCTTTAATTCCTTTGGCATCCAAACGTAAGAAAGTAATTACTTTACTTTCCCAACCCCATGATTCTGTGAAGCAAAGGAGATTTGGCACAGGTTTTTCTTTTCTTTTCTTTTTTTATTTTGTTTTAATGAGTTTTTCCTTAAAGAAATTGTCATGATTTTACAATAAATAAATGCATGTGAAGAAGAGAGTGTTAATGGTTTATGAATATGCTAAATGAACCTTTCCCAATTTCAATATAAAATTACAAAAATATACAGTCACAAGCAGCTTTTGGATGCACTAGCATTCTCCTCTTATTCTTTAATCCCATACCTTACAATTATATTAGTGCAAAACAAGAAGAGAAAATTGGAAAAGAAAATGAAAACGAGCTTATACCTAGGTGAGGTGATGACTACTTTCATCAATGTATTATATGATAGTTATGAAGATCTTACCAACAGCAATGAAACAATTCAACATACTCCCAACCACAGGATATTCGTATATTTTAAGGCTTTCGTGCTTATCAACAGAATATTACGATAATTCTTTAACAATGAAACATTTTTTATTAAATAAATCATCTACACATGTTTTTGGGAAATATTAGTAATTGGATATTTTATTGGAAAATTATTTTGATTTTTCTTGATTTTGGAGCACTTGAAGGCTACAGTGATAGAGATTTTAAGTGCTACATTTTGACTGTAGCCAAATTTTGCAGCACTTGAAGGCTACAGTGGGCACTTGTCCAAACTTAAAAATTGATAGAAAGCTAAGAGACACACCAGATTTGGAGCATGTGCTAACTTCACTACATTAATTTTTTGGCCCACCAACATTAACCAATTTTACCAAATAAGGAAAGAAAATAAAGAAAAAAAATAGGGAGAAAAAATCTTACCAAACATGGAAGAACAAATAAAAGAAAAAGGATGGAAGATGTTAATTTAGAGTATTTATTTGGAGTGTACCATTGTGTGACAATATCAAGAAGACACTCCAAAAGTAATAATTTACACAATTTTTAATAATTTGGACTACGTGTTTGGAGTGTCTCCATTGTTGATGCTCTTACTCCTAACCAATTAGCCATGATCAAAATTAATAGAAACTTGTTTATTAAGATATATTTGGAGTAAAAATTTAGTTGATATAAATGTGTATAACCGCATTTTTCGTGGTTTGAATTTTGGCATTCTCCACTTCCACTTTATGAGCTTGGACGTGGGAGAGTGGAGTGGAAGTCGATGAAGATATCTAGATTAATACTTATGTCAATAAAATTATTGTCCAGCGCTTGTAGATCATGTGGAAATCAGCATGGACACCAAGCAAAACCAACAGGGTTCGAACCCCCCAACCATAAAGACGTGTAGGGTCATAATTTACTTATACGAGATCTCGTCAATATAGAAGACTTAATCAAGGGTAAAGATTTAATTAAGGCCATCGTGAGTACTAGCTCACAGCGGTCCTAATTAATTCCTAATAAGGGGTTATTTTTAATTTCTCAAATATACAAAAAAAATCCTAAATGATTTCAAGAAACACTAAGCTCCATTGATATATGACTCATCGAGTACTCGTCAAATTGAGCCGCATACATGAAAATTGAACCAATTTTGTTACTTACTGACATACTTTTCATTCAGTACCCTAATGAATAAATTTAGGTCATTTGCAAGTCATTAGTGATACCTGGCAATATATCATGACTCCCCAGCTAACTCAAATAAAGAAACACATCCACAGGACCGCTGCAACCTGCATAACTTGTTTGTTCTATACATCAATACCTTGGATTAATTATGTGTCGAGTATAGTATACCGCCAATCTGGTATAATTAGTATTTTTTTCGTTCAGTGTAGTCAACAATAAATGAAGATTAAAAATAATGAACGTTTGAGGGAGTGATGCAGGATTAAAGATACGCTCCTTGTAATGAAGCAACAACATGATTAGCTATGTAAGGGTGAGAGAATGATGTAAGGCCGAGATAAGCTCCTAGTAACGATGCTACTATTGAGCTAGTGATGGAAGTGCAACACCAAAAGATGTTCCTTGTAGTGTAGCTACAACGGTAGAGGGAGCATGTAAGGCCAAAAGAGAAATGTAAGACCGAGATTAGGCTTAATAATGCTATGGTTGAGCCAGTGATGCAAGACCAACATAGGCTCCTCATAGTGAAGCTACGGCGGAGTGAGCATATAAGGCTGAGAGAGTGATCAAGGCTGAGATAGGCTCCTTGTAATAATGCTACAGTTGAGTGAGTGAAACAAAGCTGAAATAGGCTCCTCATGTGAAGCTGCGATGCAGTGAGCTATAAGTCCTAGAGAGTAATGTAAGGCCGAGATTAAAGCAACGATACAGTAGTCACTGTAAGGCTCAGAGAACGCGTAGGCTGAAATACTGTAAGTTCGTAAGCTGATATTTGACTATACATTGGGTTTGTGCCCCCGTGCTATAGAGGCGCTTCTATAGTTTAACCTACCTAGAGGAAATAGATTCCACTATGGTAAGGGAGACATGACACCACTTCGAGGCTCTTGTGATGATGGTTTTGATAGAGCTGATTGAAGAGAAAATTATTCCTATTGTGTATGCCCCCTGCTCTTGGGAGAGTATTGGGCAAGGGGCCACATCATAAGAATCCAGTAATCATCGCCAACAAGTAATAATTATGTACTGAAAAATAATAAGCACGTGGCTCCATTATGAAATCCATGACGATAAATAGGAAAAGGATTATATTAAATAAGAGACCTTGTGGATGGATAAGAAATACATGCCAAGTTGTCAACTGAAGACGTGTCCAAGATTTATCATTAGTGTGGCCATGCCGCTTTAATGTCAGCAACATGTTCCATTTCCCCCTTTCATTAAGTACCTCTCCCTTTCCTTTTGTTGAGTGACTTCGTTCCTCCTCTTCCTGAATGAATACAGTGAGTCAAATCTGATGTACCCTTGCCCCTAAATCTGGCACCACATAACAATGGAGTAAAAGAAAAAAATCCACATGCATAGAGAAGCATAGCGGAGTAATGTACAAGAGATAGAGATACATGGGTCTGGAGAAATGAGACCTCGAGACGATCAAGAAAAATCTCCTCATAGGTCAACTCGGACGGTGGAAAGCTATGATGTTAGTACGGCCCAGATGCCAAAGATGAATCACACAACTTGGATCTGAATGAATTTAGTTGTGTATCTATTAACAATAACACATCCATCTCCATATAGCTAGCCAAGTAGTAGATACAACATGCCCGTAAGGAAGGCATAGTTGTGACTCAAATTTTTGAATCTAGTGAATCGATGATACGATGTGTGTGTACAGTTGGCATATATCTTACGAAATCAGTTGTTCCCTGCTTGTGGGTCATACGTGCGTGCATGCATGATGCATACATGGGTAGAAACATATCAATGTGAGTACATGTACATAAGTGGATCAATCATTTGATGTGATCTCTGCACATTTGACGGGTTAACACTCCTTGTACATGTGAGACATGGATGGGAATGATGACTAGATGTCGACACGAGGTTAGTGGTGGTGAGCAACTCGCTAGGTCTTACTATATATAATATATCAGCAATATACTAACTTTGAGTTGTAGATGAATTTGTGCCAAGGCATTTGAACAATTGCTCGCACACCTGCGACATTATGCACCTACTCTAAATTCTGTGAAGGATTTCCTCAAACAGTGGACGGGCATTACCTTGGTGCCGTTGGGGTTCGACGACACAGAGACAGGGATCAGGCCTGTTTCCGGAGGAGGAAGGAGGTGGACTCCGGCAAGGACTGTGAGGGAGACCACGGCCGAGACCTCCTGGTTGCCGACACCCGATGTAGGTATAGCACATTTTGTCGAACACCTCTTGGGCACCCCTGAAGCGTTGTAGCATTATGCCACCCCTCCATCAGCCGACTAAACTTTATGATGTTGAAGGTATGACATCAGAACATCGTTGGCAGTTTGTTTTCTCATGGATCAAGCTAATTAGGAACTAAATAACATAAATTTGTCAGAATTTGCAAATTTTTGTACTTGCATGTTAAAATTAGCAAATTAGTAACTATTATAGTCATAACAACACATATAAAGACTAGGGTCTACTTGAACCGGTTTTGGAGTGTTTTGAACCGACTGTTTATAAAACTTACTTCTGGTTGTTCAATTTTTTTGAGGCACTAATTTAGGTCTCAAAATCGGCTAAATTATAACTTGACACCCTCAATTATCCAAAATGTTCAACTTGATACCCTCAACTTTGATAAGTGCTAACTTAATACCCTCAACTATATAATAATTTATGTTGATACTCAAAATTTAAAAAAAAAAGACAAAAATAACCCTCCCTTCCAAACCCACAACACCCTCTCTCCCTCCTTCTCCGGCAGCACCTCCCCTCCAGTCGTCCTACCCCTCCACGACTGCCCCCCTCACCTGAACCCGCGTCCTCTGGCGAAGCTCGCGCTCCCGCATCCCGCTGCCACGTGCGACACCCCCGACACCACAGCCTCGTGCCCCTGCCTCCGGTTGCTTCACCCGCCTGCGACCCCTTCGCCCCGTGTAGCTTCGGGCCAGCCCATCGCACCCCGCTCACGCGCCTACCTCCTGCAGCGTGCCCCGCCCCCCTGCGCGACCGGATGCCCCCTACGGCGACCACGCTAACCAGGGCGGCTTTGCGGTGATGCACAACGCAGGGTGGGGGTGGGGTGGTCGCAGACGCGGGGTAGGGGTGTAATGGCCCGCTCCGCCCTAGCGGAACGCCGATTCAAACGGCAAGTGCAACGACTCAAACGAGCCGTCGACCCGAAGAGTTGGCATCGACCTGATGAAGAATCGATGCAAGACTTACATTGGCCCGTCAAAGATGAATCCAGACTTAGACTTTCAAAGGCGCACTCGGAGTGTCGCTCGGCCGATGCGAACATCGCTAAGGTGGGTGGCTCCGATGAACCCGTCTTTGCTTAGCCTAAACACATAACAATACGGACACTACCACGAGAATCGCTAGGCGATAATCCCGTGCATGCTAATAAAGGACTCAACGCACCTAGCTAAGGGAATAATCCCATCTTGTATGCTTGTATAGAACATGGAAAAGAACATGGAAAATGTGAGATCTCTCGCACCGCGCTCTACGCTCGGGCTAAGGCACAAGCTTACGTTTATGTTCCTTATGTGTTCAAACAATGAAACAATGAATGGGTTACAACAATGGAACGGAAAGACTATCAATATAGTCGTTCCGAGTAGAGTATAACAACATTGAAAGACTATGGGACCAATGGGTCGCCAAGGCGACTCCCGCAAGGGGAGTTGCATAATGAATGAATGATTGAAAAAGTGAATGAACCAACGAATGAAAGAATGAATAAAAGATAAGAAAGAAAAGAATGGTTAGCGGCAGGTGTGACGGGCACGTGCAACGGGGCTCGCTATCCGCGCTGCACGGACGCCAACCTGGTCGATAACGTAAAAAGGCTAAGGGTTAGCCTACGGCTCAGAGACAGTCGTTAAGTTAAAAAGACAAGTTAATACGAAATAGTCGTAGACAAACGGCACGAGCGAGGGGTGGCAAATGCTGTGACCGTAAAGAAAAAGGGATTCCGCGGCATGATCAAAGGGGGGATATGTCGGCCTAGGCGGAATCAAAAGGGGCTTACGGGCTTAACTGGGGGGGGGGGGGCTTGGCCACCCAGGAGACGTAAGTGCGGGGTAATTTCAAGAGACTATCAGATGTGAACCAGCCGCACAAAGTGATAGGTGAGAAATTACCAAAGGAGAATATGTCCAAAATGGCTAGTGATGCCAGCGATCGGTGCATATAGATTTAAGTGGGCTTTGTTGGTGGCAATCCACGTGCAAGTCCTTGCATTGAAATCAAAGTAGTCTAAGTTAACTAAATGAAGTGCCTTCTGAACAGACTTGAATATGACACACCAAATGATCAAGAGTACTTCGAGCAAACGAGTTAGAAGACGTGCCTACGACATGCTAGAACCCGAGACAAGGACACGCACTTTACATTGAATGCTTTCATGAACTACGTTAAGTTATTTCATATGAATTGTTGACTAACTTGGTTTACGTTGGACAGGGAAGGCCGGACGGTAAGTATGAGTAAGTCGTGCATGTATTTCCATGCGACACTTGAATTTGGCAACACGGGATAGGTTATGACATATGCCATGAAATTGACCCTAAGGCAAGATTAGAAATACAATGAATGATAGAGATGCACAAAAAGTAAATAAAACGTATTTGGTAATGATGGCATTGTGGGCGAGCTAGCCTCCCCACCAGTGCATAACAATGTACTGATAATCCCACAGTCTGCTTACAGGAAGCAGGAAACGTCGGCGGGTGCGGAACTTCCCTCGAACGTGCTAAGGCGCGGAGCTATCTTTCGACCTTGGAGCGTTGCAAAGAGCTGAAACACCCTATACAGGACATAATGTATCGGAACATCGCCATAAATCATTCCATCTTGTAAGCCACTTGGCACGCCTTTTATGTTTCAGAGAGAGAGCTTGAGCGATTTGTAATACCGGCCTAGCGCTGCTTGTAAAATTCTTAAAAAATCAATAAAGAGTTTGAATTCGCTTAAATTTGTGTTCATTTACTTTCCGCTGCAAATGGGGATACTCTGTGCGACTCTGTGACCTAGCTCAAATCGGCCGTTTCTGGACTTGGCCTTGCACGGGCGCAACCTAGGCCCGTGCGGCATCACGCCTTAGCGAGGACGATCGCTCCTACGGGAGCGGGGGGTGACAGATTGGTATCAGAGCACGGCTTTACGTCCTTGGACTTCATTTCGATTCTCTCAGTTTTGAAAGCTCGGTTTTGAAACAAAAGAAGTGTGCGCTCTCTCTCGTTGTGCCTTGGGATGTTCCATACAATAAGTTTAAATATTTTCAAAAGCTCGTACGAGTGCTCGGTTGGACGGGATCGATAAGCGAAGGCCTTTGTGCCACCACGACGAACTTGAGTTGGAAGGAATCGATGCTAAGAGTTAGCAAACGCAGTGCGTGCTTGAATGAGCTTACGATGACAGCAAACAAGTACACGAGACCAAAGTATAGTTCGAACGGGATGGTTATGCATGCAGCCTTTTGGCTAAGTTGTGCAGAGTATCGCGCACCTAGACCTTCTGGTGCAATCGAGTTGCGAGCGATATCAAGTACCGCTCGGTCGAGAACGGAGATACACTTAGAGTGTCTATCGATAGGAACGCTATCGAGTTAACGCTTAGGCGTACTCGGAACAATTGACTCGGATTTTAAGAATTAGTACGAACGAACTTAGTACGTCGAGGCGATGTGAGCGATTACGCTAGAGATTCGTCAAACGAATCTGAAGGATGTCTTAGCGCATGACGCGAACGTGATTGAGGACTAGATCGTATGGCTTGAATCCGAGTGGTGTATGTGATAGGTTCGAAGAAGGATAAGAGTGAGTGTCGACGGCTAGTCGAGTGGCTCGAACCCTAAGTGGTGTATGGACGTTATAGAAATTGTTCGAGCGAGACTACAAGATATACGGATAGAACGGGTATGTCGGCAAGGCGATGCGATCGCACAAAGCCTTAGAACGCGTCATGCTTGGTTGATCGTGACTTCGAATGTCCCGAATGAGATGTCGTTCGGACAACTTGTGAGTGGGCAACGCATGTTAGAAAACGATTCGGAACGATGAATGAAAGTGAATGGTCTTGATCGAGGAAACTTAGAGGATCGCGCGTACGATTTGGGATTGATTCAAATGAAATGTGACTTGAGTTTTGAACAACGATCTTGAAACGAGCTTGAGGAATAGCGATCGAACTTGATCTTGAATATCGAGGAAATTGTGGATTATCCAACTCGGACAATAGCATCAGTCGCACGACTGAAATTGGTTGCAAAGGAAGATCGTCAGGTTACGCATATCGTCGATGGTATTGAGGCGTATCAAAGATTGATATGCGATAACTCGGGGGTACTCTAACTCGGCGAATGACGTTCGTGCAAATATCATTGTTCCGTTGGACGCTATACTTGAAATGTTAAAAATGTGTCGAGGAAAAGATAGATTTGGCTCGAGGATTTTCTAGTTGAACGAAATATAAATGGACTATCGATCTTGGCTTGGATAGAAAAGAAATGCTTGGATTTGCTTCGTTGACAACCACAACGTTGACGTTCTTATCTTATGCGAGCGCAACTCCAGCCTCGCACATGCGTCGCGCCGGATTATGGCGATCACTCCGCGTGAGCGCTGATATGGTGATTCATACAGCAGGAGTGATTAAACTTTGATGGCGTGGCAATCTGATTGCTTCGACTTGTGGTGACGCGAAGGTGAACTTGAGTATGACTTGGTGTACTTGATGATTGAGCTTGAGGATTGCGTAGGTCCAATCCGTGTATCGAGAATGAATTAGTCTAGACGCAAGCAAGAGTTACGCCCCGATGAGAATGATTATTCCACGGGAGCGTTGAATGGTGATTCATGAACCACCGTGGATAATCGGACTCGCATGAGATTGGGGCGCAACGTATTGTCCAAGCTAGACGACCTCGTGATCGAATACATGAATTGGTTAGAATTGGTGATTTGAATGGATTTGAATATGTGCAACGATGTCCTGATGCGAATAGGTGATCGTGCTCGATGTTTAAAAATCTGAGTGACGCGAGTTTGGGTAGAAAATCTCGTACTACTGATTTTAGTTTGACCCTAGGATTGGGGTCAGAGTTGGCATTATTGTTGGGGAACTATGATTCCAATCCTGACATTGACTTAGCCTCGAAAAGAAATAGCCTAGCGGTTAGGCGAGACACCCTGTTGAAATTGTTAGCAATCGAAAGATTGATCTTGAGGATTAGTAGGGATGGATAGCATGAATCACGAATATAGGAAACCCGGCTCACGAGATTCGGCTAACATGCATATACTTCAGGGATGCTTGAGTATGTGCACGATGCGACTCGAGTGAGAATGACAAATTTCTAGATCATGCGGCTTGGCTGAATGTATGTATTTTGGGGACGCTTGGAATACATGCACGATCCCGCCAAGTGATACATTGAGTTCAAGCAAGACTTGAAGAATGGAAGAGTGTCAAGGATCTTGGAATTGCGTTAAGTAAGGGATCGATACTAGTACGAGCGTGGCTCGGAATCCAAGAAAAGTGTGAGCGGAGTGTGCGTGAACGACAACAAGATTGGCCCTAAACAAGTGAATGATATAGAATCGATATCGTGCAAATAAAAGTTGGTATAACAAATTGGACCATTGATAGGAAGATATACTCGATGATAGTACAATACGTGGTCTTGAATCGGACGAAAATTTCTTAGACTTGGTCGACCCCGCTAAGTACAAATCATACTGATTTCGTGGACACGAACGCTTGAGAAACGAATCGGGTCATCTCGCTGACCGAGATAAACGAAAGTGAGTTTGCCTCAGCCTTCGACACTCGCATTTGACGAATTACAACGTGCCTCGTGCGAATATTTCAGTCCCATGACACGAAGATATAGCAACCAAGACGAAGAAACACTTGAATTGAATAAGTACCATCAAGTCTAAAATGAATGGACAGTCATCCAATAAAATTCACCAAACACGCGACATAAGACTTGGAAGGATAATCGAGCATTATTCGATGCCTTCGAACGATAGAGCCGTTCGATAGAATTGTCTAAGAAACACGACGACACGAGTTAAGAAAAGGGTAGGATGACCTGCACTCAGGAAGTCTCGAGGACGAGACTTATTTTGAGTGGTGTATGATGTAATGGCCCGCTCCGCCCTAGCGGAACGCCGATTCAAACGGCAAGTGCAACGACTCAAACGAGCCGTCGACCCGAAGAGTTGGCATCGACCTGATGAAGAATCGATGCAAGACTTACATTGGCCCGTCAAAGATGAATCCAGACTTAGACTTTCAAAGGCGCACTCGGAGTGTCGCTCGGCCGATGCGAACATCGCTAAGGTGGGTGGCTCCGATGAACCCGTCTTTGCTTAGCCTAGACACATAACAATACGGACACTACCACGAGAATCGCTAGGCGATAACCCCGTGCATGCTAATAAAGGACTCAACGCACCTAGCTAAGGGAATAATCCCATTTTGTATGCTTGTATAGAACATGGAAAAAAACATGGAAAATGTGAGATCTCTCGTACCGCGCTCAACGCTCGTGCTAAGGCACAAGCTTACGTTTATGTTCCTTATGTGTTCAAACAATAAAACAATGAATGGGTTACAACAATGGAACGGAAAGACTATCAATATAGTCGTTCCGAGTAGAGTATAGCAATATTGAAAGACTATGGGACCAACGGGTCGCCAAGGCGACTCCCGCAAGGGGAGTTGCATAATGAATGAATGATTGAAAATATGAATGAACCAACGAATGAAAGAATGAATAAAAGATAAGAAAGAAAAGAATGATTAGCGGCAGGTGTGACGGGCACGTGCAACGGGGCTCGCTACCCGCGCTGTACGGACACCAACCTGGTCGATAACGTAAAAAGGCTAAGGGTTAGCCTACGGCTCAGAGACAGCCGTTAAGTTAAAAAGACAAGTTAATACGAAATGGTCGTGGACAAACGACACGAGCGAGGGGTGGCGAATGCTGTGACCGTAAAAAAAAGGGATTCCGCGGCATGATCAAAGGGGGGATATGCCGGCCTAGGCAGAATCAAAAGGGGCTTACGGGCTTAACTGGGAGGGGGGCTTGGCCACCCAGGAGACGTAAGTGCGGGGTAATTTCAAGAGACTATCAGATGTGAACCAGCCGCACAAAGTGATAGGTAAGAAATTACCAAAGGAGAATATGTCCAAAATGGCTTGTGATGCCAGCGACCGGTGCATGTAGATTTAAGTGGGCTTTGCTGGTGGCAATCCACGTGCAAGTTCTTGCATTGAAATCAAAGTAGTCTAAGTTAACTAAATGAAGTGCCTTCTGAACAGACTTGAATATGACACACCAAATGATCAAGAGTACTTCGAGCAAACGAGTTAGAAGACGTGCCTACGACATGCTAGAACCCGAGACAAGGACACACACTTTACATTGAATGCTTTCATGAACTACGTTAAGTTATTTCATATGAATTGTTGACTAACTTGGTTTACGTTGGACAGGAAAGGCCGGACGGTAAGTATGGGTAAGTCGTGCATGTATTTCCATGCGACACTTGAATTTGGCAACACGGGATAGGTTATGACATATGCCATGAAATTGACCCTAAGGCAAGATTAGAAAGACAATGAATGATAGAGATGCATAAAAAGTAAATAGAATGTGTTTGGTAATGATGGCATTGTGGGCGAGCTAGCCTCCCCACCAGTGCATAACAATGTACTGATAACCCCACAGTCTGCTTGCAGGAAGCAAGAAACGTCGGCGGGTGCGGAGCTTCCCTCGAACGTGCTAAGGCGCGGAGCTATCTTTTGAGCCTTGGAGCGTTACAAGGAGCTGAAACACCCTATACAGGACATAATGTATTGGAACATCGCCATGAATCATTCCATCTTGTAAGCCACTTGGTACGCCTTTTATGTTTCAGAGAGAGAGCTTGAGCGATTTGTAATACCGGCCTAGTGCCGCTTGTAAACTTCTTGAAAAATCAATAAAGAGTTTGAATTCGCTTCAATTTGTGTTCATTTACTTTCCGCTGCAAATGGGGACACTCTGTGCGACTCTGTGGCCTAGCTCAAATCGGCCGTTTCTGGACTTGGCCTTGCACGGTCGCAACCTAGGTCCGTGCGGCATCACGCCTTAGCGAGGACGATCGCTCCTATGGGAGCGGGGCGTGACAGATTGGTATCAGAGCACGGCTTTACGTCCTTGGACTTCATTTCGATTCTCTCAGTTTTGAAAGCTCGGTTTTGAAACAAAAAGTGTGCGCTCTCTCTCGTTGTGCCTTGGGATGTTCCATACAATAAGTTTAAATATTTTCAAAAGCTCGTACGAGTGCTCGGTTGGACGGGATCGATAAGCGAAGGCCTTTGTGCCACCACGACGAACTTGAGTTGGAAGGAACCGATGCTAAGAGTTAGCAAATGCAGTACGTGCTTGAATGAGCTTACGATGACAGCAAACAAGTACACGAGACCAGAGTATAGTTCGAACGGGATGGTTACGCACGCAGCCTTTTGGCTAAGTTGTGCAGAGTATCGCGCACCTAGACCTTCTGGTGCAATCGAGTTGCGAGCGATATCAAGTACCGCTCGGTCGGGAACGGAGATACACTTAGAGTGTCTATCGATAGGAATGCTATCGAGTTAACGCTTAGGCGTAATCGGAACAATTGACTCGAATTTTGAGAATTAGTACGAACGAACTTAGTACGTCGAGGCGACGTGAGCGATTACGCTAGAGATTTGTCAAACGAATCTGAAGGATGTCTTAGCGCATGACGCGAACGTGATTGAGGACTAAATCGTATGGCTTGAATCCGAGTGGTGTATGTGATAGGTTCGAAGAAGGATAAGAGTGAGTGTCGACGGCTAGTCGAGTGGCTCGAACCCTAAGTGGTGTATGGACGTTATAGAAATTGTTCGAGCGAGACTACAAGATATACGGATGGAACGGGTATGTCGGCGAGGCGATGCGATCGCACAAAGCCTTAGAACGCGTCATGCTTAGTTGATCGTGACTTCGAATGTCCCGAATAAGATGTCGTTCGGACAACTTGTGAGTGGGCAACGCATGTTAGAAAACGATTCGGAACGATGAATGAAAGTGAATGGTCTTGATCGAGGAAACTTAGAGGATCGCGCGTACGATTTGGGATTGATTCAAATGAAATGTGACTTGAGTTTTGAACAACGATCTTGAAACGAGCTTGAGGAATAGCGATCGAACTTGATCTTGAATATCGAGGAAATTGTGGATTATCCAACTCGGACAATAGCATCAGTCGCACGACTGAAATTGGTTGCAAAGGAAGATCGTCAGGTTACGCATATCGTCAATGGTATTAAGGCGTATCAAAGATCGATATGCGATAACTCGGGGGTACTCTGACTCGGCGAATGACGGTCGTGCAAATGTCATTGTTCCGTTGGACGCTATACTTGAAATGTTAAAAATGTGTCGAGGAAAAGATAGATTTGGCTCGAGGATTTTCTAGTTGAACGAAATATAAATGGACTATCGATCTTGGCTTGGATAGAAAAGAAATGCTTGGATTTGCTTCGTTGACAACCACAACATTGACGTTCTTATCTTATGCGAGCGCAACTCCAGCCTCACACATGTGTCGCGCCGGATTATGGCGATCACTCCGCGTGAGCGCTAATATGGTGATTCATACAGCGGGAGTGATTAAACTTGGATGGCGTGGCAATCTGATTGCTTCGACTTGTGGTGACACAAAGGTGAACTTGAGTATGACTTGGTGTACTTGATGATTGAGCTTGAGGATTGCGTAGGTCCAATCCGCGTGTCGAGAATGAATTAGTCTAGACGCAAGCAAGAGTTACGCCCCGATGAGAATGATTATTCCACGGGAGCGTTGAATGGTGATTCATGAACCACCATAGATAATCGGACTCGCGTGAGATTGGGGCGCAATGTATTGTCCAAGCTAGACGACCTCGTGATCGAATACATGATTTGGTGATTTGAATGGATTTGAATATGTGCAACGATGTCCTGATGCGAATAGGTGATCGTGCTCGATGTTTAGAAATCTGAGTGACGCAAGCTTGGCTAAAAAATCTCGTACTACTGATTTTGGTTTGACCCTAGGATTGGGGTCAGAGTTGGCATTATTGTTGGGGAACTATGATTCCAATCCTGACATTGACTTAGCCTCGGAAAGAAATAGCCTAGCGGTGAGGCGAGACACCCTGTTAAAATTGTTAGCAATCGAAAGATTGATCTTGAGGATTGGCAGGGATGGATAGCATGAATCATGAATATAGGAAATCCGACTCACGAGATTCGGCTGACATACATATACTTCAGGGACGCTTGAGTATGTGCACGATGCGACTCGAGTGAGAATGACAAATTTCTAGATCATGCGGCTTGGCTGAATGCATGTATTTTGGGGACGCTTGGAATGCATGCACGATCCAACCAAGTGATACATTGAGTTCAAGCAAGACTTGAAGAATGGAAGAGTGTCAAGGATCTTAGAATTGCGTTAAGTAAGGGATCGATACTAGTACGAGCGTGGCTCGGAATCCAAGAAAAGTGTGAGCGGAGTGTGCGTAAACGACAACGAGATTGGCCCTAAACAAGTGAATGATATGGAATCGATATCGTGCAAATAAAAGTTGGTATAACGAATTGGACCATTGATAGGAAGATATACTCGATGATAGTACAATACGTGGTCTTGAATCGGACGAAAATTTCTTAGACTTGGTCGACCCCGCTAAGTAGAAATCATACTGATTTCGTGGACACGAACGCTTGAGAAGCGAATCGGGTCATCTCGCTGACCGAGATAAACGAAAGTGAGTTTGCCTCAGCCTTCGACACTCGTATTTGACGAATTACAACGTGCATCGTGCGAATATTTTAGTTCCATGACACGAAGATATAGCAACCAAGACGAAGAAACACTTGAATTGAATAAGTACCATCAAGTCTAAAATGAATGGACAGTCATCCAATAAAATTCACCAAACACGCGACATAAGACTTGGAAGGATAATCGAGCATTATTCGATGCCTTCGAACGATAGAGCCGTTCGATAGAATTGTCTAAGAAACACGACGACACGAGTTAAGAAAAGGGTAGGATGACCTGCACTCAGGAAGTCTCAAGGAAGAGACTTGTTTTGAGTGGTGTATAATGTAATGGCCCGCTCCGCCCTAGCGGAACGCCGATTCAAACGGCAAGTGCAACGACTCAAACGAGCCGTCGACCCGAAGAGTTGGCATCGACCTGATGAAGAATCGATGCAAGACTTACATTGGCCCGTCAAAGATGAATCCAGACTTAGACTTTCAAAGGCGCACTCGGAGTATCGCTCGGCCGATGCGAACATCGCTAAGGTGGGTGGCTCCGATGAACCCGTCTTTGCTTAGCCTAGACACATAACAATACGGACACTACCACGAGAATCGCTAGGCGATAACCCCGTGCATGCTAATAAAGGACTCAACGCACCTAGCTAAGGGAATAATCCTATCTTGTATGCTTGTATAGAACATGAAAAAGAACATAAAAAATGTGAGATCTCTCGTACCGCGCTCTACGCTCGTGCTAAGGCACAAGCTTACGTTTATGTTCCTTATGTGTTCAAACAATGAAACAATGAATGGGTTACAACAATGGAACGGGAAGACTATCAATATAGTCGTTCCGAGTAGAGTATAGCAACATTGAAAGACTATGGGACCAATGGGTCGCCAAGGTGACTCCCGCAAGGGGAGTTGCATAATGAATGAATGATTGAAAATGTGAATGAACCAACGAATGAAAGAATGAATAAAAGATAAGAAAGAAAAGAATGGTTAGCGGCAGGTGTGACGGACACGTGCAACGGGGCTCGCTACCCGCGCTGCACGGACGCCAACCTGGTCGATAACGTAAAAAGGCTAAGGGTTAGCCTACGGCTCAGAGACAGCCGTTAAGTTAAAAAGACAAGTTAATACGAAATGGTCGTGGACAAACGGCACGAGCGAGGGGTGGCGAATGCTGTGACCGTAAAGAAAAAGGGATTCCGCGGCATGATCAAAGGGGAGATATGCCGGCCTAGGCGGAATCAAAAGGGGCTTACGGGCTTAACTGGGGGGGGCTTGGCCACCCAGGAGACGTAAGTGCGGGGTAATTTCAAGAGACTATCAGATGTGAACCAGCCGCACAAAGTGATAGGTGAGAAATTACCAAAGGAGAATATGTCCAAAATGGCTTGTGATGCCAGCGACCGGTACATATAGATTTAAGTGGGCTTTGCTGGTGGCAATCCACGTACAAGTCCTTGCATTGAAATCAAAGTAGTCTAAGTTAACTAAATGAAGTGCCTTCTGAACAGACTTGAATATGACACACCAAATGATCAAGAGTACTTCGAGCAAACGAGTTAGAAGACGTGCCTACGACATGCTAGAACCCGAGACAAGGACACGCACTTTACATTGAATGCTTTTATGAACTACGTTAAGTTATTTCATATGAATTGTTGACTAATTTGGTTTACGTTGGACAGGAAAGGACGGACGATAAGTATGGGTAAGTCGTGCATGTATTTCCATGCGACACTTGAATTTGGCAACACGGGATAGGTTATGACATATGCCATGAAATTGACCCTAAGGCAAGATTAGAAAGACAATGAATGATAGAGATGCACAAAAAGTAAATAGAACGTGTTTGGTAATAATGGCATTGTGGGCGAGCTAGCCTCCCCACCAGTGCATAATAATGTACTGATAACCCCACAGTCTGCTTGCAGGAAGCAGGAAACGTCGGCGGGTGCGGAGCTTCCCTCGAACGTGCTAAGGCGCAGAGCTATCTTTCGAGCCTTGGAGCATTGCAAGGAGCTGAAACATCCTATACAGGACATAATGTATCGGAACATCGCCATTAATCATTCCATCTTGTAAGCCACTTGGCACGCCTTTTATGTTTCAGAGAGAGAGCTTGAGCGATTTGTAATACCGGCCTAGCGCCGCTTGTAAACTTCTTGAAAAATTAATAAATAGTTTGAATTCGCTTCAATTTGTGTTCATTTATTTTCCGCTGCAAATGGGGACACTCTGTGCGACTCTGTGGCCTAGCTCAAATCAGTCGTTTCTGGACTTGGCCTTGCACGGGCACAACCTAGGCCCGTGCGGTATCACGCCTTAGCGAGGACGATCGCTCCTACGGGAGCGGGGCGTGACAGGGGGGTGTCGTTTGCGTGAGGGGGGAGCTCCAGTGGGAGGTGGGAGGGAGGGGCGTTTGTTGTGTGTGGATGGGAGGGACAATTTTTTTCCAAAAATATTCAGGGTATCAAATTAGTACCTATCAAAGTTGAGGGTATTAAGTTGAAAAAATAAAAATAGTTAAGGGTATCAAGTTGTAATTTAGCCCTCAAAATCTTCCATAATCGGGGTATTATAATTTTGGGTGGCTTTATAAACATCCTAAGATAAGTTTTGAGGAGTTTTATTTTTTATCCTCACAAAAAAATAGATAATTATACTAAGCATGGATTGTACTGGTTTACTTAAAAGCCATCCATAATTGGACCCCTTATAACCGCTCGCCGCTCATAACTGGATGCTCTAAAAACACCTCATAACCGCTATCCCTGCAATTTCCAAGTGGGGCTGAGCAATAAACGGTTTGAAAACTGTAAATCGGACCGAACTGAACTGAATCGAACTGGCCATTCGGTTCGGTTTTAAAGTTTACGGGTCGGGTTACAGTTTTACAAAACCATAATTTTGGTTATCGGGTCGGCAAACGGATTTTGGGTTCGGTTACCTAACCGAACCGAAAACCGATTAGCTATATTATTTTTAATGTGAAATTACTAAAATACCCTTATAGTTATATAAGGGGTGAAAATTATTCAGCCCTAATAATTTCTCTCTCTCTTTCTCACTCTCTCCCCTCCTGTCACGCCCCGATCCAGGAAATCGCTCGTCCTCGCTAGATTTTACCCGAATCATCGTCCTCACTGGGGCGTGATGCCGTACGAGCCTGGAGTTGCGTTCGTGCAAGGCAAGATAACGGTTCACATAGTGATTATCTCAAATTCGTAACATAAGCAGCGAAAGGAAACAAAGTATAACACAATAATCTCTTTTATTCATAATGAACTGAAGATTACAAAGGCTTTGAATAGCCCAACATATATGTCAATTGGCTACAACGCTCATGATCTCTCTAGCTCACAAAGGATTACATTGTTCCATACATTATGCCTCTTTATAGCCACCAAGTAGTCTTCGGTCGAACATCTCCATGTCGCAAGTCCGAACGCCTATGCGGTAGCTCCTTATGAACGCCAAGGACTCCATGCCTCGGCACGTCCAAGCCAAGCTCCGCCCCGAGCCTATCATAACCTGAGCCTGCACATAAACTAGTGGGGGATTAGTGCTTTCGTCCTCGCTTCATACTGATCAAGACCCGCTCGCACCCAAACCAGACACTAAGTAATTTTTAGTGGACATGCAACATTATTGATGATCTTTCTACATAGCCTTAGGATTTCATGGCAATACTCATGCATAGCACTTATCATAAATATGTCCCATATCATGTTCCTGCAGCAGATACAGTTAGACATAATCTGGACATAAACATAGTGAATCGTGCTCATCCCGTTCCTCTTTGCCTAGCCTGCCATGGTTAGAAAACATAAGCAATCATACGATTCGCACAACCAACCAATCATAACCGTAAGCATATGCATAAGGGTAGCAGGCCCTGCGCCTGCACCCAACTCTCATCTCAGCCCACCGGTCCTAACTATATGAAGGTCACGGTATTTCGCACCGTAATGGACTTGGCCTCTTATGTGTAATCCTACAATCGCTTCGATACGGGTTGCTAGCCCAGTATTCGAAGGATTCCAAACTTACGGATATCATAGCTTATCACAGCACTGGACGGTCGCAATCCGTCCAAATGATGTACACCATAAATACCACACATAATTTCCTCCTAGGCCGAACGGTCCTGGTGCCCCGGTCGTAACCGTCCGAGGGAAGCCGCACCCGTGCACGGGCCATCCGAGTCCATTGACCATACAATACGTACCATAGCATACAAGTCATATCGTCCAACCAATCTCGTGTTTCCATAAACATAGTCTCGCACCATAAGCATATTCGCGTCTCATAAACATAATCCACCATCCATATGGGGAGCTCCGTCGGCGTTATGTCCCAACACATCCATATTGATGTACGACGCCCAATGGCCTAGTCGTCTCATACTCATATTCAGCGCGTACCATTCATAAGTTATTCTCATAGCCTAATTCCGTAGTTACTCAGTCATTTCATAGCTTCCGTGCACGAATGCACGCTCAGCGCCGTAATCCATGTTCTACGCCTAGTGTTCAATGTTCTTGGAGCCGTGCACATGATGCACATCTCAATATCGTCTTTCAATGTTCTACCATCATTGCCCTACCGCGACCCGTACACTTGATGCACGTCGCTTCAATTGTTCAATTGTTTAAATGTTCTACCTTAATGTTCAACACATACTTAGACCTTTCGTCGCCGAGCCACGCTCGCTAACTCGATAACATCTTATGCATACAATGACATATTTTATTAGACGTGAAGGAATAGGGAGAGAGAGAGTCAAGAACCCGCCCACCTTAAGTCGATACGCCTTGTCGTTTCGTCGAGTTGAAGCGGCTCGCTTCCATAACTTGGTCGCATAGCTAACTCTCGGACTTAGCTATTCCTTTGAACTACTCGGTTGATTTAGCCTATCGCGCCCATGCCACAATCCGTTGCAAGGCCACGATTTGGTTTCGCGAACACTTTATTGCATAAGGCAAAATGTCGACCTCTTATCGTCCAGCGTAAAAGCATAGCCTGCACACCAGATCAACTAAAATCAGTACTTGCTCAACGGGACTTATCTTTTGTATCGATTCGATTCATAGACAATCGACTCAAAGCTTACCTTTGGCCAACGTAACTCTTGCATCGATTCGCATCGATACTTTATCGGGTCAACGCAACTCTTCGAGTCAACGACTTATTGTAATGCACCGTGCGGAGCGGGGCATTACATAATATACCACTCAAAATCAAGTTCGTCCTCGAACCGATACCAACACTTAATCCAAGTGCCTCGCTAGATCGTTTCACGATCTCGTGCTACTATTGTTAGAATCATACAACTTAGTTTGGATCATACACATATTTTAGGCGTCCCACCAATATATGCATTTCAGCCAAGCTTAGTTGTAAGATATCGGGACAACTAACAAGCTCAACTTAAATTCCTCAAGCACCAATCAGTCCGTACTCGACTTAGTCATATCTTAGCGCCTATTCCCAAATTACTCAACGTATGTTTATTCCATAACATGCGATCATCTTCCAACATCTTACACATAACTTAACTCGAAACTATTAGTTCGATCTCATAAGTTTCTCGTCGGCCACCTAACACTCGTATTGCATCGAGTCATTGCGCATCCGATCGCAATTATTCTCCGCAACGCCTATTTGCCCAACCGTTTTCTATCTCTCACATAACTCGAGTCTTTCATCTAGTCATTCATAAAATTGGCCTTAACGACATGGACTAAGTCCACATGTCTCGAATTCCTTTACCTACCATCCGTACTAAGTCTCATACACAACTATCCCAACATGACCTATGTTCTCAAACTGCCTACGTATCGCGTCTGGGGCTACCCCCGCTAGGTAACTTATCCAGACATCGTGCTTGATCTCTCCCGACACAAGAGGTCAACTTGAGTCTACGATGCTCAAAGGCAACAATCTTTTCGACCCAAGGTCTCTTACGATACGCCTATCTCTGATACTCGACCGAGTACGAATCCTTTACGCAATCTTCGATTCAATCCCGACTAGTTCGTTTCGTAATATCGACGGTGCGCTCAACACACATAACTTAACCGTTATTCAAACCGATATACAACACAACTCTTAGGGTCGTTCTACTATCCGTCGCTCTTGCGCATTGCAGAATTCTTGCAATCGTCTTACCACATCGCTATGCTAAGCACGTTCCTCGACATCTATCCGATCATCGACCAACCAAGTCTACTTACGTACTTATTCGATCGATCATAAATTTCCTTTTCTGACCGTATCGTTCTAGTCGAAGGATACTCGCTAACTTAAGAAACACGATACTCACTCGCTTAGACTTATCCTCAACATGCACTACATCATTCCTTATCCTCGACAAAATTTCTTATACGACTTCTTTAGGGTCGTCCTATGGGACTTCAATATTCACTTGATTTGGCGGTCAAGTCTTCTAGGGTCATCTGTCCCGGAACTACGCTCGATAATTGAAGATCATCAACGAGGGACAGTTACAATGAACCATGCTATATCCTATCGCGGAGCCAAATCAATTTCCGACAATTCCTACGAGACTTTTATCCTATCCGACGTAACTCATCAATCCATAGTTTATCTATCCCCACGCAACTGATGCGCCGTTACTACTTGAATCACTTACGCACTACCGTCGACTATCTTTGATGTTCGTATGACATCTACTCGCCTCGAATCCGAGTTTACCTATTCGTGATCATAGTCCGACACCTTCCATACTCATCAAACCACCCTCGAACAACTTTCGCATCAAACCACAAGTCAAATCCGATTTTGCCATGCCTTATAAGTTTGATCATTCCCGCTGTATGAATCACCATACCAGCGCTCACGCAGAATGATCGCCCTAATTCGGTGTGACGCATGTGCGATGCTGGAGTTACAATCGCATAAGACAAGAATATCAACATAGTGGTGATCCACGAAACAATCCAGACACTTCTGTTTTCTTTCGAGTAACATCCATCGACTCTCAAATTCTCCGAAGAATTTCTACCGTTAGCATCCAAACTGCCATAACTTAACTTACATCCTATTCATCCAACAACAATGCTCAACACAATTTTCGTTCATTCGATCAGAGTATCTCCGAGTTATTACATATCGTCTTTGATACGCCTCAATACCATCGTCGATATGCATAACTTGAACATCTTCCTTTCTCATAAGCTCAAACCCGTTGCAATCATTGCCATTATCCGAACTCGAATATGAATCAAGTCTCGCACTTATCAAGATCCATTCAGTTGTAACTACTTAACATCGTCGCGACACAATTTCAAATTCACATATCCATTCTCATATCCCTAACTCGCACTTCCAAATCGTGCTACCGACTCCTCGCGCTAACCCAAATCTGTTCGCACGATTTCTCCGTACCTACTCAACACGTTCCGAACAAGCTTCCGTACTAACTCAACATAATTTTGACCGGTTCGACCATTTCCTCAACGTACATTTCTTCGCTATGCTCAGCCTATCGTTCGACTTACACTTAACGAATCATCGTCCAACGTATCCTCCGTGGATATGACTTCACACATAATCGTTCGACTCACTTCCTCAAGGCATACTTGCATCGACTTCTCTCAAGTCATTCCCACTCAAGTCTCGGTACTACTTCGTCCGTTGAGGACAAACATATCGTAACAACATAATCGTATCGTCGTAACCTATCGCAAGTCACCAACCGGCTTAACATAGCTATCGCTAAGTGGTATTCCATATACCACTCAGGAATCGAGCCTATCATTTTCGGTTACAACACTTTGCTATACCGATCGCACAAGTGGTATTGCATATACCACTCAAAATCGAGTCATTATTCGACATCACATGCCACATAGGTCCGACATCTATTCTCAATCAACTATTCCGTATGGCGATCTTTCCGATCCCAGCTCTAGCGTTTGCTTACTCGAGTCGGCACAACAACTGAACCAATATGCCCTATCATTCGCTCAAGTTCGACACGCATTCCATCTAACCGTATCTTAGCGATCATGTCGATCACATACGCACATTCGCTTACTCAAAGCTCAACGCGACATTCGGCCAACATAAACGTTCGCCTACTCAACTCGACTCGTTACTTATTGCAACTCGTGCAACATATCGTTATCCATCCGCATAGCCATACAACACGCATCATACCATATCGACTCGTTGTACCGATGTAACGAACGATTCACGACTTGCTGCACTCCGTGCAACCGACAACACATAACCGTTCGCATAATAACATAACACGCATCGCCTCACATATCGACCCGTTGCACTTCGTGCAACCAACAACACATATCTTCTCGTACTTCGTGCGACCAACAATACATAACTCCTCGTACTTCGTGCGATCAACAATACGTATATCATTGCACTTCGTGCAACCAACATCACCATATTCGTTGCACTTCGTGCGACCAACGACTTACAACTTTCTTGCACTTCGGGAAACCATAATCTCATAACTCGTTGCACTTCGTGCAACCAACACTCTCCGATAGCACACGGAGATAGCGCGATAGTCACGACATACTTGTGGCAGACATACTCACTTAATATAGACTTATTGTATGGAACATCCAATGTAGCGTCGAGCAGATCCATGAGCCATGCGGTTGCGGAAACAACTTAGAGTCAACTGAATTCGATAGCAAAGTAACTGAGGGTCAACGAGATTCATACACGATCCAGAGGAGGAACCGCTCTGATACCAACTTGTCACGTCCCGATTCGGGAAATCGCTCGTCCTCGCTAGATTTTACCCGAATCATCGTCCTCGCTGGGGCGTGATGCCGCACGAGCCTGGAGTTGCGCTCGTGCAAGGCAAGATAACGGTTCACATAGTGATTATCTCAAATTCGTAACATAAGCAGCGGAAGGAAACAAAGTATAACACAAGAATCGCTTTTATTCATAATGAACTGAAGATTACAAAGGCTTTAAATAGCCCAACATATATGCCAATTGGCTACAACGCTTACGATCTCTCTAGCTCACAAAGGATTACATTATTCCATACATTATGCCTCTTTATAGCCACCAAGTAGTCTTCGGCCGAACATCTCCATGTCGTTAGTCCGAACGCCTATGCAGTAGCTCCTCTTGAACGCCAAGGACTCCATGCCTCGGTACGTCCAAGCCAAGCTCCGTCCTGAGCCGATCATAACCTGAGCCTGCACATAAACTAGTGGGGGATTAGTACTTTCGTCCTCGCTTCGTACTGATCAAGACCCGCTCGCACCCAAACCAGACACTAAGTAATTTTTAGTAGACATGCAACATTATTGACGATCTTTCTACATAGCCTTAGGATCAGTTTCATGGCAATACTCATGCATAGCACTTATCATAAATATGTCCCGTATCGTGTTCCTGCAGCAGATACAGTTAGACATAATCTGAACATAAACATAGTGAATCGTGCTCATCCCGTTCCTCTTTGCCAAGCCTGCCATGGTTAGAAAATATAAGCAATCATACAATTCGCACAACCAACCAATCATAACCGTAAGCATATGCATAAGGGTAGCAAGCCCTGCGCCTGTACCCAACTCTCATCTCAGCCCACCGGCCCTAACTATATGAAGGTCACGGTATTTCGCACCATAATGGACTTGGCATCTCTTATGTGTAAGCCTACAATCGCTTTGATACGGGTTGCTAGCCCAGTATTCGAAGGATCCCAAACTTACGGATATCATAGCTTATCACAGCACTGGACGGTCGTAATCTGTCCGAATAATGTGCACCATAAATACCACACATAATTCCCTCCTAGGCCGAACGGTCCCGGTGCCCCGGTCGTAACCGTCCGAGGGAAGCCGCACCCGTATACGGGCCATTCGAGTCCATTGACCATGCAATACGTACCATAGCATACAAGTCATATCGTCCAACCAATCTCGTGTTTCCATAAACATAGTCTCGCACCATAAGCATATTCGCGTCTCATAAACATAATCCACCATCCATATGGGAAGCTCCGTCAGCGTTATGCCCCAACACATCCATATTGATGCACGACGCCCAACGACCTAGTCGTCTCATACTTATATTCAGCGCGTACCATTCGTAAGTTATTCTCATAGCCTAATTCCGTAGTTAATCAGTCATTTCATAGCTTCCGTGCACGAAGGCACGCTCAGCGCCGTAATCCATGTTCTACGCCTAGTGTTTAATGTTCTCCGAGCCGTGCACATGATGCACATCTCAATATCGTCTTTCAATGTTCTACCATTATTGCCCTACCGCGACCCGTACACTTGATGTACGTCGCTTCAATTGTTCGATTGTCCAAATGTTTTACCTTAATGTTCAACACATACTTAGACCTTTCATCGCCGAGCCACGCTCGCTAACTCGATAACATCTTACGCATACAATAACATATTTTATTAGACGTGAAGGAATAGGAAGAGAGAGTCAAGAACCCGCCCACCTTAAGTCGATACGCCTTGTCGTTTCGCCGAGTTGAAGCGGCTCGCTTCTATAACTTGGTCGCATAGCTAACTCTCGGACTTAGCCATTTCTTTGAACTACTCGGTTGATTTAGCCTATCGCGCCTATGCCACAATCCGTTGCAAGGCCACGATTTGGTTTCGCGGACACTTCATTGCATAAGGCAAAATGTCGACCTCTTATCGTCCAACGTAAAAGCATAGCCTGTACACTAGAGCAACTAAAATCAGCACTTGCTCAACGGGACTTATCTTTCGCATCGATTCGATTCATAGACAATCGACTCAAAGCTTACCTTTGGTCAACGTAACTCTTGCATCGATTCGCATCGATACTTCATCGGGTCAACGCAACTCTTCGAGTCAACGACTCATCGTAATGCACCGTGCGGAGCGGGGCATTACACCTCCTGCTAGCCGCTGCTTCTTGGCTGCTGCCGATCTCCTTCGAGAAAACCCGAACCCTAATGGTAACCTACCTACCTAAGGGCCAAATCTCGTGCTCTCTCTCTCTCTCTCTATCTCTCTCTCTCTCTCTGAGTCTCTTTCTCATGCTATGCTACTGGAGTAACTAGTAAGGGCCTTCTTTCCTCTACATCTCGAAGACTCGATCTCCTGGAAGAGAACACTAACCCTAATCTAAGAGCCTTCTTTCCTCTGTATCTCGAAGACTCGATCTATCCTAGATCTGGTCCATCTGGCTGTCGAGAAACCCTAGGTCTCTCTCGATCTCTCGAGTTAAGCTAGATCTATCGAGATCTAATCTAGATCTAGCCTTGATCTGGTAAGAAATAACTTTTATCTCTCAAAATTAATTTTTTTTACACATATTTGTTTATTTTATTTCTTTTTCCTAATTAATTTGTTAATTTCTTGAATGTTCTAGAAATCTAACCTAGATCTGGAGGAATCTAAGCTAGATCTGGGCCCTTGCTATGCTGCTGGCTTGCTCTCTAAATTTTTGGAATCTTGTTGACATTCAACAAACACTTCTCTCTCACTCACTGTAAGTAATTTCGACTCTGGCTTGCTCTCTAATAAGTATCTTGTATTTCGAATCTTGTTTGTTGAAACATTATTGTGCTGCTAGTTTGGAACATCGTTGTGTTGTTGGTTAAAATTTTGGTTTATGTTAAATTTGGGCCCTTGCTGTGCTGCTGGTTGAAAATTTTGGTTTATGTTAAAATTTTGTAGAATCTGCAGTGGACTGTGTTTGCACTTTGCACATTTGCAGTACACTATGTTTAATGTTGGTTCAGTTTGGAACATTTGATTATGTATGCACTTAGTTTGGCACATTGTCTTTTAAGGATTATTTATGTAGATTGGGTTAGGGTTAGGTAGCGTAGGTAACTTAGTAGGTTACTTATATTAAATTGTGTGATGTTGAATAGGTAACACCAACCCAATCAAAGGCAACAATATCATATTCATGCAATGTGCGTATTTCTTGATTTTTTTTATTGAAGTACAAATTGTGTGATGTTTTAATTTGTTATTTATATTTTATATATTCAATGTACAAATTGTTGTTTTAGATGTCGCAAAAAGGTGATCCTCAACCACCAACTAGCTCTCAAGCCACAAATGAGCCTATATTCAATCCTAACTCGAGGCTTCGAGTTTCAAGAAAGCCTACGAAGGAAAGAGCTCCGCATTGGAAAGATTTTAAGAAATTTCTTGATGCAAAAGGTCGTCCAAAAGCAAGTTGCAATCATTGCGAAAAAGAGTATCATTACCATAGTAAACTTAATGGGACTAGTAATGTGAGAAATCACTGGAATGCATGTCCACTAAATCCAAAGAACAATGATTCTAGTCAAACAATACTCAACTTGCAATCAATGGCAAAGGACAAGGACAAAAAACTAACTAGCTAGAAATTTAACCAAGACGAGGTGAGAAAAGCCTTGACAAATATGATTATTGTTGACGAGCTTGCGTTTCGATTGTGGAGCATGATGGCTTTAGACACTTCATGAATGTGGCATGTCCTAGTTTTCTTATTCCGTCAAGATGGATCATGGCTCGGAATTGTTATGAAATGTACTCTAATGAAAAGAGTAAGCTAAAATCGTACTTTAAACAATCCAAGCAAATGGTTTGTCTTACGACGGATACTTGGACATCGTTGCAAAAAGTTAATTATATGTTTCTTACGGCACATTACATAAATGAAGATTGGGAGTTGAAGAAGAAGATTGTAAACATTGAGTGGAAACCAAAATATAGCAGTTATGCTTCATAAATCAAATCTACGGTAAAGTACTAATATAGTCACTATTGACATTAATATAGTTTACAAAAAAAATTATTAAGAGGGAAGATATTTTTGTTATTTGCGTGAAAGAGGGAAAGCAAAAATAATGCAGATAAAGGGACCTGGCACCAGTGTAACTGGCACCCAAGAAAAAAATTTAACAATTCGGTGCCAGTTGCACTGGCACCGATTTTTTTAAACTAGGCGCCAGTTCCACTGGCGTCGAACCAAAAAAATAAAAAATAATAGAAGCTTGGCGCCAGTTGCACTGGCGCCAATTTTTTGGGGTGTGGGGGGGAGGGGTGGGGGTTGTGGGGGTGTGGGGGGTGTTTGGTTTTGGCTGTTGTTTTTCTTTTCTTTTCTTTTCTTTCCCATTGATAGTATAGGCAGACCCTTATGAATAATTAATGTTTTGTCATATGCATAGCGTAGTTACACATTCAATGCTTTGTTTGCTCTATTTTGTAAGAAGGAAGTGCATCAATAAAGAAAGCATGTAGCTTTGTTCTCTAGTAATCTTCCTTTGCTTTGTTTGATTCTTGATTCTTTCTTGAAGTGCAAGTAAGAGTGTGTAGTGTTGTTTGTTCGTAAACTTACCATCCACTGAGTTGGTGTTAGCTTGTAAGTTGGCGCCAAGCTTTATCAACGGAAAAGAAAAAAAAGCAAAAAACCCACCCCCCCCACCCAACACACACACACAAAAAGAAAATCTGACGCCAATGCAACTGGCGCCTGGTTTTATATATATATATATATATATATATATATATATATATATATATATATATATATATATATATATATATATTCGGCGCCCGTGCAACTGGCGCCGGGTTGTTTTAAATTTTTTTCTTTGACGCCAGTTTCACTGGCGCCAGATCCCTTTATCCGCATTATCTTCGAACTTTTCCTCTTTCACGCGAATAACAGAAACATCTTCCCTCTCAATCAATTTTTTTGTATAGTTTAGTATTAAAATTTCCATATTAAATAAATAAATAACAAAAATCAAGGGGTTTACATATATCATTTAGATGTATCAGCTATTTATGGATATATTTGATATATCATATGTATATAGTACATGATTGTCATGCCCCGCTCCTGTAGGAGCGATCGTCCTCGCTAAGGCGTGATGCCGCACGAGCCTAGATTGCACTCGTGCAAGGCAGTTTCATAACGGCCGATTACAGCGGCTGCGACGGGGTCGTCGCACAGAAGTCCCAAGCAGAAACATTGAACATGCAGCGAAAATTTAGAAGCAAAACACAAGTTATTCAAAAGTACTATTTATTGATATTGAACAATCAGATTACAATGGGGCGCAAGGCCATGATTATAAGTCTCTCAAGCTCACTTTTCTCTCATTTTACAAGTCACTCTGCTTTCTCTCTCATCTCTCGATACAATGCTTGAGCCAGCGGATGCTTCGGAAGGCAATGTCTATACATTATGTCCCGTATAAGTCTTGACTCCACGTGGCCGTATGCTTCGATTCGCCAAGGAACTTCGTGCCTAGACGCATCCAAGCGAGCTCCGCGCCACGAGCTTCTACCTGTGCCTGCACATAAAAACTATGTGGGTGTCTGTACTCAACTGTACTGGTGGAGTGAGCTCCTCACCCACCCATACAAAATTGACACGTTCATTTACTTTGTGCAGCTTAAATCCCTTTTGATTGTCTTTCTAGTCTTGCCTTAGGATAAATTTTAGGACGAAGACGTCTTGACCTATATTCGGCAACGCAACGACAGGGTCGTGCTATACTCTATTCGACATTTCAATACATACTCGAGGCAGTGCCTCGCCGAGTAGAAACTTATGCAACTCAGTCGTGCCAAGACTTTCACTTGTTCTAAGTACCTCTAGACCTTTTCGTGCCAACGACGTCATGGGAATGACTCGTGCTGGTCGTGCCAATACTCTTGCTCGTGTCTTAATCTCGAGGCCGTGCCTCCCAAGGATCAACCCAACTTAACCAACTTGTCTTACGGCCCTTCCTGACATAACTTGAGACGATGCCACATTCATACCGAAGCACGTATCCTTGATATAGCCATCTCTTAGGCTCTAGATTGGTGGTGCAACCGTGTACACCTAACTCGTGCCGACTCAAGGTTAGCGCTTGCAATAAGCATAACTTGTTAACCCAACTCATAACCTGCTAGTACTCGACGCAATCCAAAGACATACACACGGATAGTCGCTCTTGCCGACACATCTATATGAGTGGTCACTAGCAATGTCAAGCTATCCTGGATCTTTTGCATACGGTGACCATTCGTGTGGCGAGGTACGAGCTCCCACCGAATGACCCGCAGCCTATATTATAACAGTTCATTTCAATCAAGTCGTACCGTCGATGAAGGCCGTACAATATCTGCAATTCCTCCTAGGCCGATACAAACCCGATGTCCCGGGATCGCTCGAGAAATTTTGCCCTTGCGCACAAGTTGTCCAATGACCATGCAAGACTCAACTCGATCTACCAAGTCATTCCTTATTCATGACCATGCTTTCCTTCTTTCTATCGAGACTCCCAAGTAGCGGGACTGATCTCGCGTGATTCCTTATCGAGACTCCCAAGTAGCGGGACCGATCTCGTGAACTCCCTTATCAAGACTCCCAAGTAGCGGGACTGATCTCGTGTGCTTCCTTATCGAGACTTAGTAAGGCTCCCAAGTAGCGGGACCGATCTCGTGAATGAGACTTATCGAGACTCCCAAGTAGCGGGACCGATCTCGTGAACGAGACTTATCGAGACTCCCAAGTAGCGGGGCCGGTCTCGTGTGCTTCCTTATCGAGACTTAGCGAGACTCCCAAGTGGCGGGACCGATCTCGTGTGCTTTCTTATCGAAAATTAGAGAGACTCCCAAATAGCGGGATGGATCACGGCGACAACCAGTCGCGTGGGCTTCCTTTGTCCGTGGCATGATTTTTACTAAATCAACCGTGGCTCGTGCCTTGGACAGACCTTGTTCTCTAGGTGACGCTATCGCTCAAGTCACATACTTTATATGACGAGCCTTATTCTCGAGGGAATACGCAACTTGACAACCGCAGATAGAGCGGGACAGTGCTAGAAATGGCTTAGATCGACCGGTATAGCTTTGTCTAACTTAATTGCGCAACGACTTAACGAACAAAGGCTGCATCGAGCTTCGCATCAAGAGAACGTGTCGTGCACGCGTTCGACTTGAACAACCAAGTTCTTGGGTGCCTAGACTTAAGCCACAAGCCGTGTAACATGACTTAAACCACGGGACATACGAAGGCTATGCTAAGCCTTGGACGACGGGACCGTGCATGCTTTATCAAGCATTCTCGCGGGCGACGCCTATAACTTAGGCTAATTCGAGCATTGTGGCAACTTAGCAACTTAGGCCAACTTCCTTCTCCCGAGCCACGGGACGAAGGATCGAGTGTCATTTTGAAAGCACGCTGAACAGACTTCTAGGCAGACTATGGGACATTTTTTCCAAGTTCTAACACATTTCGACCCGTCAGATTATTCTCTTAGCTATGTGGTTGCGTCTCTTTTATTATCAAGCCTAACTTGTGTAAGTTAAAAACATGCGAGTTATTATGTGAAGGCAAAGATGAGACAAGTTCATCGTGTCACACCCCGCTCCCGTAGGAACAATCGTCCTCGCTAAGGCATAATACCGTACGGGCCTACGTTGCGCCCGTGCAAGGCTAAGTCCAGAAACGACCGATTTGAGCTAGGCCACAGAGTCGCACAGAGTGTCCCTATTTGCAGCGAAAAGTAAATGAACATAAGTTGAAGCGAATTCAAACTCTTTATTGATTTTCAAAAAATTTACAATCGACGCTAAGCCGAGTTTACAAGTCTCTCAATCTCTCTTTCTCTCTGAAACATAAAAGGGCGTGCCAAGTGGCTTACAAGATGGAATGATTCGTGGCAATGTTCCGATACATTATGTCCTGTATATGGTGCTTCAGCTCCTTGCAACGCTCCAAGGCTCCAGAGTTTAGCTCCGTGCCTTAGCACGTTTTAGGAAAGCTCCGCACCCGACGACGTCTCCTGCATCCTGCAAGCAATCTGTGGGGTTATCAGTACATTGTTATGCACTGGTGGGGAGGCTAGCTCGCCCACAATGCTATCATTACCAAACACGTTATATTTACTTTTGTGCACCGTCTATCATTTATTGTCTTTTGAATCTTGCCTTAGGATCAGTTTCATGGCATATTTCATAACCTATCTCGTGTTACCGATTTCAAGTGTTTACATGGAAATACATGCTCGACTTACCCATACTTACCGTTTGGTCTTTCCTGTCCAAAGTAAACCAAGTTAGTCAACAATTCATATATAACAACTTAACATAATTCACGTAAACATTCAGTGTCAAGGGCGTGTCCCTGCCTTAGATTCTACGACGTGTTCTCGCTTACGAAGATACATTTTGTCCACGCATCGTTCCGATGATCATTCTCCCTCGGATATTCCTACCTACTCAACCGGTCAGTTGTGTTACGCTCGAAAAGTTTTGTTCCAACGTCCATGTTCACTCAACAATTCAATTATTTAGTTAACTTAGACTACTTTGTTTCAATGCAAGGGCTTGTACGTGGATTGCCACCAGCAAGCCCACTTAATCTATATGCACCGGTCGCTGGCATAACAAGCCATTTTGGACATGTTCCCCTTGGTATTCTCACCTATCATAGCCTGATGGCTGGTACACCTTGATAGTCTTTTGAAATACTCGACCTTACATCTCCTGTGTGTCCGAGCCCACACACAGGCCGGCACCGTAAGCCATGATTCCGCCTAGGTCGGCCACGATGTCTCTGATCGTTGCCTTGGAATCCTTTATTTCTCCTCTTCTCCCCGTATACGAGTAGGTTGTCCGCGACCATTTCGTATTGTCTCATCATTTTAACTTAACGGCTGTCTTTGAGCCATAGGCTGTCTGTGAGTCATAATGCGTTATCGACCAGGTTGGCGACGGCGTTCGTGCAGCGCGGGTAGCGAGCCCCATTGCACGTCTCCGTCATACCTGTCGCTAACCATTCCTTTCTTCTTATCTTTCATTCATTCATTCATTTCTTTCTTTCACTTGTTCGTTCGTTCATTGATTCATTCACGTATTCATTCATTCATTCATTTACTTATTTATTCATTCGTTCATTCATACATTATACAACTCCTTGTGCGGGAGTCGCCTTGGCGATCCATCGGTTTCGAAATCTTCTAATGTTGCTATACTATACTCGGAACTACTATGTCGCTAGTCTTTCCATTTCATTGTTGTAAATCATTCATTACTTCATTGTTGAACACATAAGGAATTTGAAATGTAAGCATGTGTCTTGGCACGAGCGTGGAGTGCGGTACGAGAGTTCTCATATTTTTCAAGTTCTTTTCCATATTCTATAGAAGCATACAAGATGGGATTATTCCCTTAGCTAGGTGCGTTGAGTCATTTATTAGCATGCGCGGTGTTATCGTCTAGCGATTCTAGCAATAGTGTATGTATTGTTATGTGTCTAGGCTAAGCAAAGACGGGTTCATCGGAGCCGCCCACCTTAGCGATGTTCGCATCGACCGAGCGATACTCCGAGCGCGCCTTTGAAAGTCTAAGTCTGGATTCATCCTTGACGTACTAATGTAAGTCTTGTATCGATTCTTCATCGGGCCGACACAACGCTTCGAGTCGGCGGCTCATTTGAGTCGTTGTACTCGCCGTTTGAATCGGCATTCCGCTAGGGCGGAGCGTGTCACGCCCCGACCCGGAATCACCCGAATCATCGTCCTCGCAGGGGGCGTGATGCCGTACGAGCCTGGAGTTGCGCTCGTACTAGACAATATGACAAGTTCGCAAATGGTTATCTTTTGATTCGATATTAACAACGAAAGAAAAATAGAGCATACGAAACAATTCTCTTTATTGATATTCGAACTGAGATTACAAAGGCTTTCGATAGCCCAACAATATATGTCAGATTAGCTACAACACTCAGGTTCTCTCTTGCCCATAAAGGATTTCACCATTCCATACATCATGCCTTCTATATCTCGGCCGTATCAATCCTGTTGCAAGTCCGAGCGTCAATGCGATCGCACGCTTCAATACGTTTCGGTATTCCAAGCCTCAATGCGTTCAAGCGAAGCTTCGCCGCGATCCATCCATTCCCTGCACCCTGCATGAAAGCTGGTGGGGGATCAGTACGTTCATCCTCGCATGTACTGATACAAAGACCTTCTTTCTAAACCGACATTGTAGTATTTATGTTGAATCATGCAACTTAGCTTATGATCTTGTTATGTTCTCCTTAGGGTCAATTTTATGGCATATTCGAAAGCAGTAAAGCATGTTATCATGGCAAGCATATTATTCGAATTGAATAGGCAAACAGACAAGAAATCTCGTGTTTCTTTTGTGGTGCGACTTACCAAGTCGACGCACTCGTCCTTGCACCGACGCGAGGTGAATACGCCCCATCCTTCCCTGTCATGTTATAAGTGCATCTCTAAATAGGATCTATGTGCAAACACATGCGTGCCTACACTTTCAACCCATCATTCATTAACTATATGATGGTCGTTAGCGTATTCGCGCCAAAATGAACTAAAGGCGTTTCTTTTCTTTATCTTTTCTTTTCTCTCTTTCTTTTCTTTTCCTATTTCTTTTCTTTCTTTTCTTTCCCGAATTTGGGTAGCCTGACGTTTCACGGGTTAGGTCGCTATCCCAAACAACCGAAACGAACCGCGTGCCTACCATCATTTGCGACTTTTCCCATCTATAACCGAGTGCTAATCGGACTTTACAGATGTGCGCCCATCAAAGATTATATCCCTCCTAGGCCGAACGATCCCGGTGCCCCGGTACACCCGTTCGGAGGGAACATTTCGTGCACGGAAGATATCACATTTATCTCAAGTCCATTCGACCATGCAACGCCCTATTATTCAGACAACGAAACATAGTCTTGAGCCGAGGCTCATACTTTATCAAACAACCAAACATAGTCTTGAGTCCGAGACTCAGACTTTATCCTCTCGCATTTCTTCCATTAACTTTCTTTGTGCTTATATTTTATTTCTTCGTTTCGATGTTCAATGGCATTATGCCTCAACTCAATGTTCGTCAACCGAACAACCCGAAGGTCCCGAACACCTTTCGAGGCATCATGCCACATCTAACAGTTCCGTCACATTCATGCCACAACTGTATTCTTTCGCAACGAAGCCATCTTTTATGATCTCGTGAACGTAGGCACGTTTCGACACGTTTATCATCTATCATTCGCGTCGTACACTTGCTACACGTATCGAAGCCGTATTTCTATGTTCTATTCCTTAGTGTTCAATGTTCGTGGCTTGCACGCTATGGCGCTCGCCTATTGTCTTTCAATGTTCTAGCCTTTCTAACTCGTGCGCGAAGGCACAGAATGGTTCATGCACTAAGGCACTCGTCGAATACAGTTATCCCGTGTTCTTGCGGCTTGCGCACTGAGGCGCTCGCCTTTGTGATATCTAATGTTTCATAGCGACTCGTGTATATGACGCACGTTTCATTTCAATTGTTCTAACTAGTGTTCGACACACATTACGATTTATCTTCCGATCGGACCACGCCCGTGGCGTTGATAGGTTAACTTAGCATACAATGATACGTTCTGACTTAGATATGAAGGAGTAAAAAGAAGAGTCAATCCTCCCACCTTGAGTCGATATGTCTTGTCGTTTCGTCGAGCCGATGCGGCTCGATTTTATAACTTCGTTGCATGGCCAACTCTCCTGACTTAGCCATTCGAGCACTTTGTGCTTCATTGAATTATACGTCTGATTTGGCTTACCATGCTAATGCCTCAGCCCGTCGCAAGGCGACGATTTGGTTTTGCATACCCCTTATAAATAAAGCGAAATATTTACCTCTAATATTTCTGTGTCAACGTATAGCCTGCACACGAAAACAACTAAAATCAATACTTTCATCGATTCGGACTTGCGCCTTGGTCGATTCGATTTCTTAGAATCTTCGAGCCATCTCAATGCACTTATCCTTCGGGGTAATGCGGTGCTTCACATCGATTCAACTCGATGCATTCTTTGGGACAAGGCAACTCTTCACATCAACTTAGTTCGATGCGTTGCTCGGGACAACGTAACTCTCGTATCGACTCGCATCGATACATTTCATTCGGTCAACGCGACTTTTTGAGTCAACGTCTCAGCGTAATACACTTTGCGGAGCGGAACATTTCAGAATATACCACTCAAAACAAGGTTCGTCCTCGAATCAAAATCAATACTCCGAATAAGTGTTTTATAGATCGTTTCACAATCTCGTCCCACCCATGTTGTTCAATTTCACACTATCTTGCAAGCTTTTTGTTAATATTACAAAGTCTTCCCTGCAGCTCGATTTGAATTTATATACAACTCGATTTGGATCCGTACCTATATTTAAGGCATCCCGAAGATATATGTATTTCGACCAAGTCCAGCGGTAGCAAATTAGAATAAAGCTGACAGGTAAATTTCAATCCTATGCTTGTCATCTTGTACTCTCGATCGGACTTATCTTTAGCAACTGTTCTCAAAATTTTATCGCATACGTATATTCGATACATACGTGATTCATTCAATAAAGTCACTGCACACGACGCGATTCAAAATCATATTTCTCGTTTTGTATGTTTCGTCTGGACTATCAACTTTACGTATCGCATCGAGCCGTCGCGCATCCGATCGCAACGATCCTTCATAACGCCTTGTGTTCGAAGTCGCCACCCAACTATTTCTGAAGTCTGGCTATGCAACTTATCTCGATACGATTTCCTTCGTTGACTTACAAATGCATCAACATTCAGGACTATGCCCGCTAGGTTACTTACCTAGGTACCGTGCTTAGATTCTTTCGATGCAACTTTAAATTGACATTGCACAAAGGCCACAATATATCCGACAAAACAGTTTACATCAAGGCGACGGTGCTCAAGGCAACGATCGCCTTGACACGAAGTCTCTACGATGCATCTTTCATCCGATTTCCTAACGAGTAGGAATTCACTAGCCAAATTCCTAACTTATCCGTCTCGCAACATCGAATATAAGTTTGATTCACGCAAGCTCAATTGCAAGGTGAATCTGAATCTAAAAACATGACTCGTAAGTCATTTCCTTATCGTTCTCTCTCGTGTATAGCATGATTTTTGCAATCGCCTATCCGAATTACCAAGTTCATTGGTGAATTTCTCGTTCGATCGTCGACCAACATAACCATTCAAGCATTCATCCGACGAATACTCAAATCTAACTATATCATTCTCGATCGAAAGTTGTTCCAACAAATCTCAATTGCCTAGACTTATCGTCAACATGCATCACACTATATTTGTTACCGATGCAATCTCATATGCGATATCGCATGGGTCATCTTACGGTTTGCAATATTCGATTTGATTTGGCGGTCAAGTCTTCTAGGTTCAGCTGTCCCGAAGCTACGCCCGATAATTAAGGATCATCACCGAAGGACAGTTTACTACGAACCATGCTATATCTTATTTCAGAGCCAAATCACGTTCCGACGATTCTATGCGACTACCCAATTTCGGACAAAACCGTTTCTATCGGCGCAACTGATGCACAACTATCCTCCAAGTTAAGACATGCACTACCGTCGATGATTTCGTAATTTATGAAATATCTAATCGTATCGAGTTCGAGTCTATCTTATTTGTGGGTCGACACACGAGATGCTATACGCATCGAATAATCGTCGATGACTTATAGTCTCGTCTTGATCATTCACAAAGTTCATGATCAACCAGTTCGTTCATTCTCGTATTGTCACTTACAAAATTTTGATAGCACGAGGCACACTCTATTTTGTATTCTCATATCGTGCTTGCGTTTCCTTATGTATCGATCTTGATATGTCGTATCAATTTCGATAGCGTAAGGGTCAACTTTGATTCTGTTTCAACGTCGACAACTTGCATCGCATACATCCAAGTTCGCAACGAACTTTTCCATACGCATCAACTCGTTTTCTGATTCGCCGCATCTCGCTATACTTTGATCGCGTAACTGAGTTACCGATTATCCCACATCGAACCCTCAAGTTATACAATCACGCCCTATACGGTTTTGCGTGTTTCAGTCGTACTCAAATAATTTTTGCCGTAACGTAACCAACTATCTTCTTAGGCATGATTACTCGCGTCAAGCAACTCTTCACCGAAGTCGTACATCGTACAATCGGATTATAATTTGCCTCATCCAATAATTCTATCGAGATCGCAAGTCGTGCGATTCGATTCGCCTCGCCTAATATTTCCATTGAGATCGCAAGTCGTGCGATTCGATATGCCTTGCCTAATATTTCTATCGAGATCGCAAGTCATGCGACTCATTTGTAAGTTCGAGTTTTCCTTTCCCGTCGATCCGATTATTGCTTCAAGGCATAATCGTTCCGTAAGTCTCGGTCGTCCGATCGACTTATAATTTTCGTCCGACGTGTCATTCATTGATACGAGTCTCGCCTTATCGTCCCAACCGATATTCGAAGAACACTTGCATCGACATATCGTCATACAAATTTTCAATCGAGTCTCGGTACTACCCTGTCCGTTACGGACAAACCTTCCGCAATTCTCACAACGCGTCGATGTAATTCATTGCACAAGTGGTATACCATATACCACTCGAAATCGAGTCATTCATCGCATATGTGGTATGGCATATACCACTCAGAAATTAAGTTATTTCCCTTGCATTATACTCTTTACGAACCAACGATCTCTTTCGACTCACGATTTCCGCAGTGATCATGCTTGATCACAACCGTAACTTTGATTAAATCAAATTCGACACAACTCGGCCAATGTTTTCATTTGCCAACACAAGTTCGGTGTGCAACCGAACGATTTATTCTATCGTTTTATGAATTCAGTTCCTTTACGTTGCATCTCGTGCAACGATTTATTTCCAATCTCCTTTACACTCCGTGTAACAATTAATTTGATATGCGTTGCACCACGTACAATAATTTCACTTCCGACATGCGTTGCACATCGTGCAACGACTTATTTCTGACATTTATTGCATCTCGTGCAACGATTTATTCCCGACTTTCAAAGTCAATGCCCAAATCCGCTCAACAGATTCGATATTGACTTATCACTTTCATTTTAACGCATATTCACAATTAACTTGTTGTACTTCGTACATCATTTTATTTCTCATTCAACATGTTACATTGCAACAAAAACATATCAATCGCATTTCACAATTTGTTGTACTTACAGCAACTAACATTTTATGACTCGTGCATTCAATGCAATGAACGTTCTACTATTTTCTTCGCAACATCAAGTAAATTCGAAATACTTGCGGCAACGTTACCCGACTTTGTATTAGACTTATTGTATGTCAGTGCGGCATCGAGTAGAGTCAAGAGTGATTTCAATTGGTGGTGGACAACTCTTTGGAATTGAAGCAAGCAAACGTCCAAAGAAAATTGAGCCTAGAGCTCTGATACCAATTTGTCACGCCACGACCCGGAATGACCCAAATCATCGTCCTCGCAGGGGGCGTAATACCGTACGAGCCTGGAGTTACGCTCGTGCTAGACAAGATGACAAGTTCGCAAATGGTTATCTTTTGATTCAATATTAACAACGAAAGGAAAATAGAGCATACCAAACAATTCTCTTTATTGATATTCGAACTGAGGTTATAAAGGCTTTCGATAGCCCAACAATATATGCCAGATTGGCTACAACACTCAGGTTCTCTCTTGCCCACAAAGAATTTTACCGTTCCATACATCATGCCTTCTATATCTCATCCACATCAATCCTGTTACAAGTCCGAGTGTCAATGCGATCGCACGCTTCAATATGCTTCGGCATTCCAAGCCTCAACGCGTTCAAGCGAAGCTTCGCCGCGAGCCATCCATTCCCTGTACCCTGCATGAAAGCTGGTGGGAGATCAGTACGTTCGTCCTCGCATGTACTGATGCAAAGACCTTCTTTCTAAACCGACATTGTAGTATTTATGTTGAATCATGCAACTTAGCTTATGATCTTGCTATGTTCTCCTTAGGGTCAATTTCATGGCATATTCGAAAGCAGTAAAGCATTTTATCATGGCAAGCATGTTATTCGAATTGAAAAGGCAAACAGACAAGCAATCTCGTGTTTCTTTCATGGCGTGACTTACCAAGTCGACGTACTCGTCCTTGCACTGACGCAAGGTGAATACGCCCCATCCTTCCCTGAAATGTTATAAGTGCATCTCTAAATAGGATCTATGTGCGAAACACATGGGTGCCTACACTTTCAACCCATCGTTCATTAACTATATGATGGTCGTTGGCGTATTCGCGCCAAAATGAACTAAAGGCGTTTCTTTTCCTTATCTTTTCTTTTCTCTCTTTCTTTTTTTTTCTTTTCTTTCTTTTCTTTCCCGAATTTATGTAGCCCGACGTTTCACGGGTTGGGTCGCTATCCCAAACAACCGAAACGAACCACGTGCCTACTATTATTTGCGGCTTTTTCCATCTATAATTGAGTGCTAATCGGACTTTAAAGATGTGCGTCCATCAAAGATTATATCCCTCTTAGGCCGAACGGTCCCGGTGCCCTGGTGCACCCGTTCGGAGGCAACATTCTGTGCACGGAAGATATCACATTTATCTCAAGTCCATTCGACCATGCAACGCCCTATTATTTAGACAACCAAACATAGTCTTGAGCCGAGGCACATACTTTATCAAACAATCAAACATAGTCTTGAGTCCGAGACTCAGACTTTATCCTCCTGCATTTCTTCCATTAACTTTCTATGTTCTTACATTTCATTTCTTCGTTTCAATGTTCAATGGCATTATGTCTCAACTCAATGTTCGTCAACCAAACGTCCCGAAGGTCCCGAACACCTTTCGAGGCATCATGCCACATCTAACAGTTCTGTCACATTCATGCCACAACTATATTCTTTCACAACGAAGCCATCTTTTATGATCTCGTGCACGTAGGCACGTTTCGACACGTTTATCATCTATCCTTTGCGTCGTGCACTTGCTGCACACATCGAAGCCGTATTTTTATGTTCTATGCCTTAGTGTTCAATATTCGTAGCTTGTACGCTATGACGCTCGCCTATTGTCTTTCAATGTTCTAGCCATTCTAACTCGTGCGCGAAGGCAAGGAATGGTTCGTGCACTAAGGCACTCGCCGAATACAGTTATCCCATGTTCTTGCGGCTTGCGCACCGAGGCGCTCGCCTTTGCGATATCCAATATTTTATAGCAACTCGTGCATATGATGCACGTTTTATTTCAATTGTTCTAACTAGTGTTCGACACATATTACGATTTATCTTTCGATCGGACCACGCCAGTGGCGTCGATAGGTTAACTTAGCAAACAATGATACGTTCTGACTTAGATATGAAGGAGTAAAAAAGAAGAGTCAATCCTCCCACCTTGAGTCGATACGCCTTGTCGTTTCATCGAGTCGATGCGGCTCAATTTTATAACTTCGTTGCACGGCCAACTCTTCTAACTTAGCCATTCGAGCACTTCGTGCTTCATTGAATTATACGTCTGATTTGGCTTACCATGCCAACGCCTCAGCCCGTCGCAAGGCGATGATTTGGTTTTACAGACCCCTTACTAAATAAGACAAAATGTTGACCTCTAATATTTCTGTATCAACGTATAGCCTGCACACGAAAACAACTAAAATCAATACTTGCATCGATTCGGACTTGCGCCTTGGTCGATTCGATTTCTTAGAATCTTTGAGCCGTCTCAATGCACTTATCCTTCGGGGCAATGCGGCGCTTCGTATCGTTTTAACTCGATGCATTCTTTGGGACAAGGCAACTCTTCGTATCGACTTAGTTCGATGTGTTGCTCGGGATAACGTAACTCTCGTATCGACTCGTATCGATACATTTTATTCGGTCAATGCGACTCTTTGAGTCAATGTCTCAGCGTAATGCACCTTGTGGAGTGGGGCATTACAGAGCGGGTCATTACACACCGAAACTACCCCACCTGAGCGATGAGTCGCCTCGACCGAGCGAGTCTTCGAGCAGCCGCTACAAGGCTAAGTCTGAACGCCTTCGACGTTTTGATTCCTCCGATTGATTGAACGGGACGAGCCACTACATCATACACCACTCAGAAAAAGTTTTGTCCTCGAAACTAACTGAGTACTTACTTTTAGACCACTTTGATCTAAGGACTCTCGTACACACTCCGCCTACACGTTTCTTCGATTCCGAGCCACGCTCGCACTATTATCAATCTTTTCTTTAACACAATTTCAAAATTCTCGACACTTTTCCATTCCTCAAGTCTTACTTGAATTCAACATATCACTTGGTAGGATCGTGCACGCATTTCAGGCGTCCCCAAAATACATGCATTCAGCCAAGCTGCATGATAGAGAATTCATCATTCTCACTCGAGTCGCATCGTGCATATATTCATGCGTCCCTAAAATATATGCATGTCGGCCGAATCTCGTGACGGGTATTCATATATTCTTGATTCACTCTATCCATCCATACCAATCCTCAATATCAATCTTTCGATTGCTAACCCTTGAAACATGGGCGTCTCGCCCAACCACTTGGTCATTTCTCAAGGCTAAGTCAATGTCAGGATTGGAATCATAGTTCCCCAACAATAATGCCAACATTGACCCCAATCCTAGGGTCAAACCAAAGTCGGTAATACATGATTTTCTACCCAAGCTCGCGTCACTCAGATTTCTAACATCGAACATGATCACCTAATTCGCATCAAGGCATACGTTGCGCAGATTTGAATCCGTTCAATTCACCAATTTTAACCAATTTATGTATTCGATCACGAGGTCGTCTAGCACAATAATTTATCACGCCCCAATCTCACGCAAGTTCGATTATCTACGTTGGACATGAATCACCATGCCACGTTCTCGCAGGATAATCGTCCTCATTGGAGCATAACTCTTGCTTGAGTCTAGACTAATTCATTTTTGATATGCGGATTGGACCTACTCAATTCTCAAGTTCAATCGTTAAGCACACTGAGTCATCCTCGAGTCCACCTTCGTATCAAACCACAAGTCGAAGCAATCAAATTGCCACGCCATACAAGTTCGATCACCCCGCTGTATGAATCACTATACCAGCGCTCACGCGGAGTGATCTCCCTAATCGGCGTGACGCATGTGTGAGGTAGGAGTTGCGCTCTCATAAGACAAGAATGTCAACGTCGTGGTTATCGTCGAAGCAATCCAAACATTTTATTTTCATCCAAGCTAAGATATCAGTTCGATAGTCTGTCCGTCATTTGTTCTAACTAAAAAATTCTCGAGCCAAGTCTATCTTTTTCTTGACATATTTCAACATCCCGAGTATAGCATCCATCGAAATAATGATATTTTATACGATCATCGTTCCTCGAATCAGAGTACCCCCGAGTAATCGTACATCGATATTTGATACGCCTCAATACCATCGATGATGTATGTAACCAAACGATCTTCTTTTGCAATGAACTCCGAGTCGTGCAACTGATGCTGTTGTCCGAATTAGATATACCACAATTCCATTCGATCAATTCTGAAATCATAAGCGCGATCCTCTAGGTTTCCACGATCAAGAGATTCACTTTCGTTCATCATTCCGAGTCCTGATTCAACATTGTTTTCAAACTCGTGTTGTCCACTCACTAGTTGTCCGAATGACATCTCGTTCGGGACATTCGAAGTCACGAACAACTAAGCGTGACACGTTCTAAGGCTTTGCGTAATCGTAACGCCTCGCTGACATACTAGTTGTCACCTCTAATCCTCAATTTTCACTCGAATGAATTCTAAGACGGACCATACACCACTCAGGATTTGAGCCATCCGATTTAGTCCACAATCACGTTCGCATTATTCGCTAAAAAATCTTTCAGATTCGTTCGATGAATCTCTAGCGTAATCGCTCACGTCGTCTCGACGCAATAAGTCATGCGCACTATTCCTCAAAATCTAATCCAATCTTTCGTGTATGCCTAAGCGTTAGTCCGATAGCGTCTCTATCGATATACACTCTAAGTGTATCACCGTTCCCGACCGAGCAATACTTAATATCGCTAGCGATTCGTTTGTACCAAAAGTCGAGGTACACGACACGCGACACAACTTAGCCAAAAGGCCGTATGCATAGCCATCCCGTACGGACTATACTCTAATTTTTGTATGCTCATTTGCTAATGTCGACATAGGACTATTTAGGCACGCATGCGACTTGCTAATCTTTAGCATGTGTTTTCTATCAACTCAAGTTTGACACTATTCGGCACAAAGGTCATCGCCTACCGATGCGTTCGATTGAACACTTGTACGAGCTTTTGAAAACATGATTTTCGATAGCTTGAACGCGGGTTACTTCACACCCACCCAATCTCGATTTGACACAGACAAACTTTCCACCTCTATTCCTGACTTGAACGGCTTTCCCTTGCGGCGGCTTTTCCAAGATAGAACAGAAGCTTGATTTTGATACGAAAATTAAGACTGAAGTGTGCGAAGTTGACGTCACAACTTATTGTATGACATGTCATGGGACATTTGAGAGAGAGCGCACACTTCTTTATCGACGAGGAGCTTTCAAAACTAAGAGATTCGACTTGAAGTCCAAGGACGTAAAGCTGTGCTCCGATACCATTATGTCACGCCCTGCTCCCGTAGGAGCGATCATCCTCGCTAAGGCATGATGCCGCACGAGCCTAGATTGCACTCGTGTAAGGCAGTTACATAACGGCCGATTACAGCGGCTGCAACGGGGTCGTCGCACAGAAGTCCCAAGCAGAAACATTGAACATACAACGAAAATTTAGAAGCAAAACACAAGTTATTCAAAAGTGTTCTTTATTGATATTAAACAATCAAATTACAATGGGGCGCAAGGCCATGATTATAAGTCTCTTAAGCTCACTTTTCTCTTATTTTACAAGTCACTCTGCTCTCTCTCATCTCTCAATACAAAGCTTGAGCCAACGGATGCTTCGGAAGGCAATGTCCATACATTATGTCCCATATAAGTCTTGACTACACGCGGCCGCATACTTCGTATCGCCAAGGAACTCCGTGCCTCAATGCATCCAAGTGAGCTCCGTATCACGAGCTTCTACCTATGCCTGCACATGAAAACAATGTAGGTGTCAGTACTCAACTGTACTGGTGGAGTGAGCTCCTCCCCCACCCATAAAAAACCGACACGTTCATTTACTTTGTGCAGCTTAAATTCCTTCCGATTGTCTTTCTAGTCTTGTCTTAGGATAAATTTTAGGACGAAGACGTCTTGGCCTATATTCAGCAACGTAACGACAGGGTCGTGCTATACTCTATTCGACATTTCAATAAATATTCGAGGCAGTGCCTCGCCGAGTAGAAACTTATGCAACTCAGTCGTGCCAGGACTTTCACTTGTTCTAAGTGCCTCTAGACCTTCTCGTGCCAACGACGTCAAGGGAATGACTCGTGCTGGTCGTGCCAATACTCTTGCTCGTGCCTTAATCTCGAGGCCGTGCCTCCCAAGGATCAACCCGACTTAACCAACTTGCCTTACGGTCCTTCCTGACTTAACTCGAGACGAGGCCACATTCATACCGAAGCACGTATCCTTGCTATAGCCAACTCTTAGGCTCTAGATTGGTGGTGTAACCGTGTACACCTAACTCGTGCCGACTCAAGGTTAACACTTGCAATAAGCATAACTTGTTAACCCAACTCATAACCTGCTAGTAATCGACGCAATCCAAAGGCATACACGCGGATAGCCGCTCTTACCGACACATCTATATGAGTGGTCACTAGCAATGTCAAGCTATCTTGGATCTTTTGCATACGGTGACCATTCGCGTGGCGAGGTACGAGCTCTCACCGAATGACCCACAGCCTATATTGTAACGGTTCACTTCAATCGAGTCATACCGTCGATGAAGGTCGTACAATATCTGCAATTCCTCCTAGGCAGACACGAATCCGGCGCCCCGGGATCGCTCGAAGAATTTTGCCCTTGCATGTAAGTTGTCCAATGACCATGTAAGAATCAACTCGATCTACCAAGTCCTTCCTTATTCATGACCATACTTTTCTTCTTTCTATCGAGACTTCCAAGTAGCGGGACTGATCTCGCGTGATTCCTTATCGAGACTCCTAAGTAGCGGAACCAATCTCGTGAACTCCCTTATCAAGACTTATCGAGACTCCCAAGTAGCGGGATCGATCTCGTGTGCTTTCTTATCGAGACTTAGTGAGACTCCTAAGTAGCGAGACCGATCTCGTGAACGAGACTTATCGAGACTCCCAAGTAGCGGGATCGATCTCATGAACGAGACTTAACGAGACTCCCAAGTAGCGGGGCCAGTCTCGTGTGCTTCCTTATCAAGACTTAGCGAGACTCCCAAGTGGTGGGACCGATCTCGTGTGCTTCCTTATCAAGACTTAGCGAGACTCCCAAGTAGCTAGCGGGATCGATCTCGGCGACAACCAGTCGCATGGGCTTCCTTTGTCCGTAGCATGCTTTTCACTAAATCAACCATGGCTCGTGCCTTGGACAGACCTTGTTCTCTAGGCGACGTTATCGCTGAAATCATATACTTTATATGACGAGCCTTGTTCTCGAGGGACTACGCGACTTGACAACCGCAGATAGAGCAGGACAGTACTAGAAATGGCTTAGATCGACCAGCATAACTTTGCCTAACTTAATTGTGCAACGACTTAACGAGCAAAGGCTGCGTCGAGCTTCGCATCGAGAGAACGTGCCGTGCACGCGTTCGACTTGAACAACCAAGTTCTTGGGTGCCTAGACTTAAGCCACAAGCCGTGCAACACGACTTAAACCACGGGACATGCGAAGGCTATGCCAAGCCTTGGACGACGGGATCGTACATGCTTTATCAAGCATTCTCGCGGGCGACGCCTATGACTTAGGCTAATTCAAGCGTTGTGGCAACTTAGCAACTTAGGCCAACTTCCTTCTTCCGAGCCACGGGACGAAGGATCGAGTGTCATATTGTCACGCCCCAGAACCAGAATACTGGAGAGCGGGGGAATGACTCAGCCAGCTACGTATTACGGATAGATGAATACCGTATAATACGATCAATGCTGTCTAACCAGACGAGGGGGTGCATACTACATGAAAGTCTTACTATGGTCACTCCACATCTATTGTCTCAATCGTTCAAACAAGAAACAGTAATAGAGAACATGTAAGATAAAGCAGTAAGGCGTCCCATACGCTTAAATCAAAATGTTCTTGATATCTGGCTTTACAAAACATAGCCAGAAGATGTGGCAAGTATACACAATTGTTAGCAGCTGCAGTCTGACTTAGTTACAATTATGTAAAGGTAAGTACAAGACAATCCGACTAACATGTCGGTACCAAACGGCTAAGTATAAAGTAAATAACAAAACGAGCGGTGGAGTAAGGAACCCACTCGAGTCCTCCTGCGATCATTCCTCTAGTATTGACCATCTTGGAGGTAGAAGTAAGCTGAGTCCTCGGGAACCGGCTCTAAATCTGGCCATGCAAAACCAGAGAGGTTAGACCTCTAATAGCAAGTACCACAAGGAAGCACAATATGAAGGATTAAACCAGTAAGTAAGAGAATATAATAATAGATCTCTGCTTTCTACTAGGATTCACATAACATCACGACACTTCGAACCAACCTCCCAACCAAATAAGGACAGAAGTTGGCCCGTCATGTCCTGACATTCTGATCATCTCAGTTAGGCAACGGAGTAGGTACAGTACACAAACAAATCATCTTGAACGGCCAATCAACTCCTACGGCTTGCTATTGTGAGTCCCAAGTTATCCTGAAATTATGCAATAAAGATTCCTCAGTTCTTACTATGTGCGAGCAAGGCTAGTCTATCCAGTCAATCAATTGCGCCAATCATGAATTAGACGAGTTCCAGCGGGACGCCCGTCATCAATATACAATATACAAAATAATATAAGCAGATACCGCACCCTGCCCGTGTGGCAGGTTTACAGTATTTGTGGGAACCAGCCGGCCTGTCGGGCACTAATAGTCCCGAAGAGGGCTGCCATGTAAGAACTCGGGAATCCATTCTCTCCATGCCATCATTATTTTATTTGACTTAATAGTCTCTACGTTGAGTGAAGTTCCATGTCGTGGATCATGGTCATTCAGAATGAGTACTTCCGTACAAAGTACGATATGCCCGACTCTACAATAATACCCGTGCGGTTAGGTTGTAGGTCTTACATAGCGTAATGCAACAATTAAAACTAACCACGGAATAATCATGCCTTGACCATAAAGTACACATGCTGCTCTGTAGAGAAATAAATAAATTGAAGCCTGCATATGCCTGTAGGTCAATATTCGGGATCGGCTAATCGATTACAATAGTTCATAACATGAACGTGTCTCATTCATTTAATTCAATAAGACGACTAGCCAGTCTCTTAGTTCCAACTTAGGAATGCATGATCAATTTTAGTCAAGATAACCATCGTCATCAAGGGTGACAAGGCATGAAAGTCAATTAGTATTAAATGGGGTCGAGTCTATAACTCTCAGGGTTAAGTTCCAGCCTTACTGGGTATCCATAAACCAGTCAAGACACAAGGCACGTTCTACACAACCATATGTATCAAAAATATTAACATGCTAAGATTATCGAGTTCATAAAAAAGGCGTAAGGATATAATAGGAGAATTATCATGCCACCATTAAATAAATAAATTATAGAGCAAATAGAAACACCCAGGTTAGATTACACCAAGTCTATGCTAAGGCCAACAAGTCACGCCAAGTTTAGTAGGTAGGAGTGAGCGATGAGGAAGAAGAAGAAGTAATGGTGAAGGAGAGTTTATGAAGAGAGAGAAGGGGATGGGGGCTTTAAATGGGAAAGGGTGGTGGTAGGTGGGGTTCGGTTCATGTGAACCACCAAGAACCCGAGAAAAACCCAACCTAGGCCGAACCTAAAATAAGACTAAAGCAGAGAATAAAAGCAGGAAGAAAAATGCAGATAATTAATTAACATAAAATTAAAGGAATTTAATTACAGGATAATACATGATAAATACTAAATAAATATATATGAGTTGTACATGTATAAAAATATGCATTCTGGGAACGGGGAGTGACATCTCTACCCACCTTAGAAAAATTCCGTCCTCGAAATTTCAAATCCAAGCAGGTAGAAATATCGGAGCTAAACTAATACAAGCAATTCTAGTGAGCAAGCAATCATTTTTTACCATATCAAAAGCAAGTACTATATATATAAATTCATCAATCCACGATATCAAGTAGCTCTACCCATAAGGTGATAAGCATGAAGAATCAGGACAATCAAGGTATACAGAAAGAGATATACCTTGTAAGTCAAACAGGTGTGGATACCGTGATCGAATATCATCCTCACGTTCCCACGTTGACTCTCCCAAGGAGTGATGACCCCAAGCAACACGGACAAGACTAATTGTTCGGTTCTTAAGTATCTTCTCTCTTCGGTCCAAAATGGACACAGGCCGTTCCTCGTAACACAGGTTGGTACCAACAACCAGCTCAGAATAATCGAGGATATGGCTTGGGTCCGATACATACCTATGTAATTGAGATACATAAAACGCGTCATGCACCTCTCGTAACAAAGGTGGGAGGAATAAACGATAAGCAACATCGCCTATCCGATCAAGGATAACAAATGGGCCCACGTACCGCGGACTCAATTTCCTGCGAACGCCAAATCTAATGACCCCACGAGTAGGTGAGATCCGCAAGAATACGTGGTCCCCAACAGAGAACTCTAACGGCCTACGATGCTGGTCCGCCCAATGGCGATGTCGGTCCTGTGCAACTCGAAGTCGCTCTCTAATTCCCTTAACCAGTTCAACCATCTGAATAATCATTTCTGGGCCTAACATCTTCCTCTCTCCGATATCATCCCATGCAAGCGGCGACCTGCACTTCTTACCATATAGTGCTTCGAATGGCACCATCTGGATACTGGCTTGATAACTATTATTGTATGAGAACTCGACTAAGTGCAGGTGACTCTCCCAAGACCCTCCAAAATCTAGAGTGCAAGCTCGTAACATATCTTCTAAAGTCTGAATCGTTCTTTCTGATTGCCCATCCGTCTGCGGATGGTAGGCCGTGCTAAATCTTAACTTGGTATCCAGACTATGATGTAAGCTCTTCCAGAAATGTGATGTAAAGCGGGTATCTCGATCCGACACAATACTGACAGGGACTCCATGCTGCCTGACTATCTGTTGTATATACAACTCTGCCAACTTTTCTGTAGATTACCCTACTCTGAAAGGAAGAAAGTGTGCTACCTTTGTAAGTCGGTCCACTATTACCCAAATAGCGTCCTTACCACTTGGTGATCTCGGTAAACCGGTCACAAAGTCCATTGTAATATGCTCCCATTTCCATTCCGGGATAGGAAGCGGTTGCAATAACCTAGCTGGCCTCTGCTGTTCTGCCTTCACTTACTGACATACCAAGCAACGGGAAACAAATCTAGCTATCTCCCTCTTCATCCCGTTCTACCAGAAATGCTGCTTGATATCTTGGTACATCTTGGTCCCTCCAGGGTGAATAGAATACTGAGAACTGTGAGCTTCTGCCATAACCTCCTGTCTGATATCTCCACTAGGCACACATAGACGTGATCCAAACCTAAGTGTACCATCTTCATGAATTCTCATCTCCTTCCTGAGTCCTGACTCACATTCTGCCCTAAGCTTCTGAATCCTTGGGTCTTGTGCCTGAGCTGCCTTGATCCTACCTACCAAGTCGGATTGAACTTGCAGACTTGTTAGAACTCCTACATCACTAGGAAGTATAACTTCGATGCCCATCTCCTGAAGGTCTTCTAAGATATGCCTCTGTGTTGTCAACATAAATGCGCCGCCTCTCCTGCTAAGAGCGTCTACTACTACATTAGCCTTGCCTGGATGATACTGAAGCTCCACGTCATAATCCTTGATCAACTCCAGCCATCTTCTCTGCCTCATGTTTAGTTCCTTCTGAGTAAAGATGTACTTCAGACTCTTATGGTCTGTGTATGTCCACTCGGTCACCATATAAGTAATGCCTCCATAGCTTCAGAGCAAACGCTACTGCCGCTAACTCCAAATCATGAGTTGGGTAATTCTTCTCGTGGTCCCGAAGCTGCCTAGATGAATATGCTATCACATTTCTATGTTGCATAAGGACACATCCAAGTCCTTTACCTGACGCATCACAATATACTGTAAAACCTCCGGGTCCAACTGGCAATGTAAGAATAGGTGCTGATATCAACTTCTGCTTCAAAGTCTTGAATGATGCCTGACATTCTGCCGACCAAACGAATGGTACATCCTTCCGGGTCAAGCAGGTCATGGGTGCTGAAAGCCTTGCAAAGTCTGACACAAACCTTCTGTAATATCCTGCCAATCCTAAGAAACTCCGCACATCTGCTACGGTCTTGGGTACTGGCCAACTTTCTACTGCTTCTATCTTCTTGGGATCTACTCCTACTCCAGCTCTTGATATGATGTGACCCAAAAATAAAATGTGATCCGACCAAAACTCACACTTGCTGAGCTTGGCATACAACTGGTTCTCTCTCAGAACCTGTAACACTTTCCTGAGGTAGTCTTCATGCTCCTCTTCACTAGCAGAGTATACGAGAATGTCGTCAAGAAACACAACGACAAACTAGTCTAAGTATGGCATAAAGATGCGATTCATCATATCCATGAATATTGCTGGAGCATTGGTCAAACCAAACGACATTACTAAGAATTCATAATGTCCATACTTCGACCTGAATGCTGTCTTAGGAATATCTTCCTTCCGAACCCTCACCTGATGGTACCCTGAACGAAGATCTATCTTGGAGAAAACTCTAGCTTTGCTCAACTGATCAAATAAGTCGTCGATCCTGGGTAATGGGTACTTGTTCTTTACTGTTACCGTGTTAAGCTTCCTGTAGTCAATGCACAATCTGGATGACCCATCCTTCTTCCCCACAAGTACCACTGGTGCTGCCCACGGCGATATGCTAGCTTGGATGAACTTCTTCTCCTTCAGTTCCTCTATGTGCTGATATACCTTGGCCTGCTCTGAATCCACCATTCTGTAAACTCGATCTGATATCGGTTTAGTTCCAGGTGCCAATTCTATACTGAACTCAATATCTCTAACCGGTGGTAGACCTGGGAGTTCTTCAGGAAATACGTCTAGAAACTCTCCAACTACCTTCGGAACCTGAACTTCTTCCATTGCCGTTACTACTCCCTGCTCTTGTGGAGTTGCCCCTGTTCTGACTAAGGTGAACCGCTTGATGCCTGGAATATCAAAAGACACACTCCCTCTACAATAATCTATTATCGCATGACTGTCTTTCAGCCAGTCCATGCCTAAGATAATGTCAAAATTTCCAACAGAAAATTCTATCAACCGGGCGGATAAGGAATGCCCGCAAACTACAACGCTACATGCTAAAATAACTCTACTAACTCCTACGAGCCCATTACCAGTGAGTATATTCAACCTCCCTGGCAATGCCTCGAACTCCATTCCTAGTCGTGCCGCAAATTGTGCAGATATAAATGAATGGGATGCTCCCGAATCAAACAATGCTACTGCGGGATATGAGGCAATGAGAACGTTACCTGCCACAACATCTCCCGATGCCAATGCCTCCTCCAAGGACAGAGTGAATGCTTGCCCTCGACCTCCTTGCTGGTTTCTATGCTGCGGCCTAGCCTGATGTTGTTGCTGGCCCCTTCCTTGATGATGCTGGGGTGGTCTATGCTGGTGTTGCTGCATCGGCGGCCCCTGCTGCCGAAACATCTGAGCCTGCGGCATTAACGGACGCTGTGCCAACGGCCTTACTGCCACCGCTGGTCCTCGATACTGGCCTGCCCCTGATGCTGGCAGAGCAGGAAACTGTTGCCCTGGTCCTCCTGACCTCGAATTCATGGGACATGTGGTAACTCGATGGTCTGGATTTCTATATATCAGACACAGTCCATTCAATGTCCGACACACATCTCTAGTGTGTCCTACCTTCCCACAATAAGTGCAGCCCGCCGGGGGTTGCTGGTTCTTTCTCTGTTGCTGTTGCTGCTGTCTTGGTGGTGCTGGTCCTCGTACCACCATATCGTGGATACGAATGCCAGTGGATGGTGCTGTTGTTCGGGGCGCTGCTCTCCCTCCTCCTTCAACCTGGCTGTGGGATCTCTTCTGACCCCCAGTCCTTGCCGCAAGCCTCTGAATGGTGATCTCATGCCTTCGAGTTGCCGTCAATACTTCGTCAAAAGTTTTGTAATTGTGTCCTTCTATCAATTGTAAGAGTTCAAGATGACACCCTTGCTGAAACCTCATGGCCCTCTGGCTCTCTGTTGCTACCATCTCTGGGGCGAATCTACTCAATCTGCAGAACTCCGCTGCATAAGCATCTACAGTCTTGCCGGCCTGCCTGAGGTTGATAAACTTCTGTTGTAGCTCAAACCGTGCCACAACTCCATAGTACTTGGTCTTGAATCTTGTAGTGAAATCGTCCCAAGCCACAGGACGTCTGATGCCCACTTCCTCTGATTCCCACCAATCACGTACGAGATCCTGAAGTAACAACTTCACTAGATCCACACGTTCTTCTACCGGTACCTTAGCTGCTGTCAGAATAGCCTCAATATCCTTAAGCCATGCATCTGCTGAGATGGCATCCTCCGTGCCCTCGAAACGGCGGGGGTTGTACTTGCAAAACCTGGCTGATGCTCCTGACTCAGTCCTCATTCCTCTTTCCAAAGCCGTCTGCAATCCTTGGTTGAGCAACACATTCTGCTCTTGTAGCTGAGTGTGCATGCGTTGCTGGGCCAACATCTGATGTTGCTGAGTAGCCATTATTCCTCTCATGATCTCCAGAAGGGCTGGTGTGTCCACTTGGGTAGGTGGAACTATGGGTGGTATTGGAACTTCCGGATACTGCGGTTCAGCTGCTGGTTCCACTATCACTTCTTCTTGGATAGTCTCCTGAGGTGAGACTGGCCCTTATTGCTGACCAACCTGGTCATGTTGCCCATGTTGCCCCTGCTGTTGTCCAGCTCTGACTGATGCGGACGAAGTGCCCCTAAGAAAAGGGACAAGAGAATAATCAAACAACCGGACATGAAGGATCAATGAAGTCAAAGGATACCGGAATGTCAAGCAAGGGTTGAGAATAACGAATCATGAGATCAAGGGGGAACACGTGTGATTGAGACATCCTATAAATCAAAACACCCCACAAGTCTGAAATCAGACCTGCATGGGCCACCACTAAAACCTTGTCACGCCCCAGAACCAGAATACTGGAGAGCGAAGGAATGACTCAGCCAGCTACGTATTACGGGTAGATGAATACCGTATAATACGATCAATGCTATCTAATCAGACGAGGGGGTGCATACTACATGAAAGTCTTACTATGGTCACTCCACATCTATTGTCTCAATCGTTCAAACAAGAAACAGTAATAGAGAACATGTAAGATAAAGCAGTATTCTTGATATCTGGCTTTACAAAACATAGCCAGAAGATATGACAAGTATACACAATTGTTAGCAGCTGCAGTCTGACTTAGTTACAATTATGTAAAGGTAAGTACAAGACAATCCGACTAACATGTCGGTGCCAAATGGCTAAGTATAAAGTAAATAACAAAACGAGCGATGGAGTAAGGAACCCACTCGAGTCCTCCTGCGATCATTCCTCTAGTATTGACCATCTTGGAGATGGAAGTAAGCTGAGTCCTCGGGAACCGGCTCTAAATCTGGCCATGCAAAACCAGAGAGGTTAGACCTCTAATAGCAAGTACCACAAGGAAGCACGATATGAAGGATTAAACCAGTAAGTAAGAGAATATAATAATAGATCTCTGCTTTCCACTAGGATTTACATAACATCACGATACTTCGAACCAACCTCCCAACCAAACAAGGACAGAAGTTGGCCCGTTATGTCCTGACATTCTGATCATCTCAGTTAGGCAACATAGTAGGTACAGTACACAAACAAATCATCTTGAACGGCCAATAAACTCCTACGGCTTGCTATTGTGAGTCCCAAGTTATCCTGGAATTATGCAATAAAGATTTCTCAGTTCTTACTATGTGCGAGCAAGGCTAGTCTATCCAGTCAATCAATTGCGCCAATCATGAATTAGACGAGTCCTAGTGGGACGCCCGTCATCAATATACAATATACAAAATAATATAAGCAGATACCGCTCCCTGCCCGTGTGGCAGGTTTACAGTATCTGTGGAAACCAGCCGGCCTGTCGGGCACTAATAGTCCCGAAGTGGGCTGCCATGTAAGAACTCGGGAATCCATTCTCTCCATGCCATCATTATTTTATTTGACTTAATAGTCTCTACGTTGAGTGAAGTTCCATGCCGTGGATCATGGTCATTCAGAATGAGTACTTCCGTACAATGTACGATATGCCCGACTCTACAACAATACCCATGCGGTTAGGTTGTAGGTCTTATATAGCGTAATATAACAATTAAAACTAACCACGGAATAATCATGCCTTGACCATAAAGTACACATGCTGCTCTGTAGAGAAATAAATAAATTGAAGCCTGCACATGCCTGTAGGTCAATATTCGGGATCGGCTAATCGATTACAATAGTTCATAACATGAACGTGTCTCATTCATTTAATTCAATAAGACGACTAGCCAGTCTCTTAGTTCCAACTTAGGAACGCATGATCAATTTTAGTCAAGATAACCATCGTCATCAAGGGTGACAAGGCATGAAAGTCAATTAGTATTAAATGGGGTCGAGTCTATAACTCTCAGGGTTAAGTTCCAGCCTTACTGGGTATCCATAAACCAGTCAAGACACAAGGCACGTTCTACACAACCATATGTATCAAAAATATTAACATGCTAAGATTATCGAGTTCATAAAAAAAGGCGTAAGGATATAATAGGAGAATTATCATGCCACCATTAAATGAATAAATTATAGAGCAAATAGAAACACCCAGGTTAGATTACACCAAGTCTATGCTAAGGCCAATAAGTCACGCCAAGTTTAGTAGGTAGGAGTGAGCGATGAGGAAGAAGAAGAAGTAATGGTGAAGGAGAGTTTATGAAGAGAGAGAAGGGGATGGGGGCTTTAAATGGGAAAGGGTGGTGGTAGGTGGGGTTCGGTTCATGTGAACCACCAAGAACCCGAGAAAAACCCAACCTAGGCCGAACCTAAAATAAGACTAAAACAGAGAATAAAAGCAGGAAGAAAAATGCAGATAATTAATTAACATAAAATTAAAGGAATTTAATTACAGGATAATACATGATAAATACTAAATAAATATATATGAGTTGTACATGTATAAAAATACGCATTCTGGGAACGGAGAGTGACACATATTGAAAGCATACTGAGCAGACTTCTAGGCAGACCGTTGGACCTTTTTTCAAGTTCTAACACATTTCGATCCGTTGGAATTATTCCCTTAGCTATGTGGATGCGTCTCTTTTATTATCAAGCCTAACTTGTGCAAGTTAAAAACATGTGAGTTATTATGTGAAGGCAAAGATGAGGCAAGTTGTCACGACCCGCACCCGTTTTTTCGGATACGAGACGTGTCCAAGCCAGCCTACGCCGCAGAGTCGGCGGTAGAACGCTGTCAAGCCCATAAGAAATAAATGCTCAAGAAATATCACATTTGCTGCTCATTCACATTTTTAATTTATTACAACAGTTACAACATTTATATTTAAAGAAAATACAAGACTTTACATTTAATGGAATTGATACAAATGATATCTATTTCTAGGTTGTCTTCAGCATACCCAAGTCTTCCCCAGTGCTAAGAGTGATCGCGGCAAAACCTGTAAAATATTGGTTATCCAGTCAGAATTGGAACAAGTACACAAACCGACGGCAATGCAAAACACAATAGAATTAACAAGACACGAAAATAGCATATGAGAAATAAAAGCTGTAGAAAACTGATGACATAGCACGATAGAGAAATAAATAAGGAAAAACTAATAAAAGACATCTATCTAGGTGGTGTGAAATATCCGTTTTAACATGTGGACGGCTAGGGGGTAAAATAAGGCACACTGTACGTGTCGTGCGCAGCGGCTAGCATTCAAGAATAGACATATTGGGATATTTCTGGGTAGTCCACATGTATACTAAGATATTTCCCCTCCCGACAACTCCGTGTGACGAGCGTGTCAACAAGCAGCAAGATATATGTATAGACATGAAATGAAAAGACTACTATGAATCGAAAAGCAATCAGAAAGTGCACTTGCCTGAGGTCCTTAGCTGGAGAAACCAATAACACTATACCACTCAATGAGCCACAATCAGTCAACACATGTAGAAGTCTCCGGATGCTGAAATAAATAGTACCATTATTCTCATAATAGTCAAATTAGCTAGGATTGCCTGTCCTTAAGTCCAATTCTGGACATAGGGACAAAACGGTAATTTCGGGCAAAAATGATGTCCGTCGTTGGACCCACTTTGCACCGAAAAGCGTACCAGAGTCAATGGTCTCTAAAGTCGTCAAACTATATGTCTATGGATCCAGTTTTTCGATACGAATCCAACCGTATGTCCAGAGTTGGATTTCGACGGGCCGTGCATAAAATCGCCCGTTGAGTGGAACCGCGGGACCCGCAAAACGACGTCGAATTCAACTGTCTCGGAATTGGACCAAACTTGGCATACAGGACCAGAAAAATGATACGATCCTGTTGGCATAAGTTTCGTCTCGATCTGACGAGCGTGCACAAAGTAATTGAAGAATTTGCAAAGTGCACAATACGGTGAATTTTGACGGATACGTATCAAATTCGTCGCGCACACGCGACCAATTTGAATTCCGTCAAAGCCCACACGACCACGAAGCCGTTACGCAGCTTTCGATGCCTACGGTGTGCGACCACGTCGCTCGGATTGGCGGGACGCACGTCATGTGGATTGATTTTATTGTTTTTCACTATTTTCGAAAACAGTTTTTTGTCAGTTTTAGGAGTCGAATTTCTCGACGTACAATCAACGAAATTCGATTCTACAAAAACGTTTGAAAACCCCTATAGGTTGTATCCAACTATTTTTAATTACTTTTAAGGAAAACATCAATAAGCAATTAGAAACAGTCTTCGAAGTTGGTGATCTTGACAGTCAAAACAGAGTACATTGGCACTGTTTTCGTCGAGGTTCGTCTCGACTTTCCTAGGGTTCTGGTCGTCGGGATTTTGAACGAATTGAAAGGGAAGGGAGCCGTATATATTGGCTTCGTACCTGAGGAGGAAAATCGAAGAATGATTGATCGGGCGCGACGCGACAGCGTTGTGAAAACAGCCCCGTACGGTCACTGCTGCCTTCTTCCTTACGCACGCACGTCTGGTCCGGCCTTGCCGCGCCAGCGGCGGTGGTACCCCGGTGGCGCGCGGCCACTGCGTGGTCCTGTGGTGGCGCGCGGCTCTGGTATGGAGGATTAGGTTTAGGTTTTGCGTTAACATCTCTCGATCTCTCTCTCTATCTCGTGTAAATATATACGGTCCTGTGGTTTTAACAGAACAAAGGGAAGGGGGGTGGTCGGGCCTTTGGGCCGAGGGCTCGGGTTCCCTTAGCTACTGTAGCTACGCCACCTCTTTTCCTATTTCTTCTTATTTTATATTAACAAATAATACAATCTTTATATATATATTTATATACACATAAATATTTGTATTTATATATATTCACCCATAATATTTTATTTATTTTTATAAATACACATACACACATTACTATATGATATTATATATTTATATATACGTACAAATATACATGTATATTGTATATATAAATATACACATACACATATATATTATATATATTTGTCTTTTCATAGACATACGCATATCCTCCTGTTTATATATATATATATATATATATATATATATATATATATATATATATATATATATATATATTTTATATATATATATATATATATATATATATATATATATATATATATATATTATATATATATATATAATAATACTAATAATCCCGATAACCACGAAAAATAATCCAAAAGCAAGTGTAGTAAGATTTGATGAATCCAGTACGCACACTCTTTATTGGCTCCCGAAAATCACACAAATATTGTAAACACTAATAAAATAATAATAATAATACTTATATTGTACATATAACAATTATTAGAAATTAAATGCCAAGACCTAAGGATATTGCATCTACTTAGAATATGTCTACATGACCGTATTGGGTCTCACTACATGCTTACATGGGCTTGGATTTGGTTCGGCCCAGTTCGGACTAACTTGGTTCAACCAGGTTCCTGCAAAGTCAATAAATCTAATAATAATTAATTTAAACTTATTTATAAAGGTCATGCTATAACTTGGGCTGGTTTTCCTAGTTAGGGCACTCCTATGGCTCGACATTCCCCTACCATGGCTAAATATTAGTCAAAGCACGCTATTGCACTATCCGTGCCACGATTCCTAGTCACCTTGTACTCCAATCTCAACCATGATTAAAATCATCTACCGTAATAATTAACTAAATAATTATTTATAAAATCATAAATCACCATTTTAAATCAAACAAAATAAAAAATATATATTTTAAGAATTTTTCGGGAAGGGAGGCTACAAATCTACCCACCTTAAAAATAATTTCGTCCTCGAAATTCAAATTCATAACTATTCCCTTAAACTTAAAGTCCTTAATCTCTTCAAATTTAATTCCCCGAAATAATTTATATCCTCCTCCTAGCCATTTTGTAACTACAATCCTTGATGACTTCTACCCACCTTAGGTCACACTACTCCCTTGAAACACGGGTTACTAAAATCTTATACTCTTCTAACTAGTGGCTAATAATTCTACCAAAATATCTAGGACATATGGTATCTATAATCTCTCATATCTACAAACAACCAATTATTCAATAATCAAGCAATGTTACAATAACTTAAGAATTTCTGATGAATTCTAAACAGCACGATTATTCGTCACCCCGAAACAGGAAGAGACGGGAATCAAGAGTACAGGAAGACAAGGGAGAATAATCGAGAATGATTTCAAATAGTTCAGTTCAAGCCTAACTTGTGCAAGTTAAAAACATGTGAGTTATTATGTGAAGGCAAAGATGAGACAAGTTTACCGAAACTATCCCACCTGAGCGAGGAGTCACCTCGACCGAGTGAGTCTTCGAACAGCCGTTGTAAGGCTAAGTCTGAACGCCTTCGGCGTTTTGATTCCTCCGATTAACTGAGCGGGACGGGGCACTACAATGATGATGATTACCAAATTTGTTTCCGGAGATAGGCATGTATGATGTACTAAAGGAAGATAGTGGATTGGTTATGGTGTGAGTGTGTGCTGGGTTGTTTTTATTTATTAGTTCTGTGATCGAACCAAGGATTGAGATCATGGTCACTTGACGATTTATGACGTATAGACAACTTACTACCGTTGTTTACAACAATGTAGGCTTGGCGCGTCCGACTCGTATCCAAAAAATTGGGAGTGGGTCATGATAATTTCTCCTTCTACACAAACAACTTGTATTTTTCTTTGCTGAAACTTAGGACTAATCAAGCATGCAAGTTTTTTTTGTAGTATCCTTCTTAAATGCTCTGCTACCTAAGAGTACAATGACATGATCTTCTCAAGACATAAGGATCAACTGTTACTTCCTTCTGAATGGGGTTGTCATTCTCGAGGTTCACCCTAATAGTACTGAAGACTGAAAAGATATCGTGATGCTGCAAGGAAAACTAGTCTTGTGTGAACTAATGACCAGAACCCACTCTGCTTAGGACATATAGTAAAATAATTTATAAGCTTCTATTTATTGTTGGAGATGGCACTAAGATTATTAGAATGATTTCAGTATCGAGCATGAGGTGTGGTCATTCCAAATAGATAGAATAACCTGCTGTCTCCTAGAGATAGAATGCCACTTCCCACTGTCTTCTTTCCATTCCGCCATAATCAGAAGAACGATGAACTAACTGATAACCAAGGACTAATCTAGAGGTAGGGAAGCTTCGATTCCGGTTTGAGGAAGGATAATATTGACTGGAGGCTATGAAAAGCAGTAATCCCCGGATAGTAGTCAGTTTAATGCACGGGCTGGTAGCTCAGGACATACCAGTAAATGATACCCCTTTGAGGGAATATATCTTTGTGAACTACTCCAGTTTATAAAGGGATGCAACCCTGCTAGAGAGTTCAGAATACCGGGATGGATCCATTTTTCTTTTGGCAGCCAATGTTGTCACGACCCGCTCCCGAATAATCGGACACGTCCAACCTTCGTCGATGGACACGACGAAGTAAGTTGTACAATACTAAAGAAAACTCCAAGTCACAATGTAATGTAAACATCCACAGCTTTTATATATAACGTTCCCAGAAAGATCACCAATATCCATCAAGTCAATATACAATGTTATCCGGAGATAAATCCGGTCAAATAAAGTATACAATAATAAAATCATAAAAAAATACAATCTCTAGAAAAATAAATAAAATGAAATCCTGCAATATCCAATGCAATCACATGCTCCTTGTGGCCTCAAGCTCACCTGCAACGTATCCTGTCAGAAAAAGAGCAAAGTACAACCCCGACAAGAACAATATACAATATAATCTGCAGTACAGAATACAAGGTGAAACCAGAATACAAGAACTGAAAATACAACTATGGTGCCAGAAATGAAATATAAACTGCAGGCAATGGACACGACAATCAATATGCAAGACAATGAACATGGCTATCAATGAACAAGACAATGAACACGACAATCAATGCAAGTGTGATATTTTGAAATATTAAACTAATGTGTGACCGGCTAAGGACCACAATCAATCAATGCACAATCAATTCTACAAGATCCGGCTTCATCATACGTGAAGTGTACGATTAGGCTATCCACAATACCTATGTTGGGTGTGGTCACACAAAAGCTAATATTTCTTCCAATCCCCGTAATAAACAATGACTCATGATACAATGAACAAGGTACAAGACAATCGTGTGTATCTCGTGTCCGATATGAGAACATGGCACATGAATGTAAGACAAAAAGATAAAGTAAAAGTCGAGTCGGTGTACTTGCCTCGCCTTGGGAGCACGGGAGTAATACTGCATGGGTATAAATGATCACCTGGTAGTTATACAAGTTGTTAGGCTTTGAAATAATGATCATTAGCTAACTAGATAACTAACTTAGATAATTCAACTATTTCTAATACTTATAGGCAAAACTAACTATCAATGCTTTTGAAAATATTTAATGTAGCCTAATCAAAATAACACTTTAAGCTATATCTAAAAAGGAAATCATTTTAGAAAATACTAGAACATTTTTGCTAGCAAAATAAAATATTTTAGAAATACAGATATTTTGATATACTAGGATTTTACTACCAAAATATAAGTCTAATAATTTTACTAAATAATACCAACTAAACACTACTAGATAGATGCATAATCTTGTTATCTATATTTTACAAAAATAGTTGTACAGAACATAATTATTAATCAATTTTAAATTTAAAATATGGTTACTTAGCACTTTAATTTCCAAGTACAAGTAATAATTATATTATAAATTATCTAATTATTCTAGCAAGCCTTACCAATTTCTTTTATGAATAATACTAATATTATTCACTAGTTAATCTGAAATCTTTACTACTAATAGAGATGCTTAAGCAAACAACAAGAATTTATTACAAGAAAATGTAAAATTAGCCTAATATAACATCCAGTCCATCTGAGGCCTACACACACACTCGTTCGGCCCACATAATCAAGACACAACTCAGCCCATCCCGAGAGTCTACCCACAGTTTTTTTTTAAACAAAAATTGTTCCTTCCAATAGTCATTTAGGAAAAATAATTCCTAAAATTCACAAAATTTGGTTTAGGGAGTTACAAATGTTGGGGACAATTAACACATTGGATGCTTTATGAATATCGCAAAGAGTTGAAGAACCTCGGTTTATATCATGCCGTCAGAGCAACGTGTTATGCGGTAGAGCCGAGCATCCCATATTTTCTTACGGTCTTAGAACTTTACAATACTATTACTGGCACTATGTTTACCCCAATAGATAAACTGGGTTTTGCTTTGCATGAGATGCATGAAATCTTCAAACTCTCCATGGATGAAGACCCCTATGAAGAGTACGTAAATCAAGATGAAATTGTTGACCAAAAGCTAATTGTCTCATTTTGACATTTGTATGATCACAATGTAGATTTCAAAGAATGAGTTCGTTGGAATCAACGAAACTCCATTTGGTGTATGAGATTCGAGATACGACCCTATTACGAACTACCTAGAAAATTAAAGACTAGGTAAATGATCTATCAAATAATTTCTTAATGAAACAAACTTGAGATTCTAGAAGGAAATCTTACCATGAGTGCAATGTAACAAACAGATTCAGAGCCCATTGTTCGATCTTTCACAATCGATGTTGGATCCTGGACTCGATACATTGGACCAAAATTTTCCTATCCAACTGCCTAAACTAAAATAGACAGAAATAAATATTTTAGCATTGGTTTGAGGTCAATTGTGTATTAGACAATGCAGATACGACTCGGAGAAGCTGAGGGTGTTGTTGGAGATGATCTGGACACGTTGCACTGTTACAAAGTGTTTTCCTTGTTAAATGTCGTCGTGGTTGTGCAATTTTTTCTATAGGAGAGGGTCATGGCACGAGCACAGTAGTGAAGACGAAACATGAAATCGTTTATCAGACTTATTGCAGCTATCGCACAAAGTTGACTGCTATAGACTTACTGTTGTGTCATGTCTCGAGTTCTTACCGGTGCTTTCATAGAGGGTTATGTCATCAAGATTGAGGGTGGAGAGGCTAAGGTGGAAGATAAACTTTCGAGGAGTCCACTGGTTGTGGTTTTACGAAATTTGGTAGTCATTGAGGGTCAGACATGGCCTGGACATGTCAGCAAACACAGTAGCAACGGGAAGAAAATTAGGGTTCTTCCAAACAGGTCGAATGAGACTCGCGGGTCGGTGGGTTCTAAGGCAACTGTTGGAGGGCCAATATTAGAAAACGATTCACTTTAATGGTTGGATGAAGATCACATAAGGAAATGGGTCACGATTCATATTAAAGTGCAACGGGTTTGATCCAGTTGGCTAGGATCATTCCCGCTATATTGGACGGGTAGGATGAGTGACTACGGACACGAGTTCGCCTTAGCGGGTGTGACCCAGAATAATAGGGTATAATTAATGAAAAGTAGGTTCACTAATTAAACCATTTATTAATCCTAAGAATTGCTTTAGGCTCTAGAAAAAAAAAGAAAGCAAACGACTCGAAATTTTTTCCTAAATTTTCCAGATAATAATATGGACTACTAGAACCTTATTTGTCAAGTTTCATGTCATTCTATGGTTGGTTTTGAAATGGTAATTTGTAAAGATTAGAAATAAATTGTTTTATAATGCTCTCTCGACTTTTAATTATAGAAATCCTAACAATATCCAATAAATTTCCAAAATCATATGGGCTTCATTTTAGGTTAATATAGGGCTAAATCAAGTGTTCTCTTGTCTATAATATTTAAGATATCAATTCTAAGGCTACAGGGGTTTCCTCAGGGTAACCCTAATCAAATAAAAACTGTCATGCATCTCATTTTGTATAAATAACAACACCGCACCAGATAATATATTCAAAGTTAACCTTGATTTGGCAGTCGGTTTTAAAGATCCAGTCTGCATAAACTTTTCATAGTGGAGAGTGCAAAAAACTGATGTTGGGCATCCTTCTGGTTCTAGAAGCATGACGTATATAGAATAGTTTGTAAGATTTTAGAACTCATAATAGCCATAATAGTTCTCTTTCCTTCCAATTCTCTTTCCTCGAGATATAGAATAGGATTCATTATCACCAGAAGCAGCAAAAATAACTTTTGTTTAGAAGATTGTTTCTCTAATCTCAGTATACATACCCATCTATTTTGTTTCCCAAACACAAGACTGAAATCATTGGAACTGAGGGCCGTTGCTATCATTAATAGAAGAAAAAAAATGGGGGGTAAAAAATCTTTGAATTACACAGGGACGGACTACAACCATCTTTGCCATCTCAGTGCAAAGATGGTAGTCTTGCATTCTTGTAACTACATTAGATTTTTCAAATACCAACTTATTCTCACAACCCTAATAGGTTTGATATAGGTTGCCATCCCAAAAGCCAGGGTTTTCTGTTTGCCGGCTGTGCAAAATTGAGCTCAAACATCTCTTTGCTGACATTTCCGCCTTCGCAAAAGCCCACCAACCGAGCCACCACATCTGCACTTCTTTCAATGTGGATCTTATCATTTGGATTGATCCAGAGCTTGTTCACCAACTGGAGCCTCCTCTGCTTCCCATCAAGGGGAACGTCCCATTTGATGTACAGCCGCTCTCGCTCTTCTTCTGTCAGTCGAGAGTTTATCCTTTTCGAGAGGAATTCTCTTTCATGCTTCAATGCTTTGATACTGATGCATTAGGAAAGGCAACAAAATCTAAGCAAACTTCTGAAGGATTAAAAAGTAAAATTGTTTTATCAATTAAATAAATTAAAAAGAAAAATAGAGGGAAAACATTATAATAAATTTGTTGAGAGAAATGCTAGGAACAACAAATCAAATGACAAAGACATTTGAGGACGTGGTCCTTAATAGAGCTGAATGGAAAAAAAGAAAAAAGAAAAAAAAGATTCACAAAACTGACCCCAAAAGTTTGGGATAAAGGCTTTGTTGACCGCTTTGTAATATGGATAACAATCTCCACTGCTCGACTGAGTTCCTCCTCTTTTCTAATCTTAGCTCGTTAGCTGTGTGGTGTGCCAAAATTGGTGTCTTGATTCAACTGTGACACGGAAGCTCAGGCATGCCAATGTCACATCGTGTCATATCGCCTCACAATGTTATGTAGGTTGTAGGCTATACATAGAACCCTATCTTAAAGGGAAAAACAGCTTCTTCTATGAAACCATAAAGACGAAGGAACTCCACAACAAGTCTATTTGGCAATATCGAAGTAATTCAAAGTGACTGCACACTTTGTCAATATTCAAGTAAATCTGATGAATTTCAAAGTAAGCATATGGGGAGTTTCCATTAAGCATTCTAATCTGCTGATGCTAACACCATTTTGGCCATGTTCAAGAGGGAAAAACACCAATGTCACATCGTGTCATATCGCCTCACAATGTTATGACACGATGTGATATTGGTGTTAGCATATGGTGTTAGCATCAGCAGGTTGTAGGCTATACATAGAACCCTATCTTAAAGGGAAAAACAGCTTCTTCTATGAAACCATAAAGACGAAAGAACTCCACAACAAGTCAATTTGGCAATATCGAAGTAATTCAAAGTGACTGCACACTGTCAATATTCAAGTAAATCTGATGAAATTCAAAGTAAGCATATGGGGAGTTTCCATTAAGCATTCTAATCTGCTGATGCTAACACCATTTTGGCCATGTTCAAGAGATCGAGAATTAAGAGTTGGGATTTAAACAATAGAGAATACCTTGAAGCAGGAGTTGGTGTTTCCTCTCCAATTTGAGCAGGAGTTGCATCTCCAACCTCAGCAAAGTGCTGTTGCAGCCAAGTCAGTCTCCTAAGCTCCACCTCGACATAGATTTGATCAGCTGGGTCACCACGGAATAACAAATAAAACTGAGTCCGATGTATAATTGATACATGACAAACATCCCATAATTGAACGATTTGTTGCATCTGCTCCTTAAAAATGTTGCTCCATGTATGAGGGGACCTTTCTGGCTCAGATATATTCTCATCATCCTCTGATGCATCATTCCCTGCAGCCTCATTTGCTTCCAACTCAAGAACCTAAAGAACAGACAAAAAAGGAGATTCCTCAGTACCTGCATGCAGGGATTATACCTAGAAGCATTATAGAGGAATTTCTTTAGGCACCAGATCAAGAATCTGGGAAACCAGAAGTTGGTTACAAACTCAAGAAAATTATTAGAAACTCTAGAATGAACACAGATTCAAAAACAAATGGAAGAGACGGCTGTAAAAAAATCAAGCACTTTCACAAGTGAGAACAAGCATAATTTCATCAATTACAAAAAATATAATTGATCAGCTATCTAAAAGGCCTGCATAATGAATATTTCATGGATAATCAAAATTCTCATAAACAGACCTGGAGAACTATTCTGAAATTACATATTTTGAATACATAAGGAGTATATTGGTAGTGAGAAAATTTACGACTTTTTCAGCCAAGGAAAAAGTTGTGGAAAAGCAGTGAGATAAATGTAGGTAGAACATAAAAGAAATGCTGATTAAATATAATAGCAATTTAAGATTGAGAGTGGCTCATGTGCAGACCTGGCATACGAGTAGCTGTTTCTGGTACTGAAGCTTAGCGACTCGCTCTTTGAGTTCCGTGACATATGCTCTTATGCTCCTCACATTTTCTTCTGCTGCATTCTTGAACATCTTCTGCATTTTCTTCATGTTAACAGAGCTTGAACGACGGTGGCATGGAGTGCCCTCCCTTGATGAGATATCACCATCCTCGCTCTTCGTTGGTGTGGCCTTCTCAGAACCTGACAGAACCTCATGGGATATAGTGTCATTTTCTGGAGCCTTGTTCTCCACTTCCGACTCTAAAACCTTCCGAGATGAGGAAAGAGGTGAGCATGGGGCCCTTATAAGGTGTGGACGATTAACTGTGCTACTTAAATTCAGTGGAAGCATCTTCTTCTTCTTGGTTTTGGAGGACTTTGGAGTGCTCTCTTTAGACTGAATATTGCTAGGAAGAGACATCACTAGCTTATCTATGGATTTCTGAACATTTTCCAGCTGCTCTTCGAGATTGGCAATAGTACTTCCCTGAGAATGGAGTCTTGTGATCTCTTCCTTCAAATTGGTACCTGTGTTCCGGCCACCAACTGTATCTCCAATCTGAACCTCCTTGGTTAAGGATCTGACAGCACGCATCTCTTTGATCTCAGCTTGAAGTTTAGCTATTGTCTCAGCTGCGTCTTGATTTCCAAGACGGTGACAAGCTACCTCTTTCTGTAAGACTTCAAGGGCTCGGTTTGCTTCCTGCCCGAGCTGCTCCTGTAACAGTTCAAGCTTGTGAATCTCATGAACAAGCATGGTTGGAGCAGTTGAAGATTGCCTCATTGGATTTCTTGCTCGAGCGACAACCCGGCCAAGTCCCTTGTCGCCAGATGGACCAGAAAAAGTAAGACATTTTGCCACTCGGTGAGGTGATGTTTCAAAAGGATTTAGTCCCTAAAGATGGGAAAAGTAACAGTTAACAGTGAAATAACATGGGTAGAAACAGGAGTGGCAGCTCTCTTACCGTTTGTTCCCCATTTACTTTCTTCCTTAGTTCATCCAGCTGCAATTGTGCAAGGTCTCTTTCTCGCTTCAATTCTTCCATTTCCATTTCCATCTGGTTTACCATCACAAAAAGTAATAGCATTAGTTCCATTGATCAGAACCCTCCAAGGATTCAGAAGCAAGCATTATGCTGGACCAAAAATGCCAGCATAAATATGAGTAGTAATGGACGACGTTACGACTCATTTAAATTTCTTTTTATATATCACCTAGTATTGCCATGAATTAATATGCAGGAAAACTAATAGTATTAGTTCTCCATTGATCTGATTACTGGTGTTAGGATTTAGAACCGAACATTGCACTTGACTAAAACAAACCCGCATAACATGCGGTAATGATGAATGTTAAACTCATGCAGATTTTAAAGTTATATGTCACCTAGTTAATGATTTTGTAGTTAAGTTACTCAAAAAGAACAGAAATATTATTGCCATGAATTTGGAACTGTCCACTCTTACGGCACTTGAGTGCAACTATTATGCATCTTTCATGATCTTTGTGTTGTAGTGGTTGGGAGTCTTGGGACTTGGCATTACTAGCCTATCTTCCTCAAGTGAGCAGTTCTTCTTCAGTCCTACTTTTGACCTAAACATGTCTGGAAGTCGGCAGCAATTGAAGATGTATCGAACCAAAATTTTAATTTTGATAAGAAAATCTTGTTATAATAATAATGCACAACTAGGGCTGTTAGATTACTCCATCCCCCCTCCCAAAAAAAGAAGAAAAAAAGAGAGAGAGAAATAGAACATTATGGTTTGCTATTCTTTGTTTATTATTACCTTCCTAATTCTCAACTCCTTTTCCTTCAGAAGGGATTCTGAACATGAGCTTGCTGAAGGTTCTGGAGTGCGCAGTTCTGCTTCAAGCCTCGCAACTTGCTTCTGTAGATGCCTGACCAATTGTTTATCTGACACAACCTGATCAAGTATAATCATCAGCTCAGAACAAACACAAGAAAAATATTTACTTTAACAGAGAAATGCAATAACAAACAGAAATCCTGATTCTAAATTGTGTACTTACCATGTTAACCTGTGCAGTGTTGGTAACTTCTTTTGCACGGGCTGCAAAGAACAGAGTGTTGCGAGATTGTTCCACGTGGCTAAGTGCAGGGCTCATGGTACAGATAATGGCAGTCCTTGCATTTCCACCAAGAGAGAGCTGTAGTATTCGTGTTAGCTTTGAATCCCTGTAGGGTATGTGGCCGCCTTTTTTCCCAACACTGAAAGCTAGAATAAAGATGATATCAGAAACAGTGTAATACAGTCAAACATTATAATTAACTGCAGCTAAACTTAAAGATCCATACTATAAAGTTTCCAAGTATAAAGGTGTTAGAGACTATAGGGAGTTTAGTGTATTATGCTTAATCGATCATTCTATTCTATCCATTTTCTTTCCACACTCTGACATGGTACCCGAGCCCCATCTCCCTCATCCCCAAATTCTTCTCTACACCTTAATTTCATACCCATCTCCAAATTTCTCTCAAAAATCCAAACCCTAGCCTTAGAATTACCTTTAGGGGGCGTTTGGTACGCGGTATTTTTTTTTATTCCCGGAAAAATTTAAGATGGGAATCTATTACCACGTTTGTTTGGCTTATAAAACATTTATTCCCGGGAATTATAAATACCCGGGTAAATAGTTTACCCACAATCCCTTGAGAATAGATGGATATTTTTTTTGCCCGGGCAAAAAAAAAAGTGTCTAAATTTTTTTCTTCTTTTTTGATTAATTTTGATTAGTTTTGAACATTTTTTCTGTTTTTGTCGTTTTATCGTTTTTTTTGTCATTTTTTGTCATTTTACCAATTTTTTGTCGTTTTAAGCGATTTTTTATCGTTTTTACCCATTTTTTGTCTTTTTTGTCACTTTTTAATTATTTTTTGTCGTTTTTACCCAATTTTTGTCCTTTTTGTCGCTTTTTTTGTCAATTTTTTGTCGTTTTTGTAGCTTTTTTTTGTTGTTTTTACCGATTTTTAGTCGTTTATTGTCGTTTTTGTCGCTTTTTGGTCATTTTTACTGATTTTATGTCGTTTTTTTGTCATTTTTGTCGTTTTTTTGTCGTTTTTACCAATTTCTTGTCGTTTTTGTCGCTTTTTTGTTATTTTTTGTCGTTTTAACCGATTTTTTGTCCTTTTTTGTCGTTTTTATCGATTATTTTCCATTTTTGTCGCTTTTTTGTTATATTTTGTCGTTTTTAGCCGATTTTTTTTTGTTATTTTTAACCGATTTTTTTTCGTTTTTAACCGATTTTTTGTCACTTTTTGTCGTTTTAACCGATTTTTTTGTTTTTTGTCGTTTTTGCCGCATTTTGGTTTTTTGTTGTTTTTACCGATTTTATGTCGTTTTTGTCGTGTTTTGGTTATTTTTGTCGTTTTTATCCTCTTTTGTTATTTTTTGTCGTTTATACAATTTTGTCGCTTTTTGGTCATTTTTGTCGTTTTAACCGATTTTTTGTCGTTTTTCATTGTTTTTGTCGTTTTTTGTTATTTTGTCGTTTTTACCAATTTTTTGTCGTTTTTACCATTTTTTCGTTTTTACCGATTTTTTGTCGTTTTTACCAGTTTTTTTATATTTGTTCATTTTTTTCGTTATTATTATTTTTTTTCGGGAATATTTATATTGTCACCAAACATGGGAATGTAATTTTTCAGGAAATTTAATTTCTTGTGTAGAAAATGAATAATGGATGATTTTATTGATGGGCTACTACTTGCTACTTATAGAGGTTCCAACTCCTCTTTATACTATATTTTCCAATGTGGGACTAAAGTCCCTTATTGATTCTCAACACTCCCCCTCAAGATGGACGATAGATATTAATCATCCCCATCTTGTTACATAGCTTTGACAGACTCAATGAACTAAGACATTTAGTCAGACAGTCTAAAACTTGTTCTTCTGAGCGAACATGGTCAATCTTCAGTATCCCTTGTTCCAGCTTCTCCTTGATGAAGAATCGATCGATCTCGATGTGCTTCGTTCTGTCATGCTGAACTGGATTGTTGGCTATACTTATTGCAGCTTGACTATCGCTCAGAAGATGTAACGGTGCTCCCTTATCCAGCTTCAACTCTGTCAGCAGTGCTTTCACCCACAGTAATTCTGACACTCCCAGAGCCATTGCTCTGTATTCTGCTTCAGCTGATGACCGACCGTGCTACCACTGACTGTTTCTTGCTTCTCCATGAGACCAGGTTTTCTCCTACAAAGACACAGTACCCCGTGGTAGACCTTCTGTCGTCTATGCAACTCGTCCAGTCTGCATCGCAGTATCCCTCAACTTCTATGCGTCCATTCTTCTTAAACCATAGCCCTTTTCCCGCCGTCCCTTTCAGATATCTCAAGATCTGAAACACTGCTTCTATATGACCCGTTCTTGGATCATGCATGTAGCGACTCACTACACTCATCGCAAATGAGATATCAGGGCGAGTGTGCCCCAGATAAATCAATCTTCCTACAAGTCTTTGATACCTTTCACGATCAACTGGCTCTTCTGCTTCTGCTCCCAACTTGCACTTCTGGTCAATCGGAGTGACTGCTGCTTTGCATCCCAGCATCCATGTCTCCTTTAGCAAATCTAGTGCGTATTTTTTTGTGAGAGAACAATTCCTTGTTCGCCGTCACACACCTCGATACCCAGAAAGTACCTCATCGCTCCTAAATCCTTCATCTCAAATTCTTTCGCGAGTTTTGATTTCAGCTTAGTGATCTCGGCCTCATCATCACCTGTGATTACTATATCATCCACATATACAGCAAGTATAGTAATGTGGCATCTTGCATGCTGAAGAAAGACTGTATGATCTGCATTTGTTTGATGGTATCCCATGCCAGTAACAGCCTTTCTGAATCTGTCGAACCAGGCTCGAGGAGATTGCTTGAGCCCGTATAGCGACTTCTTTAGTTTACACACTTTCTCACGCGACGTCCCTCCGTCTGATTCTGTCGCGTAGCATCCTGGTGGGAGCTCCATGTACACTTCTTCTTGCAGATCCCCGTGGAGAAAGGCATTCTTAACATCTAATTGATATAGCTTCCACCCATAGTTTGCTGCAACGGAGAACAGAGTTCTTACCGTGCTCATTTTCGCTACCGGGGCAAACGACTCATCATAGTCGATGCCATATGATTGTGTGTATCCTTTTGCAACCAACTCCACCTTGTACCGCTCTACTTTTACTTCTGGTGTCTCCTTCACTGTGTACACCCATTTGCATCCCACAGTTTTCTTCCCTTTGGGTAATGGAACCAGCTCCCATGTCTTATTTTTCTCTAGTGTCCCATGTTCTTCCATCATTGCAGCTTTCCACCTTGGATCTTTCTTTGCTTCCTGCCAACACTTAGGCAAAGAAATAGAGTCTAACGATGCAATGAAGGCTAGATAATTCGGAAAAATATTAGAATAAGACAAGAAATTGGCAATGTCATGTTCATAATCATCATAACGACTAGGAGCCTTACCCGCATTGATGCGAAAAGATCTCCTTAAGGGAGTAATAGGTGGTGGAGAGAGAGCAATAGGTGGTGGAGAGATCATATCATCCGAGTCAGAGAGATCCGCATCAGAATCAGAGTGATTCAGTGTGGGGGCAACATCTTCAAGAGTTGGGACAGGAGTAGACGAGGGATTAGACAATGGGCACGGCACAGTAGGCAATGGACACGGCACAGTACTGGACTTCTGTTGTCTCCTTCTGTAGACTTGTAGCTCCTTTTCTATTGTCTCTCCCTGCGTAACATTTGTATCTTCTTCTTCATTCTCCGTATCAGAGTCACTGCTATCTCCCCCTTTTGTCCAATTTTCCACGACCGGGCACGAGACCGATCCGACTACCACGTTTGGACTTATTATCTCCCCCTCACGTCTAACACCCTCTGTGTTAGGTGTGTCACCAAACGCCGAACCTGCATCCGAACCATAGTATGGTTCCAGTTCTCTGAATGTAATGTCCATGCTAACAAACATCTTCCGCTCGATTGGGCTCCAACATGCGTATCCCTTCTGAGTCGCTGTGTACCCGACAAATACACACTTAACCGCTCTTGGATCTAGTTTGCCAACTGTAATGCCCGTAGTTCGTATTACGTATTGGGAATACGTGTACGTATTTCGGACTCGTATTTTTGGTTTGTCATAATTAGCTAGCCTTGGGTTTTATTTTGCATATTGCATTAGCATGGTTCATCATGGCATTACATTGGCTTGGTTTGGTTCGGTTTAGTGGGTTTGGCTTGGTTTGGTTTTTTGTGGAGAACCACTCCCACCTACCACCACTCCAACCATAAATATCTATCCCACTCTCTCTCTTCCATTATTACTCATTACTCATTCTTCTTCTCCATCTTTACTTCTCCACCTACCAGGAGAGAGTGGAGAGCTTAGGCAAGTGCATCTTGCTTCATGGAGGAACCCCATTTTTATTGTTCCATTGTCTCTCTCATGTGTTTCTAACCCACTTTAGTACTTAGCATTTTTCATTTCCAAGGTTAAATTCTTGTAAATCTAGCCTTGTGGTATTTTCGGTTTTGTGGGTTTTCATCTATCAACTTGTTTACTTTGTTAACAAATACTTCCATGTTGTAGAGATTTTGTTCAACCTAATTTTGACCTATGGAAGTCCAAATTTGGACTCCTGTGAAAAAATTGGGTGGTATGGAGAAGCCATGGTATTTTCCATGAACTTCTTCTCAGTTGGCAACAAATTGTTGTTGGCTTACAATTGTTGGGCTGCAGGAGTTTTGCCTAGCCGCATGGGCATGGCAACATTAATTATTTACTGTCCTGATGGTACTTTATAGCAAGCATAGTAAATTGTGCCAGACTTAACACTTGAGTGCCCCGTGCAGTGTGCATTTTTGTTTGCAATAAAGTTTCTTAGCCGCATGGCCAAGCTTATATTAAGTTGCATGCATTTAATTATTGGCCTTGAGGGAGACCTGGCCGCATGGGGTTTCTCCTTTAGCAAGCAAACCTTGCTTATATAATGATCCGCATAGGTCTCTTAGCAAGCAAGCTTGCTTATACAAGACCTGGCCGCATAGGTCTCTCTCAGCAAGCAAGCTTGCTTAAATAAATGCATGGTCAACCTCACTTTTAGCCCTTAATAATTACTTCCCATGCATCAGCCATTATTTATAATGGTAAGCATTGGCTTTTGTCTTAACCTTTAAAGCATTGCATTTAATACATTTTGTAATTAATGGATCATCCCTAACCTTTATGCTTTAGCACTAATGTGTGCTGGCCATTAGCTTCATACTTGGCCGCATGAAGTGTTTAAGTTAGCCGCATGGACTCAAGCAATTCCATGCTTTATTATAATAAGCATTAATTGCTATTTGGTATTTGCATGGCTTAAGCACTTGCATGCATTATTAGTTAGTGAGCCGCATGGAAATTTATTGGTTGGCTACGTCGGCCGCATGGAAATTTACAGCATTAATATTGTTTAATGCAGAGCCGCATGGCCTTTGACCATTAAATATTATTTGCATGTTGCAATTTTGCATGAAATCTAAGGTGAGCCGCATAGGCTCCCTTCCCCCACTATCTAATATTTTGGCCACGTGAACCATTAATTAGGTAGCTCACGTGAACTTTTCTTATTGCATTAATTGTGGGGGGTCCCACTTAGCTTCCTTTAGTTGACTTGCTTGCTGAAGTGGGAGTTTGCATTTAATGAGGGTCCCACTGTCTTTTGTCTTATTTGATTTTATGGCCTATTTATTGTTTTCTGGCCGCATGGATGGTCTTCTACTTCCTGGCCGCATGGGGTCCCTCCCACTCTTGGCCGCATGCACAATTGTATGCTAGCCGCATACGGCTTGCTGGCCTTAAATGTTTGACTGATTTCATTTAAATAATTTCGGAGCCGCATGGGTGGCCTCCCACTCTCTTTGATCGCATGTTTGTTCTCCCACTTTTGGACCGCATGGGTCCCACTTTGATTGTTTAAATGTCTTATTTGCGTGAATTGTGGTCCGAATTTCTTTCCACTCCCAACATGAAAGTTATAGAGTTTCTCCTTGGCTTCAAGAATATATATATTATATTATATTATTATTTTAATTGCTCAAGTTTCTTCCCTCCTTGATAAATGACATGACTTGATAGTGACCCGCCGTGGTGCACTCCTGACAAGATAACTTGACCTGACAATTTGACATGATAACTTGACATGATAATTCTTGATAGTGGCCCGTCGTGGCGCACTCTTGACATGATAAACCTGACATGATATTCCTTGAAATGATATTGCGACGGCTAACACGACATGACAAGATTGAATAACTTGGACACCGTGGACCATTGTGCTTGTACAAATGAACCCGTCTTGTCTTGCATCATGTCTAGGACGGGGATCCCTGAGTACCACGGTCAGGGGTACCCACTGAAATCAACTAAGGCTAACAACTAGAATAAATCCAGTAGTCATGAAGAGATTTTCCAGCTACAGGCAATCCCGTTATCTGGGCGCCCCACTTGGGATCTGTAGCCTGTCGTCGAGTAGGGCACATTTCCAGCACACTGTCATGTGTTGCACCCTCTAAGTCACCTAAGGGTACATGCGTTTCCTGGACGATGTACCCACTTGAATTCAATCCCTAATTGCGTCTGGATAGCCTGGATGGTCTGCAGGGCTTGTGGCTGTGGAATAATCTCGCTGCATCTTGCTAGTAATTAGGCCTGTGATAACCCTAGTTAGTTAAAGTATCAAGCCGTACTTATTGCTTGGCCGTGAAATGTTGGATGAAGTTCAATCAGTCTAGTCTTGTCTTGATCCTGTATAAGATTGTTACATGTCCTGATTTCTTACATTTATCCTGCCGATAAATGGTGGGAGAATCCAAGTTCTGTTCAGATGAAGGGTTACAACCCCGGTCCTTGTTTGGTTTACGGGTTGTAACCTGGTTATCTGAATAGTCCCATGGTTATCCCATCGTACATCACCTGTCCTGTTTTCTTTAATTGTTGTCTTTTATTGTATATTATTACTCTTGTGATGATTGCTGGTTTTAGTTCCTAAGTGAAGCCTCCTTTGTGGCACTTGCTCTTTCTGGGGTCTGACCCAGCTGGTTTTGTATTGCCAGATACCAGAGCAGCTCCAGAGGATCTACCGGTTTTCCAGCCCGATGGTGAACACCAGACGTAACCAGGGCAACGAGTGGGTTATTTTTGGCTCTCCCACTTTATTGTAAAATTATTCTTTTGAGGCGTTTAGCCGCCGAGCAAGTGTTAGCTCGTGTACATTTTTACTTACTGTCTGCCTACGGACTGTAACATGATTGGCAACCTAGGGTTGATCATGTATGACTAAACTCTTGCTAGTCCTCACATTTTGTAACGACTAGCTTCATGATCAGCTGAATATGTAATGTTTGGGACGCCTTACTATTGTATATTTGGTGATCTTACATCTTGTAACTCTATTTACTTGCTTGTGATTGAGACACTAGGCTTGTTATTGACCTTAAGAGACTGATGGCTTGTAGATAAACCCTCATATATCTAGACAGCCGTGACCGTATAATGGAGTGGATCCCATCTCATTATACGTAGCTGGCTATGTCTGCCCCCGCTCTCCAGTATTCTGGTTCTGGGGCGTGACATGGTTTAAGTGGTGGCCCATGCAGGTCTTGTAAATCAAGATATGTGAGGGTTTACCGAATAGATGTCTCAATCAGTACTCACCCTTGATCTCTGCTCGTATCCTCTTGATTCCTGAAATTCTTGTCCTGATCACATGCTTGTAATCGTTGATCTGTCCTGGTCCTTCCTTATTATTCCCATGTCGTCTTCTTCAGCGGCATTAAACCTGGACCTGCCGATCAGCAAGGCGGATCACCTCCCGTGGACCAGCAGCAACCAGAAGATCAGGCCCAGCACTCAGGAGCAGTCTCCCGAGTCGTACCTACTGAAGAAGAGCCGCCAGTTCAGCCAGTCCAGCCTGCAGAGCCTGATGATGGCACTTTGGTGGGTCTCATCAGATCATTGTTAGCTTCCCAAGATCGCCGAGGAGATGCCTTGCAACAGGCAGTGGCAGATGCTCTGAACAGAGACGGTCATCCAAGGAACAGTGCAGCGAACAGTTTCAAGCGCCTGAACCCTCCATTCTTCGATGGCAGTGAAGATGCTATCGCTGCTGACGCGTGGCTCCAGGATACTGAAGTCATTCTAGAGGCAGCCAGAACCCCGGAGGACGAGAAGGTGGCCGTGGTGCGTCTACAGTTATTGGATCTTGCCCGCAGCTGGTGGGCAGCACAGGCCGTGGGATTAGTGGCCCCTATTCCATGGGCACTATTCAGAGAGAGATTCCAGACTAAGTACTTCGATGCGGTGGCTCGGTACGATCTACAGACCAAGTTCACCAACCTGAAGCAAGGAGGAAGAACGGTCGACGGATATGCGGCCGAGTTTTCCAGGCTTAGTCGGTTTGCTCCCACTTTGGTGGCGACCGAGTTCGACAAAGCCCAGCGGTTCCAGCAAGGGCTCCACCTCGAGATTTTGTTGGCAGTGGAACAGTTTGAGCATCAGACTTTTGATGCAGTATTGAGGGCAGCTAGGAGGCACGAGTATACCTCCCACAGGATCGTGGACAGGACCGGAGGTCGGAAGCGATCTCACGGCCAGATGACCCAGTCGACAGCACCAGCCCCGGCAGTCAGGGCTTTGACAATTGGAACTCCGAGGCAGGCGGCCTCGGTGACGTCGGTCACGTCCCCTCAGCAACAGAAGCCGAAGCAGTCTTCCGCAATGGGCTGCACTCATTGTGGGAAGCCAGGACACGTTGTTTCGGAGTGTCGCAGAGCACAGGGATTGTGCTTGGCTTGTGGGGCACCGGACCACAAGATAGGGTCCTGTCCGAATAGAGCAGGTTCCTCCTCATCGGCCCAGACTAGTCCCTCGGTAAGGGGACCAGCCCCAGTCCAGCAGCAGCAGCAGCAGTATCCATTGCCGAGGCCATTGCCGCCTCAGGCCCAAGTATTTCAGCAGCAGTACCAGCCTCCGAGGCCATTGCCGCCTCAGGCCCTAGCCTTCCAGCTACAGAGACCCCAGCAGTATGTCCAGGTCCAAGCTCAGATCCAGAACCGGCAGAGAGGTTCCTAGCAGGATATCTTCCCTCTTTCTCGTGCCTTCAATTTCCTTGCTTACATACATGATTGCATGATTGATTGCTTAGTATAGCTTGCCTGAGATTATATAGCTTGTCTTTGCCACTCTTGCCTCTTGATTGAATTCCGAGGACGGAATTCTTTTAAGGTGGGTAGAGTTGTATTGCCCGTAGTTCGTATTACGTATTGGGAATACGTGTACGTATTTCGGACTCGTATTTTTGGTTTGTCATAATTAGCTAGCCTTGGGTTTTATTTTGCATATTGCATTAGCATGGTTCATCATGGCATTGCATTGGCTTGGTTTGGTTCGGTTTAGTGGGTTTGGCTTGGTTTGGTTTTTTGTGGAGAACCACTCCCACCAACCACCACTCCAACCATAAATATCTATCCCACTCTCTCTCTTCCATTATTACTCATTACTCATTCTTCTTCTCCATCTTTACTTCTCCACCTACCAGGAGAGAGTGGAGAGCTTAGGCAAGTGCATCTTGCTTCATGGAGGAACCCCATTTTTATTGTTCCATTGTCTCTCTCATGTGTTTCTAACCCACTTTAGTACTTAGCATTTTTCATTTCAATGGTTAAATTCTTGTAAATCTAGCCTTGTGGTATTTTCGGTTTTGTGGGTTTTCATCTATCAACTTGTTTACTTTGTTAACAAATACTTCCATGTTGTAGAGATTTTGTTCAACCTAATTTTGACCTATGGAAGTCCAAATTTGGACTCCTGTGGAAAAATTGGGTGGTATGGAGAAGCCATGGTATTTTCCATGAACTTCTTCTCAGTTGGCAACAAATTGTTGTTGGCTTACAATTGTTGGGCTGCAGGAGTTTTGCCTAGCTGCATGGGCATGGCAACATTAATTATTTACTGTCCTGATGGTACTTTATAGCAAGCATAGTAAATTGTGCCAGACTTAACACTTGAGTGCCCCGTGCAGTGTGCATTTTTGTATGCAATAAAGTTTCCTAGCCGCATGGCCAAGCTTATATTAAGTTGCATGCATTTAATTATTGGCCTTGAGGGAGACCTGGCCGCATGGGGTTTCTCCTTTAGCAAGCAAAGCTTGCTTATATAATGATTGGCCGCATAGGTCTCTTAGCAAGCAAGCTTGCTTATACAAGACCTAGCCGCATAGGTCTCTCTCAGCAAGCAAGCTTGCTTAAATAAATGCATGGTCAACCTCACTTTTAGCCCTTAATAATTACTTCCCATGCATCAGCCATTATTTATAATGGTAAGCATTGGCTTTTGTCTTAACCTTTAAAGCATTGCATTTAATGCATTTTGTAATTAATGGATGATCCCTAACCTTTATGCTTTAGCACTAATGTGTGCTGGCCATTAGCTTCATACTTGGCCGCATGAAGTGTTTAAGTTAGCCGCATGGACTCAAGCAATTCCATGCTTTATTATAATAAGCATTAATTGCTATTTGGTATTTGCATGGCTTAAGCACTTGCATGCATTATTAGTTAGTGAGCCGCATGGAAATTTATTGGTTGGCTACGTCGGCCGCATGGAAATTTACAGCATTAATATTGTTTAATGCAGAGCCGCATGGCCTTTGACCATTAAATATTATTTGCATGTTGCAATTTTGCATGAAATCTAAGGTGAGCCGCATAGGCTCCCTTCCCCCACTATCTAATATTTTGGCCACGTGAACCATTAATTAGGTAGCTCACGTGAACTTTTCTTATTGCATTAATTGTGGGGGGTCCCACTTAGCTTCCTTTAGTTGACTTGCTTGCTGAAGTGGGAGTTTGCATTTAATGAGGGTCCCACTGTCTTTTGTCTTATTTGATTTTATGGCCTATTTATTGTTTTCTGGCCGCATGGATGGTCTTCTACTTCCTGGCCGCATGGGGTCCCTCCCACTCTTGGCCGCATGCACAATTGTATGCTAGCCGCATACGGCTTGCTGGTCTTAAATGTTTGACTGATTTCATTTAAATAATTTCGGAGCCGCATGGGTGGCCTCCCACTCTCTTTGACCGCATGTTTGTTCTCCCACTTTTGGACCGCATGGGTCCCACTTTGATTGTTTAAATGTCTTATTTGCGTGAATTGTGGTCCGAATTTCTTTCCACTCCCAACATGAAAGTTATAGAGTTTCTCCTTGGCTTCAAGAATATATATAATATATTATATTATTATTTTAATTGCTCAAGTTTCTTCCCTCCTTGATAAATGACATGACTTGATAGTGACCCGCCGTGGTGCATTCCTGACAAGATAACTTGACCTGACAATTTGACATGATAACTTGACATGATAATTCTTGATAGTGGTCCGCCGTGGCGCACTCTTGACATGATAAACCTGGCATGATATTCCTTGAAATGTTGTTGCGACGGCTAACACGACATGACAAGATTGAATAACTTGGACACCGTGGACCATTGTGCTTGTACAAATGAACCCGTCTTGTCTTGCATCATGTCTAGGACGGGGATCCCTGAGTACCACGGTCAGGGGTACCCACTGAAATCAACTAAGGCTAACAACTAGAATAAATCCAGTAGTCATGAAGAGATTTCCCAGCTACAGGCAATCCCGTTATCTGGGCGCCCCACTTGGGATCTGTAGCCTGCCGTCGAGTAGGACACATTTTCAGCACACTGTCATGTGTTGCACCCTCTAAGTCACCTAAGGGTACATGCGTTTCCTGGACGATGTACCCACTTGAATTCAATCCTTAATTGCGTCTGGATAGCCTGGATGGTCTGCAGGGCTTGTGGCTGTGGAATAATCTCGCTGCATCTTGCTAGTAATTAGGCCTGTGATAACCCTAGTTAGTTAAAGTATCAAGCCGTACTTATTGCTTGGCCGTGAAATGTTGGATGAAGTTCAATCAGTCTAGTCTTGTCTTGATCCTGTACAAGATTGTTACATGTCCTGATTTCTTACATTTATTCTGCCGATAAATGGTGGGAGAATCCAAGTTCTGTTCAGATGAAGGGTTACAACCCCGGTCCTTGTTTGGTTTACGGGTTGTAACCTGGTTATCTGAATAGTCCCATGGTTATCCCATCGTATATCACCTGTCATGTTTTCTTTAATTGTTGTCTTTTATTTTATATTATTACTCTTGTGATGATTGCTGGTTTTAGTTCCTAAGTGAAGCCTCCTTTGTGGCACTTGCTCTTTCTGGGGTCTGACCCAGCTGGTTTTGTATGGCCAGATACCAGAGCAGCTCCAGAGGATCTACCGGTTTTCCAGCCCGATGGTGAACACCAGGCGTAACCAGGGCAACGAGTGAATTATTTTTGGCTCTCCCACTTTATTGTAAAATTATTCTTTTGAGGCGTTTAGCCGCCGAGCAAGTGTTAGCTCGTGTACATTTTTACTTACTGTCTGCCTACGGGCTGTAACATGATTGGCAACCTAGGGTTGATCATGTATGACTAAACTCTTGCTAGTCCTCACATTTTGTAACGACTAGCTTCATGATCAGCTGAATATATAATGTTTGGGACGCCTTACTATTGTATATTTGGTGATCTTACATCTTGTAACTCTATTTACTTGCTTGTGATTGAGACACTAGGCTTGTTATTGACCTTAAGAGACTGATGGCTTGTAGATAAATTCTCATATATCTAGACAGTCGTGACCGTATAATGGAGTGGATCCCATCTCATTATACGTAGCTGGCTATGTCTGCCCCCGCTCTCCAGTATTCTGGTTCTGGGGCGTGACACCAACTCCTGGCCTATTATCTTGGACAAAATACACACACCCAAATACTTTTGGAGGAACAGTGTATGTAGTTGCACCAGTAAGCATCTCTAACGGTATCTTCCAGTCCAATATCTGAGACGGCATTCTGTTGATGAGATAAGAGGCCGTCAATACAGCTTGCCCCCATAAGTGTTTCGGGACATTCATAGCCAGCATTATCGTCCGTGTGACCTCCAGCAGGTGTCTGTTCTTCCGTTCGGCCACACCATTTTGTGCCGGTGTATAGGCACATGAAGTTTGATGTAGTATTCCATGAGTAGATAAATACTCAGCAACCCTCTTATTAGTATACTCCGTCCCATTGTCAGACCGAAAACACTTTATTTTAACGTTATATTGCGTTTCCACCCGGCGATGAAAATCCTAAAAAGCCTCAAGGACGTCACTTTTATTCTTCATAAGGTAGACCCAGGTCACGCGGGTATAACAGTCAATAAAAGCGACGAACCATCTAAAACCGTTAATACCGGTTGTAGGACAAGGGTCCCATACGTCCGAGTGTATCATATCAAATGCAGCGGAACTTCTATTTCCTGAGCTCGCATACGAGCTTCTGGTATGTTTTCCCAACTCACATGCATTACAAAATAACTTCTCTTTATCAGCCCTTTGATATAAGGACAGATACATTCGACTAATAACTTGAAATGAAGAATGCCCGACATGCTGGTGGTGGAGTAGTAATTCGTCTTCTACACTGTGACGTGAAGCGTCCAGTTGTGCGTCTGCTACTAGAGAGGCCAATGCTTCGTCCAGTCCGGTCCTGTCCAAGTACTACAGCCCCTTATGCCATGTGCCAGTCCCTAGTCGTCGTCATGTCCCCTTCTTCTGAAAAGTCACCGTAGGAATGTCAAAGAAAACAGTACAGTTTAGGTCAAGGATAATGGCACTAATAGATATAAGATTGACAGGAAAAGATGGAGCATGTAAGACATTGGTGAGAGTGAGGGAAGGGGTGCATGCGACAGTGCCTTTACCCATGACAGGTCTGGAGGTACCATCAGCAGTCTGAATACTCTCGGGCATCGGTAGGTGAGTATAGTCCTGGAACTCACCACGGGATCCTGTGACATGTCGAGATGTCCCAGAGTCCATAATCCAACCTGGCTGATGGACAGATGCAAGAGCACGCGCAGGTATACCTGTGCTGGTTTGGGCAAAGCAAGTGATGTGATCCCCTGAGATAGATGACGTCCCAGGAGTAACTTGACTGTCGTCCGAACCCAGCTTCGTGCCTCATAACCTCGCAATGAACTCCCTCTCAAGAGGGGTTATTTCAGCCAATTGAATGTCTCCCCCTTCTTCCGCCAGATTTGCTTTGTGTCCTCCAAAATAATTTTTCCTTCTACCTCTACCACCACGACGTCCTCCACGGCCCCGTCCGCGATCATTTGACTAACCTTGCAGGGGTTTTAGACAAAATCTAATGTAATGTCCCGAGTCACCACAGTTGTGGCAAACACCGCCCATAGAGGGAGGCTGATTAAAGACGACAAGGACAGACTTTTCAACAGTAGCTTGCTCCCTCTGGAAGTAGCCCTTGTTGGACATCAACTTCAATCGAGCTTCTTCTTGTGCCATGACAGCTATGGCTTCTTCTAAGGTTGGAAGCGTGGGTTGTGCAAGTAGTACATTCTTTCTCTGCTCAAACACAGGGTTGAGCCCCTTCAAGAACTTCATCATCCGTTGTCGCGAAATATACGCCAGGAACGTCTGAAAATGCTTTGCAAACACCGGTTCGACTTGTGCATCATCCATCCCAAGAGGATCATAGTGATCCAGATCAGACCAGTACTTCTCCAACAGAGCTGCATACTCAGAGATGATACGTTCGTCTTGTGCCATCCTATCGAGTTCATCCTGTAGTTGGAAGACCCGCATAGGGTTGCCCGAGCCTGAGTACATATCCTTCAAAGTCCGCCAGATATCAGCAGCACCCTCCATTGCCTCTACATTGCCCGACACCTGGTCGGTCAAGGAGGCTGTCAACCACCCAGCCACGATGTTGTTGACAATCTCCCAAATAGCAAACTTCTTTGAGGAGGGATCAGCAGGTGCCTTGGTTTGGCCATTGACATAACCAACCAAGCCACGTCCCTTCAACGTCCGCATCGCCTGCCGCGACCATTTCAAGTAGTTGGACGTTCCTTCTAACTTCGTCTTCAGCTTTTCCAACTTTCCCATTTTATAGGATGACGGATCCACATCAGTATGGGTCACACTAGGGGTCGCCTCGGTCAATCTCTTCGACAAGATATCATCAACCAAGGCCTTCATCTCTTGTGCTGTCAGTTTTCCAGCGATCGAATCCATGGCCTCGTCGTCGTCGGCAGCTTCGTCGTCTTCTACTCTACGAATGCGCTATAATCGTGGCCAACACCGGCACGCGCATGTAAAGTGAACACGTCAGGACATCGAAGAAAACACGATCATTCTCCGTGGAGAAAACACGATCATTCTCTGTGTAGATCCCGATGTAAAGATCGAGGAACAAATAAAGCATATGTTCATTTGTTCACTCCAGACGGTGTAACACCTTTCTTTTTCTTTTTTTTTCTTTTTTTTTACAAAACAACAAAAAAATTACATAATAAAAAGAATTACAAAACAAAAAAGATCGGGGGGGGGGTCGCCGCTGGAATCGGGGGGGTGGTCAGCCGCTGGAGCCGGGTGAGGGGAAAAAAATTGGGGGGGAGAGGGGTGGATGGTTATGGCTCTGATACCATATAGAAAATGAATAATTGATGATTTTATTGATGGGCTACTACTTGCTACTTATAGAGGTTCCAACTCCTCTTCATACTACATTTTTCAATGTGGGACTAAAGTCCCTTATTGATTCTCAACACCTTGGAATTTGATTCCCGGAAATATAGAATTTCCGGCTATATAGTATTCCGCATATCAAACGCCCCCTTAGATTTAAGAATAAAGTCGAGGTTTAGAACCTGATTGTTATCTACGAAACATTGGTTGCCGAAATTCCTCACCGAATAATCGTCTTCTACAGTGAGTCAAACTCCAACTGAAGGTGACTGAACAAAACAAGTACAATCAAAGACATGAAGTAAGGAATAATCAGGGGTAGGACCATATAAACGCTGATAGGGAGACACACCATCAAGAACATGAATCGGAATCCTATTGATTTAAAAACTTACTAGTAAGCACAGCTTATGCCTAGAACATGGATAGAAGAAGCAGACAAGAGAAGGGACCTAGTGACATCAAGAAGATATCTATGACGATGCTCAACAACATATACTAATGAGCATGGGACCAAGAAACTGCACAAGCATCCCCTAGTAAATAAGATAACCACAGACTGATGTGGTGTGTACTCCTCTTTTAATCTAAACGAAATACCAAGATTTTGCAAGAAAAACAGGTTCAACCATCTTTGCAAACTCAAGATACTTCAAGAAGATCTCAGACTTGCAGGAAATCAAATAAATCCAAGTGAATCGAAAATAAATATAAAAAAAGAGAATATATGTTTTCTCCCTTTGACATTGGAGTGGACAAGGTCAAAAAGGAGAAGCATAAATAAACTCACCCAATGGGGAAAAAAAAGCAACATGACAACCATGAATACATCCGGTACAAGGTGTGAGGGACTTTGCAAAGAAGTTCCCTAAAATATCTAAATAAGACAACACTTGAAGTTTAGAAAATGATAGACATCCTAATCTCGCGGGCCAAGCATCGACATAGGAGATGGTATTCAAGATCAAGACTTTGGCTGATGGTACCATTGATAGGTACAAGGCAGGCTAAGTCCATAGTTTTTTAAAGATATGGTGTTCATTATGATGAGACCTTCACTAATGTTGCAAAGATGACCATTGTTAAGATGTTTGTCCTTTGTCTCAGATGGATATGAAGAATGTATTCTTCGTGGTGATTTATCATGCTGTCACTAATGAAGAATGTTGCAAAGATGACCATTGCAAAGATGACCATGTGCGTGTTGGATACAAATGACAAACCAGCTCGTAATACACTAGGATATGCCAAAATCCGTGTCTTGACCATATGGCTGGGTTTGTATCATGCTGTCATATGGTATCTGTGCAACATAGTATAAAACTAGACATGCCTTGCTAAATTCTTATACACTAAAAATCTTTGATCTGTTCTGGATTCTTTTACCGATCAAAATCCCACAAACCTCCTCATACGACAGTCATAAAATTGAGATATGACTGGGTATAAAACAAGACAATTTTAAAAGAGAACACATGTTTGATACTTCTTATCCGCCAATTCTCTACAAGGGAAACCTCTCTTATCAAGATGTCATATCCATTCTCATTTAAAATCCAACATATTAATTACAATTTGTCAGTTACTACTCTTCAATTTCTAGAGCAGTAAAATCAATGACTTTCTCTATCTGGAATATGCACTTTCAAACTAAGAACAAGAAATTTCAAAATAAACTTAACCTGAGCTTCCTGATAACAGTTGTGAGGGTCAGCAAGCTACGATTTATATGGCATCCTTCTTTCAGCCTGGCACCATCTGCATGAGTTTGGGACGCCCTCTCACTCCCTGCAAGGTCCACAAAGTTCTGCAAGATTCCATCGTTAATTTTGATAGATTAATCCATCAATAGGCATTAAACTTGCAAAAATATAAGACATACTAACCAGGCTAGCTACAAAAGATTTCACGCAGCCCGACTTTTCTCGTAGACTACTCTCAATCGTCTTTGGAATAAAAAAGAAGAAGTAATGAGTACTTTTCTTCTGTGTATATAAAGAACATATGTAACCATTATCATGGACTTTACCAGCCTTATAATTTGGTGTGATCTGGAACTTGTATCATTCAAGGCAGTTTCACCAACCTGCCTCTGTGCTGTTAATCATGTTCAAAAATAGAAGCACACATCAGCCTGAAAATAGCAAAAATAATGGACAAGCAGTGGTACTGATTAAACACCTTCACATATTCCAATCAGATGTCTCAAATGTTGATCATCTTTTGCTGTTTCTTCTTCCAGTTTCTCAACGATAGTTCCTTTCTGCAAACAAAATAACAAATGGTGAAGATACATCACTCCGAAGAGCATTATGAAATCCACTACACTGGACTCAAGAGTTACCTCAGGGTCATCTAACAACCGAAGTGCACCAGAATCTGGTTTTAACAAGTCCTTTACAATCTCATTATAAATTTCCATTGCAGATATCTTGATTATAAAGTCCCTCTCTGGATTCTGGAAAATAAATACAGGAACATTCAATCACCTATAGACAGATTACTACTAAACCGCAACCTATAAATTGAAGTACAAAGGCTTAATTTCCTATTATATTACAGTCATAGTAGAAGCCTTACGTTACGTATGTGCTTATATATATCATTCACGGCACTCTCTGTGACCCCTCTCATGGTATATGTTTTACCACTGCTGGTCTGCCCGTATGCGAAAATAGTAGCTAAGAAAAAGAAGATAATTGTCAATGTTGCATTATATAACAACGATAGCATATGTATACAGCTTGCTCAGTGAATGGAAGGTAATAACAGAAAGATGAAGATAATGGAAGGTAATAACAGAAATATGAAGATAGCCTTCTGGTCATTGTTTACCATTGATTCCAGTTAAAGCTGACAGTGCTACATCTTTGGCTCCTTCTACATAAACAGTCTCTGTTTCAGAAGACGGCCCAAACACTTTGTCTGCAAAAAAAAAAAAAAAATCTCTTAAGTACTACATAAAACGCCTCCTTAATTCAATAACCAAAAATAACATCTATAAATGAAACTATGAAACTGAAAGTGATTTATTACCAAAGGTGTGCAAGGATGTTGCGCGTTCTTGAGACGTCTTGAACACAATTGTATGGTCATCAACACATTCCCATGCTACTTGATCTTTGAGTGCAGTTTCTTTCTTGCTAAGAGGCCTCACACGTACTGTAACAAAAATCTTCTCCTCTTTAGCTCTAGAGCCCCCTGGGATAGACATGGGCATTCTCTCCAGCCTTGAAGAAGCTGGAGTACAAGGTGCTGACATTGGCATTCTTTCTGTCCTTGAAGAAGCAGGGGTACTAGGTGCCGTCATTGCCATATTTTAGACTTTTGAGCTGGAGTACAAGGTGTTACTTACAAAGCTACTAACAAAAAAGAGAGAAATATCAGAGACCAGACAACTGTTTAGGATAAGAGGTTTGTGTTTGGATTTAATTATTCAAATTGACTTTCAAGTGATGTACAATTGAAACTTTTAATAAAAAAAGCTGTACTAGGTAACAATAGGTACGCAACTTAAGTCAAGAGAATCCTCAACACTAGTAATGGAAACAAATAATGACAGTGAGTGATGATAACATTTTGAAATTACTTAGTGGAATAGGCAGCAATAAGTAGTACTAGTTACTGACAACAGTGAGTGGAAACCAAAATATAGCAGTAACTGATCACAAGAAATACATGATTGATCACATGAAGGAAGACCAATAATTACAAAAACAACTGTCACTCACAACCTACTACTACTACCAAATGGTAAGAGTTCTCTTACAACCCCAAGAATGAAATTGCATAAGTCATAGATATGAGGGTATTAGGGGCATTATGTTGACTACTTTCCCGAGACGCATCAATCAGAAATTGCCTCTTCTACACACGTAAACAAGTAGGGAGAGGTCGCAGTTAGGCCATTAACTATTGATTTTGAAACCTTCTTGTAACAGTGAAGCAATGGGTGATACCATGCAGTAATACCGACTAATGGTAGTTTTTGGAAAAGAAAAAAAAGCTAACAGTGGCACGATAGCAAGGAGTAATAGTACTAGTATATGATTGTTCACATGAGAAAAGTCAACTACATTACTATAGATTTTGTAGTTTTGGTTCAAGTTTTTGAGGCTTGGGAATGGGTTTTGAATTCCTTACCCATGTTTGGTATGTTTAGGATTGGGAATGAGGAGGAAATAGGAGGGGGTTATGTGGGAAAGCTATTCCCAAGCCTCCCCTTCGGAATAGATTTGCTTCCCTAGGAATGATGTTTGGCTATTTTGTTTGGACGGTTATACCCTGTCTTTATTTTTAAATTTTCAACTTCTACCCCAAACATGTGAATCATCATGAAATTAATGAAAGGGTATTAAAGTAAAACTAATAAATTAAGATTCCTATTCCTATGTGAACCAAACACGGGAATGAAAATTTTTAAAATTTTGAACTACATATTCCCAACCTAACCAAACATGGGTATGGGAATGTTGAATTCATTTCCCATGGGAAAGGAATGAAAAATCTATTCCTAGGAATACAAAACTTGATCCAAACGAGCCCTTCTTGTAACAGTGAAGCAATGGGTGATACCATACAATAATACCGACTAATAGTAGTAATAGTGGCACGATAGCAAGTAGTAATAGTACTCGTATATGATTGTTCACATGAGAAAAGCCAACTACATTACTATAGATGAAATAGAGCAATAGTAATTGCAATGCCTACTAGTCCGTGGGTCAGAAACGAACACAAATGAACCTCACTTATGACTTTAACTCCGAGGATTTGATCTCCCAAGTTACAGTACTTCAAAGATAGGTGGCACGGGCACTCCAAAAATCGGAGTCCCGTGTCCGTACTGCATCATGTCAGACAAAGACAGTCCAAAATACACTAAACTCAACATCATGTGTCCGTAGTATCTTATTCGTGTTCCTGCAACATAGCTAAAATGATAACTATCTCAGTATTTCCCATTGATTCCCGAATCTGATTGAATCATTCTTCACTTTATAAGAAAACTGTTCTAGTTAACTAATGGCAAGAATAAAAATCTCAAATCGATCCCAAAATTCAAAAAAGGTACATTTTCAAATAAACAGTTAAAGATCTCCAAATTGTCTAATTAATCCAGTTTTCTCATCAAAATCACGTAAATTTCTCACAAAAAAGAATCAAATTCTCCCTAATTCGCATAGTCACCTAATATAGAGTGCAATTAAACATACTTGTCCAACTAACCACCACTGCGGATGTCGGATCAGTGCCGATCGGTGACCTTTTCTCTCCTCTCCAACCGGATCGTGAAATCGAATCAAGAAACGCTAAGCCTTCAAGAAAGGGGCAGAAAGGTCCCAGATCAAGAAAATTACACCTAAATCGTAAACTCTAACCCTAGAATTGTCAAGAAAGGTAAAAATCTACAACCGAGCACTAGACTTCTAGGGTTAGGGTTTCGGGAGTACCTGTCGTTGATTTGGGGATTTCTTCCAGATCGAGGTGGAGTGGAGTGGGGAGAGAGAAGGGAGAGAGAGGGGGCTTTAGTGAAGAAGAAGACCGTTGGCGTTGGCGTTGTAATTGCTATTTGAATCGCTCTATACACGCTCTGTGCAGGCTATTTGCTGACGTGGAAATTCGTGTGGGACCCACTTAATTTTGAGAATTTTTCTAAAACAAATCTCAACCGTTGGGTTATAGTGAACGGTTGAGATCAATGCTATTATCAAAGAAAGGCGATCGGATAATTCGGGCTGACAACTAGAAAAGAAGAACAAACTTTGGATAAAAGCTTGTGACCTTTTAACCATTTTCTTCTGTTCACAGACAGATGCACTTCTTCCTTGCAAGTCTTTATTTGTCTTTTGTTTTTGGTTTTTTGGTTTTTTTAGTTTTTGTTTCATTTAAAGATTATGTGATGCAGCATCCGAGTCTTTATTTGAGTTTCTACAGAATGAGCAGCAACAACAACAAAGAAGAAAAGTATTATCGAAAAGAAAAAGAACTGATCGTGGGTCCATGGCCGGTTCTACCCTTGAGGGGGAGGAGAAGAAGGAGCCGGTTCTAGCCTTGAGGAGGAGGAGGAGAACAACCTTGAGGAGGAGGAGAAGAAGGAGTCGGTTCCAGCCTTGAGGAGAAGGAGAAGAAGGAGGGTCCTGGAGGGATCCGTGTTTGAAATAGGGATTTGAGATTTTTTTTTTTTCTTTCGGATATAGACAACATCCAAAGTAGGGCTCTCACCTCACGTGGAGTAGTGGGCAGCGGCCAGCGGCTAGCAGGCTGGTATTTGGTGGTGTTGGGCTTTGGAGATTTTTTTTTTATTTAAACCAGTCCGCTGGCGAGTTGCCCAAGTCCGGGGGGTTGCCCAAGCCCGGAAGCTTTCCGGGCTTACCCACGGGCCGGCCCTGGTTATAATAGTTACAAAAATATTATTAATAAAAAAAAATACAATAGTTATCAAAATACTATTGTTACATAGGGCATACAATTATAAGGCTAAACAAAACTCTCACTTCCCCTTGTTAACCCACCTATTTGGGGTTGAAAAAATAGATAGAAAAAAGGCTAAACAAACCGTCGCTTAACCTTCTATGACTTTCCCTCAACCCAAACATAATTTTTTGTTGCCTCACTCAACTCTCTTCACCCTTCATCCATTCTCGTTTTTTGCGGAAATGAATGGAGAGGAAATCCATTTCTTGGCATTTCCTTTCCTTTGGAAAATTACGATTTCCTTTGTTTTTTTTGTTTTCGATGTTTGAAAATGTCAAAGAATTTAGAAAGAGAAATAAATATTTTAATGTGGAAAAGTGATTATTTGTTTGGATAGATGGAATCATGTTTTTTCCATTGGAAATCATTTTTCTTTTCTTCTCAATTCCTTTGGCATCCAAACGTAGAAAAATAATCAGTTCTCTTTCCCAACCATGATTCCATGAACCAAACGAGGGGTTTGACGCATGTTTTTTCTTTTCTTTTCTTATTTTGTTTTAGTGAGTTTTCCTTAAAGAAATTGTCATGATTAACAATAAATAAATGCATGTGAAAAACAAGCTTATATCTAGGTGAAGTGATGACTACTTTCATCAATGTATTACACGATAGTTATGAAGATCTTACTAACAGCAATGAAACAATTCAACATACTCTCAACCACAGGATATTCGTATATTTTAAAGCTTTCGTGCTTATGAACAGAATATTACAATAATTCTTTTAAAATAAAATATTTTTTTATTTAAAAAAATCATTTACACTTTTTTTGGAAATATTAGTTATTGGATATTTCATTGGAATTTTTTCTTCTTCTTGATGCTTGTGTTACTCCTAACTAATTAGTCGTTGTCAAATTTGATAGAAACTTGTTTAGTAAGATATATTTGGAGTAAAAATTTAGTTTTATGAAATGTGGATGCGCAGAACCGTTGCTTTCATGGTTTGGATTTTAGCATTTTTCACATCTACTTTATGAGCTTGGACGTGGAAAAGTAGAGCCAAAGTCAAGAAAGATATTTAAATTAATAATTAGTCAAAAATATATTTAATTAATATAATATTTATTAATTATTATGAATAATAAATAGTTAACTACATAAAATTAGTAATTAATTATTAGCTATATATTAATTATTAATGTTATTATATAAATATGTTAACTAACTAGTCGATGATTATAAATTGTGATTTAAAAAAGCGATCATTACTTAGACAATAATTAGTTAATAAAATAATACTAATAATCTATACTAGTATGTAATCCAAATACCATATATATCATTAGTTTTTGTATAACATTTTTTTGCCTAAAAATATAATTATTTAAACTGGAAATTGCTGAGAAACCCAATTTCGGGGTTGGGTTGTATGAAAAATCCACCCGCAGGATGAGTTTTATGAAATGCCCAGAATTATATAATTCCACGTCAAATATTCAAAGATTCCCTTTAGATGCTCTGTATTTACAAAATTAATACCATAACTACCCCTCCGCACAAACTCAGATCTGGATTGCGATTCTCTTCTTCTTCTTCTTCACGAGAGATCTGAATTCCATTGCTCTCATCTTCAGCAGAGATCGCAAAGATCGTTCGTAGTTTACCATGCTTTTTTTTCAGTCGAACTCTGATCGCTCATCTTCTTCTTCTTCTTCTTCTCCGACAATTAGGTCAATTATGGAGAGAAGATCTTCTTCTTCTTTTCCATAAGAGTTAGCATCGTGTTGAAAGAAGAACGAAAAAATTAGGTTTCTGTCAACTGTTCTCCGTCGATATCACACTGTCACGACCCGCACCCGTTTTTTTTTTTTTTAAACGGATACAAGACGTGTCCAAGCCAGCCTACGCCGCAGTGTCGGCGGTAGAACGCTGTCACGGCCATGAAGATCAAAATCACAAATAATGCTCATTCACAAACTAATTTAATTTACAGTATTCACAAGATTCACATTTGCAGAAAAATATAAACTTGTACAATGACTACAACTCATCTATCTAACTAGTCTCTAGGCTTTTCGTCTGCAAGCTCCCCAAGCTAAGTGAATCCACGGCTAACCTGAAAATGTTGGTTTCCAGTCAGGAATGGAACGAGCACAATTCACTGAATGCAATTTCAAATAAAGAAGATAACTATAAAACAAGGTTAGACATCAATTATGAGTTTTGAAAATAAACAGGAAATACAGAAAACCAATAGTAAATAAATAGACACAACAGACTTTTCCCAACTGCTAGAAGTACCTTTGATATGTGATCGGTCTCGGGACAATTATGCGACACTGTCTACACTGTCTAAAGTTACACTGTCTACACTGTCTAAAGTTACACTGTCTACACTGTCTAAAATTACACTGTCTACATTGTATAAAGTTACACTATCTACAGCAAATAATACAATAAAGAAACATGGTATACTTTGAAATAATAAATCACTGTCTACACTGTCTACTTTGCAATAATAAATCACTGTCTATACTGTCTACACTGTCTACTTTGTAATAATAAATCACTGTCTACACTGTCTAAGGTCAGATCACACATCGTTGGTACTTCTCATTCCCGACTCGACAATTTTAATAGAAAATAATCACATAACCAATGGCCAATCAATGAAATATAGTGAAAATCAATATCGAAATGCAGACAATAAACTGTACTCGCCTGTGGTCCTCTGCTGGTGAAACCGACAATATGAACTACTCAATGTGCCACTATAGTCAAAACCCATACAACAGTCCCCGGAAGCTGAAATAAATAATACCAATGATCTCAGAATAGTCCAATTAGCTAGGATTGCCTGTCCTTACGTCCAATTCTGGACACAGGGGCAAAACGGTAATTTTGGGCAAAAACGATGTCCGCGGTTGGACCCGCTTTGCACCAAAAAGCGTGTCGGAGTTAATGGTCTCTAAAGTCATCAAACTATATGTCTACAGATCCAGTTTTTCGATACGAACCCAACCGTATGTCCAAAGTTGGATTCCGGCGGGCCGTGCACAAAATCGCCCGTTGAGTGGGACCGTGGGGCCCGCAAAACGGTGATTTTATCAACGGTCTCAGAATCGGACCAAACTTGGCATACAGGACCAGAAAAACGATACGGTTCTGTTGGCGCAAGTTTTGTCTCGATCTGATGAACGTGCACAAAGTAATAGGAGAATTTGCAACGTGCACGATACGGTAAATTTCGACGGATACGCATCAAATTCGTCGCGCACACGCGACTAATTTGAATTTCGTCAAAGTCCACACGACCACGAAGCCGTTACGCAGCTTTCGATGTGTTCGGTTCACGACCACGTCGTCCGGATTGGCGTGACGCACGTCATGTGGAACAATTTTCTAGTTTTGAAAACAGATTTTTCCTGAAGTTTACATGTGAATAATTCTCTGTGCAAAGCAATTCTTTACAAACTTCCTACTGGACTTTTCTAGTCCTATATGTTGTGATTAACTCTGTTCAAGTAGAATTTCTAAAAGGGTAAAGGATCGATCAGAACCGATATTCCAAAGTGTCACGACCCGATCCCAAGTTAATGGGTCGAACCGGATCATGCCCAGCCTGCGCCGTGGTGAGACGGCAGCAGTAAGCTGTTCCATTGCAGGTATTCACAACAACACAAGTACATTTGTCACAACTGTTATATCCGAAAATTTGAAACTTTATTTAGTAAAATATTTAGAAGTACAACTGGGAAAGGAAATGCTGAAATAAAATACAAGATCCAAATAAAGAAAGAGAATACAGAAAGAAAAGACTATCTAAACATCTGGTTCAGCAGTCCCTGGATCAGCGTCCTCCGGAGACGGCTCCGGTATCGTCGCAGGGTAGAGAACCGGGTCATAATAGCTATTATAATATAGCTCATCATCCTCAGTGTTACCTAAAAATGTTATCTCCAGTCAGGAGGGTGCAAGAACGAAATATGCATCTTATATCTTAAATAATAATTGGAAAGTGCAGGGTAAACAGTTTGAAATAATATTTTTCAGCAGTTTAAAACAGTTCTGTGTGTTTTGAATATGCAAACGTTTATGACCGGCTTGGGTTGAGCAGTAGTATCTTAGCGATACGATATGGCTTATCCCCGTGTGTAAGAGGGGCAAGCTAATACAGTTATGACAGTAGGGCTTTGGTCATAAACGCCTACACTATTCCCCCAGTCCCACAATCAGTAACAGTATCAATCAGTAGTTGAACCCTAAGATAGAGTTCCGTGTCAGCAGTGTGGTTTAACATGCAGCTTAACTTTACTAAGTAAAATACAGGAATACATAATCCGAAACTTGCCTTGTATTGAATGACTGGAAAGACGAGTTGATACCGAGGAGGAACGTCAGGTATGTCTTCGAGTTCCTACAGTTGAGAACTCGACTTAGATCCGTTGTATAACCAGGCTAAGTGTGCTAGTTGCAATCTCTAATAACAAGTCCTAATCAGATTTTAAGTTGTTATTAGGCTACAGCTAACGTTTACGTCGCAAGCTACGTGCGTTGATTAACCGGTTAATTTGATTATTTGGGAAATAATAACAAGAACAAATTATCTTTGAAAAACTTTGTGCTTTTGTAATATATCTATAAAAATAGTTTCTTCCAGTGACAAATCATGAACTAGTTATCTTACTAATATTTTATCTATTTATTTTACTTGGAAGTTCTTAATTAATTATCTACGAGAAATGATTACGTTCTAACCACGGTTACACGTCCAATCCAAAACCACCCAAAAGAGATCAACATCAACCACCCAGAAAAGAAAGAAAAACCTACACTTTGCAACACAGGGCACAGCTAATCATCCTAGAGTTATGGGCTTATGCCCTTTACAATTCTTTTACATAAAATAAGAGGGAAATGTTTAGTTCCTAAATAAAATGTGCAGTAAAAAGTTATCTATAATAAATAACTTAAACATTAAATAAAATAATTTAAATCAAAAGTTTGGAGTCTCAGACTCGGTCCATCGTCACATCCAGCTAATACCTCAACGCCCGGTCGGACCGGTGCGTTTGCATTTCGCTAGGGCCCACAGACCGGTACGGTCGTCGTCCGAAAATCAGTTTTAAAATCATTTTCGAAAACCAAATTTGAAATCCAAACAGATAAAGTTTTGGTAAAAATTTGGGCAGCATTTCCTCTATTTCGGGACAACCCAAAACTGGGAAATGCGCGAACAACGAAATCCTGCAATTGTCCCAACCAAAGAATAACCCATTTATACCGAAAATATAACCACAGAAATTATTTTCCAACCACCAGAACCTTCCCGAAATACTCGGGAATCCCGCAATCAAACCAACAGCACAAAAATCTCAGCAGACAAAATCACAAAAATGCTAACGCAGCTAACCGAACTACAGCGTAGCTAAACCGGATTTCCGAGGGGAAACCGGGGACCGTTATCATCATCGACTACCAATAAAAATGCAACGGGGCAGAGAATTTATACCTCGGGATGCTCGGCTAGAGCTCTCAGATGATATAATAAAAGAAATAAAGAAGTCCAGCAGCGACGTTCCCGAATTAGGCTGAAATCAGCGACGTCAATGACGAAAACGCCGTAAACTCCAACGCTAGGGCACGCTGGCCAGAAGAGAGACGCTGCAAGGAGGCAGTGCTGTCGGCGGACAGCGACACTGTCGGCAGCATAAAGGGAACGGGTCGCCGGAGAGACGACGGGGACGACGAGAAAGGCACGCGGGGTGGTGCGCGCCGGAGAAAAGCCGCGCGGGGCGGATCTGGACAGCGGCGGGGTTCCGCCGTGGTTGGCCGCTCGGGGGAGGGCGCGGGGGCGCACGCGGTCGGCTCGCCGCGGTCGGGGAGGGGGTCGGCCCGCTGGGATCCGGCGGGTGGCGCGAGAACGGGGTGCTCGGCGCTGGCTTGGCCGGGGCGCACGCGGGGAGATCGCCGGAGATGGGGCGCTGGCTCCGCCGGAGATGGGGAGGGTAGGTGGAGAGAAGGGTTAGGGTTTGGGGAAGTTTATATGAGGGTTCTCCAGAGACAGAGAGGAAGAGATGAGCGAGAGAGAGAGAGTGTTGAGATTAAGAGTGAGGAGTTTTACTTCTCTGAGAGTTGAGATCGTGAGGGAAGAGTGGAGAAGTGGAACCAATAAAAAGGAGTGATGGGAAACGTTGTGTGGTGGAGAGTGTCGTCAGGGAGAGAGATTAGGGAGTGTAGGAGAATGGGTCTCCACACACTGCTGGTCCTTCGGGACCAGCCCAAATGATGTATATTTTTTTTTTTAAAGAATTAACCAAGTCAAAAACCAGGATTGAGAAAGAAAGAATTGGGCTCAGGCCCGGGGTCTGGGCTCGGACTCGAGTCTGGGTCCGAAAATCAAAAATCCAAGTTATTATTATTTTTTTTCGTAATTCTTTCACTCCTAAAATATTTAGTAATATTAATAATAATAATAATAATTTTGAAATACTAGAAGTAACATTAATTATTAAACACAAATTATGGGTTTCACAATCTTCCCTCCTTAGAAAATTTCGTCCTCGAAATTAAAGGTAGGGTTAGAAAAGACAAACAGGTACGGGTACTGCGCCCGTAACTCAGGTCCAACCATAAGAATTTTCAAGACAGTCGTGGATGAGACGGTTTAGAGACAAGTTTTATTTATGATATTATCCACGCAGAAAAAAAATACAAAAGCGAACCAAAGTACACGAGGTTGATCAGACCATCATGCACCGGTCCTGATTAGACAATATATTAGTGGGTGCACCCAATAAAATATCGTCATGATCAAGCTTGATTAAAGAGATAGCTTGCAAAACTAGGCTAACTTAGCAGCATCAGTCAAGTTTAGAACGGGAAAAAGAAAAGATAAGGAATAGGAGTTTAAGTGATGGCTCAAATTCTGATTTTCTTCTCATCTCTGACTAGGCTTGCAACTGGTTTCTCTGGCACTGAAAGGTTGAGTCCAATCTTCAGCTCTGAATTATTCAAAACGTGACTTGGATCCAAAATGTAGCGTCTGAGCTGTGACGTAGAAGACATTGCACACTCTCGAGATTAGCTGGTAGAGCTAACTGGTACGCTACTTCCAACTCGTCTTAAACTTCAAATGGCCTGATGTACCTGGCCTCAATTTCAGCTCCGTCAAAACTGATTGTTCCTCTGGTAGGAGAAAACTTCACCAAAAGCAATTTGGTCTTCCCAAGACCTACCAAATTCCAAGACGCAAAATCTCAATACATCTTCAAGCGTCTGGATTGACCTCTCTGCTTGCTCGTCCCGCGGTACTCCATGAATCCGGTAGATGTGCCTCTCGTGCAATGCTGCCAACTTCTTAGTGGATAAACCAACTTGGAAGGGAATAAAGTGTGCTGACTTAGTCAGTCGGTTTACTATAATCCAATTGGTGCCCTTCCCTCCTTAGGAACAAGGCAATCCTTACTCAAAGTTCATTGTTATATGCTTCTACTTCCACTCCGAATTGTCCAGCGGCTCCAACAAACTTGTTGTTCTCTTGCTAAATTCCTCATGTTGACAAATTCACATCTAATCCCATACCTGGAATTGCCCTTCTTTATTCTATAATACCAATCAATGGAGGCATATTCCGATACATCTTATTATCTCCTGAATATATGGAATACTGCGACTGGTGCATTTCTTTCATCAACTCGTTCCTCCGTTTGTCAGCCAATACGTAAAGTCTCGTACCATTCTTCAGAGTTCCACTGCTGATCAATTTAGAAACCCTCAAGCGTTCCTGCCAACACTTGATCTCTATGCCTGCAAAGTGCCTCGTTTTGAAACTACGATCTCTTGATTTTGTCCCTCAGCCTCGAACTTCATCAATACTGAATCAGCATCCAGCTCCGTCCTTCTATCTCCAGGTAGTATAACCTCCAGTCCAAACTTCTCGATGTCTTCTAGCAGGTGCTAGTCCTTGGCTAAGAACTTCGCCATCAGTATCGACCAAGTGCATCAGCGACCATATTAGCCTTACCTGAATGGTACTGCAGGTTGATGTCGAAATCCTTCATCTGCTTCAGCCATCTTCTCAGTCTAACATTCAGCCCTTTCTGAGTGAAGACATATTTCAGACTTTTGTAGTCCGTATATATTTTCACTCCCTTTCCATAGAAATCATGCTTCCATAGCTTCCAAGTAAAGATAGTTGCAGCAAATTTCAAATTAGGTGTGGGATAATTCTTCTCATGAGTCTGTAGTTGCCTATATGTGTAAGCAATTACTTTCCCATGTTGTTGAAGAACGCAGCCCAGTCCTTTTCCAGAGGCATTACTGTAAATTGAGAAACCACCGGTTCCTGCGGGTAGCGCAAGGATTGGTAAGTCTCTTCTTCAGCTCCTCAATGCCGCCTGGCAATCTTTCGTTCAAATGAACTCTTCATTCTTCCAAGTGAACTTCGTCATCGGCTCAGCAATCTTGGCGAAATCTTTCACGAACTTCTGATAGTAGCCAGCCAAGTTCAAGAAACTTCCGAATTGAACTTGGGATATACCATTTTTCAACAGCAGCTATCTTCCATCGAAATTTCTTCTCTTGACAACATGGCCAAAAGTCCTCCTTGTCAAAGAAAATCCACGTTCAGATAACTTACCATAAAACTTCTTTTTTTTTCAAAGTTTCCAGAACTTTCCTCAGATGTTCTTCATGCTCAGTCTTCGAATATATCAGAATGTTATCTATGGAGAAGATAAACTGATTCAAATACTCATGAAAAACTATGTTCATGAGATTCATGAACACAGCAGGAGCATTTGTCAGTCCAACGTCATGACCAAAGAAAACTACCCATACTTAGTGTTTGAACGCCGTCTTGGAAATGTCATCCTTCCTGACTTTGATTTGATGGTAGTCAGATCTTAAGTCAAGCCTCGAAACACCCTAACTCCACACAAACAAATCAAACAGATCCTCGATCCGGGCAGAGAGCACTCGTTCTTTAGTGTCTGGTAATCGATGCACATCCGTTGTTCCATCCTTCTTAGGCACAACAAGATAGGTGTTCCCTAAGGTGAAGTTCCACTCTGAATAAATCCTAGAGCCTTCCCTGATCTGGTCCTTCATCTTCTTGGCCACCTTCGGGTTGACTCTGTAATATCCTTTAGAATTTGGGTAAGAGCCGGGGACTAGGTCAGGGGTGAATCCTATGTCTAGATATGGGATAATCCGGGAAGACTATCAGGGAAAAACATCTGTCATAAAGGTGTAACTAAGAATTTCTTATTCATGTGAAGAATTACAGCATAAACTCTTATGATTGATCTAAGGACATCCTGTTACAACTTCCAAAAAGGTAAGGCTATTCAACAGTCCTAGGTACTATTCTTCATAGTTCTGGCTCTTGCATGAGCATTCTCCAACTGCTTCATCTTCTATGAACCTCGAGTATGCATCATGCCTTATTGTAAGAGACAGGGTCTGCTGGATAGGAAGAGGGTCCCTAGGTTGTGGCCTAACAGGTGTTGTTGGGATATGAGCTCTGGTTTGATGGAAAGATAAGGGGCAGTCCTTTACCCGATGTTCAGCAGATCCATATGCCAAACATTGTCCCAATCTCTTGCGGCAACTAACGGCCTGATGACCAAGCCTCTTGCAGTGGTTACAAGCCCATAGCTTCTTACGACAAGACTGTCGGAAAGTAGGGTACTTGATGGGACCCAAGTATCTTCTAGATTCAGGGGTATCCTTCCTAGGACAAAGTTCTGCTCTAACTTGGTTGGAGATAACTAAGGCTACATCATTGACGTTCTTCATGTCTTCTCTCGTGATATTCTTCTGTTCCTGCTGGGCTTCATCTTGAGCTTTCTGGAACTCCAGAATTTCTTGAAATAGGACAACCATTTGGAAGGTGTTTGCTGGTACTGGTGGAGCAACTAAAATGGATACTCCACCAAGGAAATGCAACTTAGTTGAGATGAGGTAGGAATCGCCAGTGTAGTAAAAACTTCACTGGATGCATTATGAGGACGGTCAAACAGCCGCGAGGGGAAAGACCCTGGGCTTGGTTGAGGAGATGGGGTATGATCCGGAGATGACACCTCATCGCCAGCAGGATTTGGTCTTGTCAATGGTCATTCTCTGGAAGGTTTAGGATGCACACATAAGCAAGATAGCCTACCAGTCTATAATCAACCAAAAATATTTGTTTATATATAAATCGGACCTATATTGTGACAAATCAAATGTTCTAGTGTTCTAATTGTTTCTAGGTATGTTTTACCTAAGTTGTTGTACGGCCTGCATGGGCCACCACTGAAAACATGTCACGACCCGATCCCAAGTTAATGGGTCGAACCGGATCATGCCCAGCCTGCGCCGTGGTGAGACGGCAGCAGTAAGCTGTTCCATTGCAGGTATTCACAACAACACAAGTACATTTGTGACAACTGTTATATCCAAAAATTTGAAACTTTATTTAATAAAATATTTAGAAGTACAACTGGGAAAGAAAATGTTGAAATAAAATACAAGATCCAAATAAAGAAAGAGAATACAGAAAGAAAAGACTATCTAAACATCTGGTTCAGCAGTCCCTGGATCAGCGTCCTCCGGAGACGGCTCCGGTATCGTCGCAGGGTAGAGAACCGGGTCATAATAGCTATTATAATATAGCTCATCATCCTCAGTGTTACCTAAAAATGTTGTCTCCAATCAGGAGGGAGCAAGAACGAAATATGCATCTTATATCTTAAATAATAATTGGAAAGTGCAGGGTAAACAGTTTGAAATAATATTTTTCAGCAGTTTAAAACAGTTCTGTGTGTTTTGAATATGCAAACGTTTATGACCGGCTTGGGTTGAGCAGTAGTATCTTAGCGATACGATATGGCTTATCCCCGTGTGTAAGAGGGGCAAGCTAATACAGTTATGACAGTAGGGCTTTGGTCATAAACGCCTACACTATTCCCCCAGTCCCACAATCAGTAACAGTATCAATCAGTAGTTGAACCCTAAGATAGAGTTCCGTGTCAGCAGTGTGGTTTAACATGCAGCTTAACTTTACTAAGTAAAATACAGGAATACATAATCCGAAACTTGCCTTGTATTGAATGACTGGAAAGACGAGTTGATACCGAGGAGGAACGTCAGGTATGTCTTCGAGTTCCTACAGTTGAGAACTCGACTTAGATCCGTTGTATAACCAGGCTAAGTGTGCTAGTTGCAATCTCTAATAACAAGTCCTAATCAGGTTTTAAGTTGTTATTAGGCTACAACTAACGTTTACGTCGCAAGCTACGTGCGTTGATTAACCGGTTAATTTGATTATTTGGGAAATAATAACAAGAACAAATTATCTTTGAAAAACTTTGTGCTTTTGTAATATATCTATAAAAATAGTTTCTTCCAGTGACAAATCATGAACTAGTTATCTTACTAATATTTTATCTATTTATTTTACTTGGAAGTTCTTAATTAATTATCTACGAGAAATGATTACGTTCTAACCACGGTTACACGTCCAATCCAAAACCACCCAAAAGAGATCAACATCAACCACCCAGAAAAGAAAGAAAAACCTACACTTTGCAACACATGGCACAGCTAATCATCCTAGAGTTATGGGCTTATGCCCTTTACAATTCTTTTACATAAAATAAGAGGGAAATGTTTAGTTCCTAAATAAAATGTGCAGTAAAAAGTTATCTATAATAAATAACTTAAACATTAAATAAAATAATTTAATCAAAAGTTTGGAGTCTCAGACTCGGTCCATCGTCACATCCAGCTAATACCTCAACGCCCGGTCGGACCGGTGCGTTTGCATTTCGCTAGGGCCCACAGACCGGTACGGTCGTCGCCCGAAAATCAGTTTTAAAATCATTTTCGAAAACCAAATCTGAAATCCAAACAGATAAAGTTTTGGTAAAAATTTGGGCAGCATTTCCTCTATTTCGGGACAACCCAAAACTGGGAAATGCGCGAACAACGAAATCCTGCAATTGTCCCAACCAAAGAATAACCCATTTATACCGAAAATATAACCACAGAAATTATTTTTCAACCACCAGAACCTTCCCGAAATACTCGGGAATCCCGCAATCAAACCAACACCACAAAAATCTCAGCAGACAAAATCACAAAAATGCTAACGCAGCTAACCGAACTACAGCGTAGCTAAACCGGATTTCCGAGGGGAAACCGGGGACCGTTATCATCATCGACTACCAATAAAAATGCAACGGGGCAGAGAATTTATACCTCGGGATGCTCGGCTAGAGCTCTCAGATGATATAATAAAAGAAATAAAGAAGTCCAGCAGCGACGTTCCCGAATTAGGCTGAAATCAGCGACGTCAATGACGAAAACGCCGTAAACTCCAACGCTAGGGCACGCTGGCCAGAAAGAGAGACGCTGCAAGGAGGCAGCGCTGTCGGCGGACAGCGACGCCGTCGACAGCGTAAAGGGAATGGGTCGCCGGAGAGACGACGGGGACGACGAGAAGGGCACGCGGGGTGGTACGCGCCGGAGAAAAGCCGCGCGGGGCGGATCTGGACAGCGGTGGGGTTCCGCCGTGGTTGGCCGCTCGGGGGAGGGCGCGGGGGCGCACGCGGTCGGCTCGTCGCGGTCGGGGAGGGGGTCGGCCCGCTGGGAGCCGGCGGGTGGCGCGAGAACGGGGTGCTCGGCGCTGGCTTGGCCGGGGCGCACGCGGGGAGATCGCCGGAGATGGGGCGCTGGCTCCGCCGGAGATGGGGAGGGTAGGTGGAGAGAAGGGTTAGGGTTTGGGGAAGTTTATGTGAGGGTTCTCCAGAGACAGAGAGGAAGAGATGAGCGAGAGAGAGAGAGTGTTGAGATTAAGAGTGAGGAGTTTTACTTCTCTGAGAGTTGAGATCGTGAGGGAAGCGTGGAGAAGTGGAACCAATAAAAAGGAGTGATGGGAAAACGTTGTGTGGTGGAGAGTGTCGTCAGGGAGAGAGATTAGGGAGTGTAGGAGAATGGGTCTCCACGCACTGCTGGTCCTTCGGGACCAGCCCAAATGATGTATATATATTTTTTTTTTAAAGAATTAACCAAGTCAAAAACCAGGATTGAGAAAGAAAGAATTGGGCTCAGGCCCGGGGTCTGGGCTTGGACTCGAGTCTGGGTCCGAAAATCAAAAATCCAAGTTATTAATATTTTTTTTCGAAATTCTTTCACTCCTAAAATATTTAGTAATATTAATAATAATAATAATAATTTTGAAATACTAGAAGTAACATTAATTATTAAACACAAATTATGGGTTTCACACAAAGTGGGTTCATGAACTGTTTTGTGTTCTGTTTCAAGACAGATTTTTGACCGACTTTGGGTCGATCCTGTGGACTGGTTGTGTGACCTACACAAAACCTAATCACTGGGTCTCGAGGCGGTCTTGTTGGCTTTCCAAAATAATTTACGGTTCGCGAAAAGATGGAGTATCGAGATTGGAATCTTACTTGGAAGTCGGTGACTTCAACTTCAACTGCTGTTGCGCTTCTCCGCGCTTGCGCGCTGTATCCGTGCGGCCTTGCCGCGCGCGGCGGCGCCCAGGCTGCCGCACGGTGGCGCCAGGGTCCGAGGGTGGTCGCCCGTTGGTCAGGGGGGGTGGCGGTGTGCAGGTCTTAGGGTTTCGATCTCCTCGCGTATATATATATATATATATATATATATATATATATATATATATATATATATATATATATATATATATATATATATATATATATACTGTGCCGAGCGTATACAGGGGAATGTCGGGTTTGGGTTATGGGCTGACTTGAGTGCTACTGTGGGGCTTAGGCCTCTCGGGTCTGCTCCCCTATCTCGGTTTGCTGTGATTGTTACTCTTCATCTATACCTTAACTTTGTTAAAATTCTATATTGCTATTTCTCAAGTTCCATATGTTGTACTTGTGGCGTCTGGGCAACGACAAATGTCAGTATTTGTTCTATCCGTGTCACAAAGTTCAGGTAATTGTTCTTTTTCTTCTTTATTTCTATTTTAATTAACTCATATATATATATATATATATATATATATATATATATATATATATATATATATATATATATATATATATATATATATTTTTTTTTTATATATATATATATATATATATATATATATATATATATATATATATATATATATATATATATATATATATATGTATATATCCCCATAATCACGTATGTATATGTATACATACATACACACCCGCATATACGTACATATATATAATATATATAAATACGCATATATACATATATATCTATTCACAAATATATATTAATATATATATGTATATATCTATGTACTCGAATACAAATACATCTATATATATAAACATGACTAAATACTCTATATCTAGGTCCATTTTAGGCATGTGTTAATAAGTGTACATATATACATACGTATATCTTGATAGAGAATTAAATAATAATAACTATTAATAAATAATTTATATATTTAATAACCCCAATAATACCACAACTAATAATAACCCTAATAATACAGAAATTAAACCTATAATATATTTCTTGACAAAATAATATAATCCATAATAATAAAATAATATTATATCATAAAATAAAATAATAATATTGATAACGAAATTCAATAAATCCATAATGGTTTATACAATCGCCACTGATTCTTACTGACAATAATATTTATAATTAAGAATACTCAGAAAAATATTATTAGATCACCAATACAGGATACAACACCATCCCACCAATAAAGTAAATAATAATAAAAAGTGCCACAAAATTTTGGGAAGGGGAGCTACACACACGAAGAATAGTCATTCTCCTGCATTTTTAACAAGGAGAATGCCATTCTCCGTGTTGAATGGCATTCTCCGTGTTTCTAACACGGAGAATGACCATTCTCCTGTGTTTTAACATTTGAATGACCATTCTCCGTGTCATTTAACATGGAGAATGTCATTCTCCGTGTCATTTAGCACGGAGAATGTCATTCTATGTGTTATTTAGCATGGAGAATGCCCATTCTCCGTGTAATTTAGAAACGGAGAATGCCATTCTCCGTACTAAATTACGCGGAGAATGGTCATTCTCCTACGTTTTAACACTGGGAATAACCATTCTCCGTGTAAATTAACACGGAGAATGTCATTCTCCGTTTTAATTAAGACGGAGAATGCCATTCTCCATTTTATTTAACACGGAGAATGGCCATTCTCCTGTGTTTTAACACTGTAGTGACCATTCTCTGTGCTAAATTACACGGAGAATGGCCATTCTCCGTGCTAAATTATACGGAGAATGGCCATTCTCCGTTTTATTTAACACGGACAATGGCATTCTCCGTGTTTCTAATACGAAGAATGACCATTCTCCTGCGTTTTAACACTGTAATGACCATTCTCCGTGCTAAATTACACGGAGAATGGCCATTATCCGTGTAAATTAAGACGGAGAATGGCCATTCTCCGTTTTATTTAGCACGGAGAATGACCATTCTCCGTGTAAATTAAGACGGAGAATGCCATTCTCCGTGTTACTGACACAGCGAATGACTATTCTCCGTGTAAATTAAGACGGAGAATGACATTCTCCGTGTTACTAATACGGAGAATGGCCACCCTCATGCGAAATTAACATTTTTCGTGTTCTAATACGGAGAATGACCATTCTCCTGCATTTTACGGTCAGTCGAAACTTTGAAGGGCCATAACTTTTGACTGGAGGTCGAAACGAGGCCCGGTTTGTCCCAAAACGAGCGTATCTTCGAGGAGGCTGAAAGTGACAGCTTCTTCGTTAGACGGCCTTTCGAAATTTTAGAATCGCAAAAAAAATGATGTTTTGACCTCTGTTTTAGCACTTTTGCCGTTTGTCTCGGTTTTTCCGAAATTTTTCGACGAGTTTTTGATTTTTGAGGAGAAAACCTAGATTCGAAAGTGAGCAGCGTATGGAAGAAGATGAAGTATCGAAACTTTTTTTAAGAGTAGTTTCGTGGATGTTTTTAATAAATTAGAAGGAAGGGCAAAAAGGTCATTCGGAATCCTCTTTATATATTTTTTGCTAATTCTGGGCACGAGATGAAATTTTATTGCGCGGTGGATTTTTCATAAAACTTTTTCGTTTTTTGGACATTTCATAAATTTCCCCTTATTTAAAAATAAGAAAAAATTATTTACTTATCCACTAACTCAAGTTTTTATACTAATCTAAAATGATCATACCTCTTTCCTCTCTCAATGTTATGCTGTTATGCATGTTGGTGTATTTATTTCTTATTGGGCAAATTACTTTAACTATCCCTATGTTTTACACTTATTACAGAAATTAACCCTACTATGAAACTAATTACGTTAACTCTAAAAAATTTCCACTATCTTCTTAGGGAAGGAAGTGTTAGTATCGGGTATGGTATGTGTATCCGGATTCTAATATCGGGTCTCATCGGTACTGGATTCGTATCCAATTGGATCCCCTCATTAATAAAGTAAAAGTCTCTCTTCCTCCTTCCTCTCCAAGCCACAAAGCCCTAATTTTTTTTTTTTCCTTTCCCGAAACCCTTCTCCTCCACTCCTCCAGAAAGCCATGGCTCGCTACGACCGCGCCATCACCGTCTTCTCTCCGGACGGCCACCTCTTCCAGGTCGAGTACGCCCTCGAGGCCGTCCGCAAAGGCAACGCCGCCGTGGGCGTCCGCGGCTCCGACGCCGTCGTCCTAGGCGTGGAGAAGAAGTCCACCGCCAAGCTCCAGGACTCCCGATCCGTCCGCAAGATCGTCAGCCTCGACGACCACGTCGCCCTCGCCTGCGCGGGGCTCAAGGCCGACGCCCGCGTGCTCATCAACAAGGCCCGCATCGAGTGCCAGAGCCACAAGCTCACCGTCGAGGACCCCGTCACCGTCGAGTACATCACCCGCTACATCGCCGGCCTGCAGCAGAAGTACACGCAGAGCGGAGGGGTCAGGCCGTTCGGCCTGTCCACGCTCATCGTCGGCTTCGATCCCCACACCAAGGTCCCGTCCCTCTACCAGACGGACCCCTCGGGGACGTTCTCAGCCTGGAAGGCCAATGCCACTGGGAGGAACTCTAACTCCATGAGGGAGTTCCTGGAGAAGAACTACAAGGAGACGTCTGGGCAGGAGACCGTCAAGCTCGCCATCCGCGCCCTTCTCGAAGTAAAGCTACTTGCTTTCTTGCTTATTCATGGTTTAATTTCTGATATTACCCTTAGGCCTTGTTTGGTTCGCGGAATGGAAGGGAAAGGAAATCAATCCCTTGGCATTTCCTTTCCTTTGGGAAATTATAATTCCCATTGATTTTCCTTTCCAATGTTTGGAAATGCCAAGGAATTTGGAAAAGAAAGTGAATACTTCAATGTGGGAAAGTGGTTCCTTGCTTGGATGGATGGGAAAAGAAAGTGAATACTTCAATGTGGGATCACTTTCCTTTCCCAACCCGATGATTCCGCGAACCAAACGAGGCCTTAGGTTGTTAACTGTTTATAGTGTTAAAGTTGGGATATTAGGGATTCTTGGATGTTTCAAGTGTTAAAAGTTGGGATTTGGTGGGATTATTGGATGTTTCTAGTGCTAAACTTGGTAGTCATTAGCATCCTATTGTCACGCCTATAAACAAATTCACTTCAAACATTTATAGTCACAAAATTATATTTGTTAGTATTAAAATCTAATGTGTGCGTCGAAGAAAGCCCTAGAAACTGCCGACACGGGTACTCATAGGAAAGGGTCCGAAAATTGATAATGGGAACCTTGCTTTAGGTGCAGTGGCATGCTAAGAAATGGATTAGCTCCATCACGATAGCACTTGTAGATCTCGACACTAACAATGACTTTGACGCATATTGATCTATCCAATAAGCATGTCTCGTTCTCCTCTTTTTTATTTTGACAAATTTTTTTGTTCTCCCGAGTAGGATATTTCCCTCCTTACTCCTCACATGCAATTTAAGAAACACATACACTCCAAATAAGTGTCGCGTCAATGTTGTGTTGGACACTTATGTGACACACCACGAACACTCCAAAATATACTAGGATACTTGAATCTGTGTCACCGTGTCCTAATTGCATGTCATTACCAATATGGTGGATTTAGGTAACATGGTTGTCTTTCCTAATTAGATGCAAATATTTTCTTACTTAGAGAGCGACGACTTTGGGTAACATATGTTTTAGTAATTGCATGTTTGCCGTAACCTACCTACTGCACACCCTAGTTTAGCCTCGAGGCTCCTATATCGCCGCCTTGAGGCTCCGACTAGGTCTTTCAGAGTTTTGCCACCTCGTGCCGCCTTAAAAAATTTGACGACCACCCTTGGTAGCTTTGAACGAGTACTTATATGATCCTCCGAGCACCAACAAGAGGCACCGACTGGGCGAGGGGATCCCAGCTGACGCCCCTCCGATGGCTATGTTAGAACTGAGTGAGAAGGAAAAGCAATAAATGGTTGGAATGGGGTACCTACACCTCCAGATGAAGAGTATTTATAGGGAATGAGGGGGTGCAATTACCCTTATATCCCTCCGGTGGGGCCCTCATGGGAAAGTGTACTCCAGTCCTGCGGACTTGGGCCTAATTTACATCTCACATCAACCACATTATTCTGAAATTGTAGTAACAAGTGATACTACAATGTATCACTGATTATAACAAGTAGGCATGTATAATGGAGATGAGGAACCAGTCTAGTGATTTACACTAAATCTCTAGTCATCCAAGTTCCAAAGTGTTGGGTATGACTGAATATTTTGATAGTTCTTGTAAGCATCCCTTACTTTTATGGGGGTAAGCATCTTTGGATGTATCAGCATATATGTGACATGTGAATGATGGAAACTGGAACTTGTATGATTAGCCTAGTCTACGTAATGTATGTAAAAGATTCTGTATGTCGTGAAAGAAAAAGTTGACACCAAATCTATTGGATTGAGTTATAAGTTTGGGTAGATTATCCAACTAAACTATTTATAATGGTTCATGCTCCGTTTTGGATTTTGGATTTGATATTATTGCCATCAGCTCTTTGATACTTCTACTGCTCCAAATGTTAATGAAGTTGTGAAGACTATTGATGTTGCTTGTATGCCATTGGAAATACCAGGTAAGAATTTTGGAACTTTGAAGGGCATATGAAAGAGTGATTTGGAGTTTCTGATTACTTTTAAAGATGTGCAACGGGGAGGCATTGTGATTAGGCTATAGCAGTGGAACATACAACAGATGAGTAGAGAGGTGATGATAAAAGATCATTAGGGGAATGGTGTTGATAATCTACTACCAACTTTCTGGAAATTGGTGCTGTGTTCATGGCATGCTGTATCGGAGGCACACCATATACGACTGTAGAAGCATGGAAGAAAAAGCATATTGCTTTTTGCCCCACATCAGAAAGAAGAAGAAGAGAAGTCTCGTTCCACTCTATATAAAAAGCTCCCTTGCCTTCTTTGGAAAGTGCACAAAAGAAGAAAGTAAAGAGAGCCTGTTCGAGCCGCAAAAAGTGGATGGGAAGCGCAGCGAAGACTGCCACTCCCAGGCTGCGCGCCAGACGAAGGCGCAACACAAGAAGAAGGACGCATCATCCTATTTGTGCATGAAGCCTGCGGCGCAGGAAAGATCCTCTGTCTTTGACAGAATTGCTTGCCCCTCTGGATAAAGCCATGTTGGATTCTGAGTAGGGATAGTACGAAGAAATCCAAGGCAGCACGCGTCTCGCACTATCATCATGCTATGCCAACAGGTAGCCGGAAGCATGCACTGGTAGTAATGCGCACGCTGACGACAAGTTGTACAGAACTGCTCCGAGTGCTTCGATGCCTCGACCAACACAATCGTCAAAATCCCCCTGTTGTTTGGGCGCTTTCGCGCACGAACCAGGCCGGGGGCAAACACTGTGGTGATAGATTCATGTGAGCAGTGTGGCTGCGAACGTGAAGTGAGTTTGCCCCACAAGCAACCTTCCACTCATGACCTAAGTATGTCTCATGCACGAGGATTGAGTCGGGGGACACATACATCACATCTATGCTCATGCGCCCAGCTCGGCTGTGCGTGTGAAGTGGGCATAAATGTGAATCTCTCTTCCCATGACTTACGGAACGTGATTTCTCACAAACGTAAGGCGCTGAATTAATTGGATGAACCTCGTAGTCATCACAATGAATCTCATTTATGAGAGTTATGACTAAGTTTTCGTTCGTTTCTCGAGCAGCAAAAATCGAGGAGCTATTTGACCAGAGTGCCCCTAAAATCACAGCACCTCAGAGTGCCCCTAAAGCGCAGCACTCCAGAGCGCCCCTAAAGCACAACACTTCCGTGTGCCCCTAAAGCGCAGCTCCTCAGAGCTCCCTAAAAGCGCAGCTCTAAGAGCATTGTCTCATCACCTCTACATTTATAGCATGATGAACAAGTATCAGAAGACTGTAAATGACAGCTATCAAGTTGTCAGTTGTCAGATAGCAGTTGGCAGATGTCAGTCCAAAGCACGTCTTCCAAACGCAACTTCAAAAAGTGCAGCCTCAACGATGTCCGGAAGCGCAGTCTCAGTAATCTCCAGAAGCACAGTCCCAGTGATATCCAAGAGGACAACCTCCACGGTGTGCAGCTCTTACACAATGTGGCACTATGCCATATGGTCAGTATGGGAACGATATCCCTTTAGATCCAACCAAATCCAGTTTGTTCAAACTGCCACTCTTCCGATATGATCAAGATCTATTTGGTTTAAACTGAAAGAGATTTCCGGCCAGTGCACACACGCCACGTGTCAGTGACTCGGTCATGTTGATGAACGGGTGCTAACCACCCAAAATTTTATCAACAAAAGAATCTCAACAACTGCCACGTGTCAACTCAGCAGCATCCCCCACAGTGCGGTTACAACAGATTCTCTTGAAATTTCGTACGTGTAGTGCTCCTGCGCGCCAAAACTCCTGCACACAACGTACATGTGCATGCCTATAAATAGCATCAGTCTCCCTTCATTCAGGGTCTCGAATTTTTTTTCGAACTGCTTATTGATTGGCAACCCAGATTACCAATCACAGGCATTCATAGAGTCAGAGCAAGTTCGTTTCGTCCTTAGATCGTCAACGGAGTAAAGGAGCCACCATAACGCTTGATCTCCATCGTCACACTTTCCCATAATCAAAAACTGTACTTAGGTTTTCTGTTTAGGGATCTATTGTACTTTTCTCGTTTGGAATACAAAAGTTCTTCAACTTTTTGTTCATGGCAAACAACGACATGACGCACACACTAGAAAGTTGATGTCTTATCCATGTTGTTGTGTGCATATTTTGTCATGTCATTCATTTACATGCAATTAGATTTTACCATGGATTCATGTGGCATAACCTAGGAGCAGAAGATCTGACATTCTTTTGTTGAATCCTAGGTTACATAGGCACGGCACATGGGATACATGCGTGATACAGATTTGGAATATGACTATTTAGAAAAGTTTAGAATATTTGACAACATGGATATGGTTACATATACACGATAAAGCATATCTACATACATATTTTATATATTACATCTCAATATTATCTATATTTAAGCATGCTTTGGATATTTAATAGGTTTCTAATAATTCTAGAAAGGATATGCTCAAGGAAATGTTATTTTCTCATATTCAAGTATCACTCGACTGTGTGAAATAATTTCAACCAACAATATCATCTCTGGACCATAAGCGGGCCATATCTAACCAAAGTGTTTTATACGAAGTATTGTGTCAGATACGTGAGCCATATCCAACCAAAGTGTTTATATGAAGATTTGTGTCAGATACGGGTGAGATGCGGATACGATGCTCTGGAGGAGAATCCATTCAACATTGGTTCAATCTCAAGTGAAATCTTACCTAGAAATAGTAGGGAAATCTTATCTAGAAATAGTAGTGATAACTAGAGATCTTACGGTGATAATTTTGCAGCCACTCATGGTGGCATGTTCTTTAGGATTGCAATATAGATGGAGGGATCATAAGTTATAAAGCTGCAATTGAAATGGAAAAAGAAAAATCATATTACGTAATATTGCAATGCAAGTCTTGACTGAAACAGATTTATAATTGATTTCATTTGAAACTGTAAACTATCTTCTTTTTCAATTTGGTAATTATTTTAGAATCTATGAAGGGCTTCTTTTTCAATTTGAATTATTTTGATAATTTAAATTTGGAACAGATTTTTATTAAATAGACATTAAATTAAAGGAAGTTATCTAGATTGATTGGATTTGATTGATTAATTTCTAAAGCGATTTAAATAAAAAGATGAAATTATCCATCGGGGTTTAAATCCTCCTAATCCTTATCCTAATGGGATTTCCACCTCCTATAAAAGTAGAGGTACTTGTCCACTTTTTCTCCATAAATTTCCACAAACTCCAGCAAATTCCACAAACAACCCACATCCATTGTTCCCCGTGTCTGTGTCCCGTGTCCTCCACCTCTTACCACTATCCACCTTTACTATTACAATTTTGTCTTATGTCCGACATCTCCGGACACCCTCTCATCTTTGTGTCCGTGTCGCGTGTGTCTTGTCGTGCAGGACACGACAGCCCGACACATACAATAAGTACACTACAACCGACCCTAATCCTAAATTTTTCTAGCCGCCTCTGTCGGCCACCTCCCTCGCTGTTGCCAAAGCCTGTCCTTCACCGTCACCACCGTGTCCAACTCGAACAGAACCCCCCAACCTCCTCAACGCCACCAGCACCGTCATGACCACCTCCCGATCACCATCAACCTCATCACCGGCATCCCCGCCACGGCCGCTCACCGCTGCCACGACCAGCGACACCGAGCCACCCCTATGGTCAATCTCGGACTCCTATCACACCGCTGCCATCACCGCCACCTACGACAACCCCTCCTCTCTTCCCCAAACCCAGCAACCCCATCACCATCATCGGCACCATCGCCGGGAACTCCAAAAACCGTCAACACCATCCCCGTCACGACAGAAGAAGAAGAAGGTGAAACCCTAACCTCCGTCGTCCGCCGTGACCGCCTCTGCTGCGGCGCTCTCCGCCGTGGATCCGCCCCGCCGTGCCGGAGTTCCCCAGCGCCCGCGCCCTCCGTCGGTCGAGCCACCAGGCGAGCTCCCTCCTCCGCCTGAGTTGAGCCCTCTGCCACCGCTGCTAGTAGCGCAACCAGCCACCGCGCCGCACCGGACATCTCCCTCGCCGCGTCTCTCCGCTCCAGACCCGGCGCCCAGCCGCTCCGCCCCGTGGTGGCATGTTATTTAGGATTGCAATATAGATGGAGGGATCATAAGTTATAAAGCTGCAATTGAAATGGAAAAAGAAAAATCATATTACGTAATATTGCAATGCAAGTCTTGACTGAAACAGATTTATAATTGACTTCATTTGAAACTATAAACTATCTTCTTTTTCAATTTGGTAATTATTTTAGAATCTATGAAGGGCTTCATTCTTGAGGTTGTTTATTCGGATCACTTGTATTTTTCTTCTTCTTCACAATCGTCAATGATCCATCATGCCGATCAGAAAGATAATTGGCAATTAACATCTAGGGGCACTAGATATATGTATCCTAACTTCTAAACTTATTAATGAAACATCCTACTATTTGCCTTAGTTATTGATTATGGATGTTGATAACAGTTCCAATGTTCTAAATAGTCCTCTGTAATATCTCTATTCTGGTGCTATAGCTGTGCTGGCACTAGCATCTATGCTATTGTCTATAACATGCATGTTGGGTGGATCTCATACGACTTCTTTAGCCTCGTTATGTTTGTTTTGAAGGGTCAACATTTTGTTCATCATTAGTTGTTTAGTTACTTAATTGATACTCATATTTCGAGTTAATCTTGTACTTATTTATTACTCCTTTGCTTCATATTATTAGTCGTAACTACACGGGAAGATTAATGGGGGTACCTCATACAGTAATCAGATAACCAATAGACTGAAAGCTTTTCAATTTACCTTTCATCCTCTCCTCCCCATCTAAAGGTATTTCAGTTGTACCAACTCCAACACTTACATCAGGACAATGTTAAAATAAATTAGTAAATGTGAACGTGAGGTATTCTGGGTCTGGAGTAGAGTGAGTGTTACTTTATCCTTTTAAAAATGTTTAGCTACTTATACTAACAAGTTATCTTGTTAATTAATTTCTACTCCATTACTTGCTTGATATGATTTTGTTTCCATATGCACTAATCACTCATCAAGTTGTGTTTCATTTACCTTGCGAGATATTTAGTTGGTAATTGATAAAGGTATTTCTTGATTCAAAATAATTTATAAAGTGAATTACATTAATCAACATGAGAGTTTCTTTGTTTTGTCATCTTTTTTTTTAATTCTCTTGTAAGTATTATCTTTCTTGGCGTATAAATTGTTACTTGGATCAAATAGGTTAATTGACTATAGCTCTGGAACGTCCTATTATAGGGTGGCGTTATGGGCTTTTGGCTAATAGGGGGCATTATGGACTTTTGGCATTTACTGTTACTCTGTTAGGTAAAATGACAGTTCATGATATTTAAGTGATAATATTAACTTCAGGGTAGCAACTTCCTAAAAATGTCTAAACTCTAAAGTACCAAAACTTTAATAGATAATGATCGTAGATTAATGAACGTGTTGTCGTGGTTTCGTTTCTGTTTCCATCTCATGTAGGAATCAAATCGTAGCATCCTCTATTTCATTGCAATGATATCAAAGTCAATACACACGCGTGTAGTATATGGTCTTATCAGTTTAATATCTCATATGTGGGCCATGTGCTCACAATGATATTAAGTTAATTTTTTTCAAGGGGAGAGTATATCAGCAATAGTTTGCTATTGTGAGCTCTCGAGCGACGCCCATGCGTTGCACTACTGCAAAGGCCCGGTGCACCACCAATCTTTATTATATATACATATATAGCCCCATTCCTATACGGGAATAGTTTATGGGATATATTTACGGGACATAGAGAGAACAAAATAGTAATAACCCAATCTCCTGACACTCATGCACGGAAACACAAAATAGTAATATGACACTCAGGGATAATGTTCTAAATGGCGGCCACCTACGCGGCCCCTAGGCGCTAGGCGGTCTATCTCCGCATTGCTTTTCGGTAGGCGGTGGAGTAGGCAGCCAACGGAGGTTGACGACATAGGCGGAGGTGAGGCGGCTTAAGCGGGGGCCTAGGCGGAGCAATACCTAATAAGTCACTTTTACAAAACTAAAACTTTATAAATCTTTGTTCTACAACTTAGTTATGCATGAAACACCCTTAAAATATGCATATTATGCAAAAAAAACAGTGGTAAAATAGTAAAAAATGTTCAAAATGTATCGACCGCCTAAACGGTAGGCGGACTCTCCACCGCGCACCCGCCTACCGCTGTTTAGAACCTTGCTAAGGGAACATACGAATTCATAGAGATATATTTTCTTTATAAAAACAGAGATAGATCGAGATAGATATAGATTTTTGTTTATAAAAGTAGAGAAATATTTTTGTTTGTTTTTTAAATAGAGATATATTTATTTTTTAATAAATAAATCTAAAAATAATCTATCTTTCAAAACAAATCTAAAAATAATCTCTCTTTAAAAACAAATCTATTTTTAAAATAAATCTATATTTTCAAATATTAATTTTAGTGTTAATATTAGTGTTAATGCACAGCATAATACTGACACCATGACGGGGACGTGATGATGATTTTGGTGTATCTTATTAGGCTATTACAAATGTTTCTTGGGGTGTGTGTTCTGTTTTGAAACACACGATTGATTTTTGGTAGACAATCAAACTCGGTTGTGATCATCAACCTAAATTAATAAGCTTACTGAGTTCAAGTGCAACCATATTATTTCTATTTCTATATGTTAAGATGGTAAAAGAATGACTTATTTAAACCAAAGAACATTATATGTGGTGCTTCTGAGGAATCTTCACTGGTGAATTGAATCAGTTCATCATGTTAGTCTTCTTGCCTTCTTGGCTTCAAAATCTTCCAACATGCATAGTCAACATGGATTTCTTCCTATCCCAACTCTCATTCCTTTCATTGGCCACTGCCCCTTCCTCACACATAAATAGTTAACAGCTTGTCTTGAGTTTCTTGCTAGACCTTAAAGGCTTCTTCAAAATCCATGTTTAGACGCTCTTCTGTTTTCTTCAGATTATGTTAAAATCCTTTCAAGTACCCACCCAATCCTAACTCATTGCCATTTGTTTGTCAAGTGACTCAACTCACATTTCTGTCTTGTATATATGATAAATTATAACAGAAATGATGAGATCCTAAGCTTAGATCCTTTCCCATAGTCAAAATCGTAACCCTGATTCAACTGAGAGAGCAGAACCTTCAACCTGAGACCCACCATAAAAACTATATTATCTTAAAAGACTATCAAGTACCCAACCCTCAACTCCTTGCTATCTAGAAGCATATTAGTATATTATCAAGTCTGTTCTTACCAAACATTGGAATTCAGTGTGATCATTGAATCCACGAGTCATGAAATTTCAGTTCAAGTTTATGATGTTTAGACCCTCTCTCTCTCTCTCTCTCTCTCTCTCTCTCTCTCTTGCAGTGTAAAAGTGGGCAAATCCCAATTTTTGGATGGTTGTATATGGATGTAAATCATGTTGCACGGATACAACACGATAAGGACATTGTGCTATGGACACGACACCTAATTTAGAGTGTCAGTGTATTTTAAAGTGTCCAAGTTGTATCCAGTACATGTCCGACATGACATGACCCACAGTTTTGGAGTGGTGATGCTTCCTAGGTTGTAATTCAAGGTATTGAAACAAATTGAAGCACTTAGTATTGTTGGTAGTGTTACAATTTATTAGTGTAAGGAGGTTGGAATTAAGTGGCAAGTATGAGTGAGAAGAAAACTTGCAGGAGGTCCAAGTCCGAGTGAGAAGAAAACTTGCAGGAGGTCTCTCTCTCTCTCTCTCTCTCCCCCTCTCTCTCTCTCTCTCTCTCTCTCTCTCTCTTTTGAGTTTTTAATTAAGATTAACATTATGATATGTAGGAGACTTCTTGATACTAAAATTTTCCATGTCCAACACTTTTGCTTCCTGTGAAGTGTGAACCATAAGTATTCCTAAGGTGCAAAATACTGTTCTAGTTAGCAAATACTGACTTTTCAATAAAATAATCCATTTTAACGCCTATTAAGTCCCTTAATATCCAAATACAAACTAAAAAACAATAAATATACATGTTAAATATATGTATTGTTAGAGTAGTTCTACTCTTAATCTATAATTACAAAGATACAACAATAGCAACATCACATCCTTTATCCAAAAGTTATGTGGTTGGCTATTTGAATCCTTTTCCTTCCATTCAGCTCTGGAAAGGGCCTCGTCTTCTGTAACATTGACAAAAACTCTGCCCTTTGTTTCAAAGATACATCTAAGAAATGTATACTTACAAAGATGCACATACAGGGGTGGATCCAGAGAGAGTAGTGAGTGGGGGTTTGGAAGAAAAAATGAGTGGGGGCTTGGGGAAAAGAAGATTCAATTTCAATTGTGTATGAGAGGGTTCAAACTTCGTCTACAAAACAAACACTAAATTACTTAATCAACTGATCTAGTCTTTAAGAATGTCAATAAACAGGGGCCAAGTATATAGAGATGTTCTAGAAATTTTTGGAAACATATATACAAGCTATTTTCCCCGAAGATCGCTTGAGCCCCCGCTCCTCTGCATGTGGATCTGGCCCTGTGCACATATACATCACTGTCCTCGCGTCTAGACTCTGGATAGACTTGCCATGCCCCAAACACCTCCGTTTTTGTGTATAAAATGGGAGCCGAGTCCATGTCCTCTAATGATTAGGAATAACCTGAGCTAAATTCTTGGGCTCTCTCACATAGATCAAAAGAAAAATATTGAGCCTTAATACGTCCAAAGCGGCTCGTATAATGGAAAGGGCAGTTGATTTCCACCAATATCTTGATGGAGATGCCACAGTCTTGTTGTCGGGCAAAGGGAACTGCCACTTTCGTGTCGAGGCGCTCCAGTCAAATGGGTTCCAGATACCTAAATAATGCATCATCCAACACAATCAGCATATCCCTAACTTGTTTCATATCCTCGTAGTCGTGCTAATTAGACACCAGTTAGGTGTAAGAGAATGGAAAAAAAGATGAAAAGAAGCATCATTCTTGAGCAGATGATTTGATGTGTTAGTATATTGAAGAACAGGCAAGGAATTGGGATAGTATTGATCAGATACTTATGGGGAGAGAGGAGGGGGCGGGTTTAAGTTATTTTGCAGCGTACATAATAAATATTTCCAGTAGACGTTTTTATTCACAATTAGACTTTTAATTAGCTATTTTCACCTGCAACTGCAAAAATCTACCGGTGCAAGGCCACCATTATATGCCCTCCTTGTAGCCATTTTCTTACACAAATTACATATGTCGACATACTCATCATCCTTTTACTGGTCATTTTAGAAGTCCAAGATGAGTTCCTCTTCACATCTATATGAAGTGATAAATTCGATTATTTTTATTTCTGGTCTTGCCAAAAGCTAATATTGTCATGAATGTCTTTTCTTATAGGTTGTCGAGAGTGGTGGGAAGAACATAGAAATCGCTGTGATGACAAAAGAAGGTCTTCGGCAACTCGAGGAGGCTGAAATCGATGCGATCGTTGCGGAGATCGAGGCAGAAAAAGCAGCTGCGGAGGCTGCAAAGAAGGGACCTGCTAAAGAAACTTGATCCTTGGATGTTTCTGAAGCAGTTCAGTTAATTGCTCTATTCAAGACCCTGCATTGCCTGAAAAATTTATAGGTTGCTGTTTCTGGTCCCAAGTAGTTCTTGTTCTTGAATGCTAGTGACTTTGTACTCCCTTCGAGTTTCATTGCAGACTTCTATATTTGTTTTTATTATAGATATTGCTCTACTTCTCTTTTGCGTGCATGTTTGTATTGCGTCTCACAGTTCAGTTTGGTTATAAATTGCTGGAGGGTTGTGGTTGTGGCAAAGCATGCAATCACACGATTTCTGCACTTTTAGTACACGCCTACACCTCCTTGTGTTTCTTTTTCCCAAACATTACTTGGGTGCAAGAGCGAATCGTCTAGATTACTCAAACAAATGGTCGTGCTGAGAATGCTTTCCAAATATTTGGTCGAGAACCACTCTCGTGTTGTAAAGCAAATAGCCGTAAGCAAAGGAGGTGGAGTAATTCTTGAACAAGAGTGCCCAATTACAAGAGAAGTGCAGGTATGTACGGCTAAGACTTGCCAAACCTTCTAATTACAAAAGAAGTGCAGGTATGTACGGCTAAGACTCGTCAACCTTTTTTGTCGTTATCGTCTTTTCTTGACGCTTCAGTTCTTGACTGCACGGCTTTAACTACTTGATCAAGATGCAACTTGGCTGGGGAAACTCGTTTTCTTCTTTGCATTTCTCTAACCTAGTATTTGTAATCTGAAAGGTCAAGTTTGGTTTGCAGAATCAGGAAGAACAGGAGGAAAAATGGTTTCCTCCATCCACAACAAGCATTCACATATTCTTCCAATTTTTTGGATGGGAAAATTTATGAAATGTCCAAAAAAACGCAAAAATTTTATGAAAAATCCACTGTAAAATAACATTTTATCGCGTGTCCAGAATTAGCGAAAAATATATAAAAGGGTTCCAAATGACTCTTTTGTCCTTCTAATTTATTGAAAACACTCCCGAAACCTACTCTTCAAAAAAAAAGGTTTCGATACTTTCTCTTCTTCTATACGTTATTTACTTTCGAATCTAGGTTTTCTCCTCCAAAATTTTCAAATCTTACTTCAAAAATTCGTCGAAAAATTTCGGAAAGACCGACAAACGGTAAAACTGTTAAAACAGATATCAAAACATCATTTTTTTTTTGCGATTCTAAAATTTCGGAAGGCCGACAAATGGTGAATCTTTTTGTCTCAGGGTCCTCGGAAATACGCTCATTTTCTGACAAACCGGATCTCGTTTCGACCTCCCAGTCAAAAGTTATGGCCCTCCAAAGTTTTAACTGACCATTCCCCGTGTTAAAATGCAGGAGAATGGCTATTCTCCGTGGTAATATCACGGAGAATGGTCATTCTCCTTGTTAAATTGACGGAGAATGTCATCATTTTAACACGAAGAATGACCATTCTCTGTGTTAAATTGACGGAGAATAGCCATTCTCCGTGTTAAAATGACGGAGAAAGACCACTTCCCGTGTTAACATGTAGGAGAATGGTCATTCTCCGTTGTTAAAATCACGGAGAATGACAATTCTCCGTCATTTTAACACGGAGAATTGCCATTCTCCGTGTTAAATTGACGGAGAATTGCCATTCTCCGTGTTAAAAAGATGGAGTGACCACTTTCCGTGTTAAAATGCAGGAGAATGGTCATTCTCCGTGTTAAAATTACGGACCCCGTTGTTAAAATTACGGAGAATGGCCATTATTCGTGTTAAAATGCAGGAGAACGGTCATTCTCCGTATTAAAATTACGGGAAATTGTCATTCTCCGTGTTAAAATGACGAAAAATAGTTGACAGAAACCTAATTTTTGGTTTTTTTTGTAGAAAAAAATTTGTCAGTAATAAAGATTCAAGAGTTTTCCGTTCTTCTTTCATAACGATGCCAACTCTTATGGAGAAGAAGAATATCTTCTCTCCACAATTGACCTAATCGTCGAAAAACTTCAAATCTCTCCACGAAGATGATGATGATGAGCGATGATCGAAGTTCGACTGAAGAAAAGCACAGTGAACTACGAACGAGCTTTGCGATCTCTGCTGAAGATGAGAGCAATGTGATTCAGATCTCTCGTGAAGAAGAAGACGAAAATCGCAATCCAAATCTGAGTTTGTGAATTCAAATACATATATGACCAAATCCGTGCGAAGGGACAGTTATGGTATTATCAAAATGACAATTTTGTAAATACAGAACATCTAAAGAGAATCTTGGAATATTTAACGTGAAAATATATAATTCTGGGCATTTTATAAAACCCACCATGCGGATGGATTTTTCATAAAAACCAATTCCGAAATTGGGTATCTCAGCAATTTTCAGTTTTTGGATTTATTATAAAAATTTAGTTTCTGCTAAAAGATGTATTCCGACTATTTCTGTTAAAAGATGTATTCTGAAAATTACAATTTTTTATTTTTATTTTTGCATAGAATTGACTTCGTTTTTTCTGTTTCCTTTCCAGACCAAATGGTATGTCCTTCTTACATTATCTAGGGACATGTCATGGACGGACATATCTGAGAGTTTGAGTGGAATTTATGTTTGATGTATGTTGTGGGTTATTTAGTTTTAGGGTCTCACATATGTATGGATATTCGAGTTTGGATTTTAAAATTGATCGATGTTAGGATATGGGTCTCGAAATTATTGTTCATTAGCTTACGTGAATATTGATTTCGAAATTCAAACTCTAACATCGGTCAATTTCGAGATCCAAATTATAATATTCATGTATATGTGATGTCCTAAACTAAATATCCCTTGATGTAAACATGTAAGTTAATATTGAAATGCACGATATTTTGACTGCGGAAAATATAGATCCTCTTAAAATCTAGACTGTGACCATGAGTCATTCATTAGCGGGGGACTGTGAGTGATTACGACTTGATTACAAAACGTTGGTTGGACAAGAAATGTGAGATTATTTTGTTCTCAAGAATTGACCTACACCAGATTTAGGTATAAAGAAGAAGAAGAAAGGGACAGTTAATCTTATATTCTTTCTTAGTTTGCTAAAACAAATCTCTGATGCACGATGAAGTTGGCAATTCTTGGGCACCTCAAGTGGCAGAAGTGGGTCACATGAAAAGGTAACAGAAGTGAGACCCACAGGTCAACGTCATTCATGTGTCGCTGGTGGGCGTTGGAAAATTGCTATTATTGGCCGAATTTGTATTTAACATAAATTTTCAGCTAAATCATTAAAGTTACAAAAAAAAAAATTGTACAAGAAGAAAAATAATTGTAAAAATTAGGAAGAAAGAATAGAAACTTACTTGGTTACCAAGACGTTTTAGAGCATCTCCAACCCTATTGTGACTTTGGAAAAAAGTTAATGCCACATAGGAATGACAAAATTTTATTCAAAAGTTCTTCTCCAATGCAATTGTCAAGTCAATTGTGAAGCTTATGTGGCAAAAATTAAAGAAGACATTGTGAAGTTGATTGTCTTGTTCTAGACAATGCACTTGACAATGTTTTCTCTTCCATGTCATCATTTATGAATAAAAAATATTAGAAAAAAGAAAGAAGATGAGTAGTTGTCTTAAAAGTTGCCTTGGAAGTTGGAAAAAATATTTTTTATTGTCTTCTTAATACTTTTGCATTGGAGAGAGTTTTTCTATCTCATTGTCTTTTGAGATATAATTTTGCCACATAAACAAGACATTGTCTTGTGGCTCATGCCACATAGGAGCCACCTAAGACTCACAACACTTAACAAGACAATAGGGTTGGAGATGCTCTTAGCTTATTCTCTCTCGTCTACTATTGTGAACCTCTAACAACAAGAAAAAAAAAAGAGACATGTGTCCTTACTAAGCTATATATATATATATATATATATATATATATATATATATATATATATATATATATATATATATATATATATATATATATATATATATAATAAATTACTGTCACTGTCAGGTTATATATACTTATCTACTCGTATATCTTCGTTTTCATATATAGGGTTTAGTTATTCTACTAGTTTAGCCTCGTTTTCATATAGTGACTTAGATGATATTTTACTAGTATACCTTCGTCTTTGTAGCAGAGCTTGGGTGGTTGTCTACTTGATCTACTTGTATGCCCTTCGGTCCCACAACACATTGCCTCAGGACAATAGCCTGCTGAGGAGCTTGTGAGCCTCAGTGGCTAAGCCTGATATCCGGAATATGTTCTCACATGCATATCAGTTAGTTGGTTATGGTAGTTATCCTTCTGCATTTACATATTTTTTTACTGTTACTTAGCATATATATATATATATATATATATATATATATATATATATATATTATGTACTTTGCTAGTCCCCTGAGAACCGGTGATCTCTCCAGGTTTGTTGAGCTGTTAGAATAGAAGTGTAGTTGGTGATTATTTCTCCAGGATGTCAGGTATATTTAGTTGATACTGTCATCATATTCTTTCTTATTTTATATTTTTGTCCTATAGTGACTCATGCTGCTATTATAGCATATTATTTTACAAGCTTCATCTTTCTTCTAGCTTTTCATATGTTATTGGGGATCCACTCTAATACATTTATTTATTCTAGAATCAACGTATTATGGTCTGATCAACTATTGTGCACTTGGTTCGCTATTCATGTTATATTCAGTGAATTGAGATGTAGATAGATGTTATAAACTTAAAGCTTATTTTAGACAGCTTATACGTATTCGAGTTGTGCTGGAATTCCTTGATACGTATCCAGCATGTTAACATATCCTAGTTCCTACATATTTTGGAACTGAGACGTTACATATAAGGAGTCAATCATGACTTTTATGATGGTTTTCATCCATTATTCTCATGATGGATGCAGCTGGAATCTCTTGGTTAGACGATAACTCCTCGTCTTATATTGGAGTTGTTTGTGAGAAGCTAAAGATGCATACTAGCATATTCATCACCTTAAAGCTCAATGTGTTCCTAAAACTTGGAATTATTTAGCTCATAACTTGTCCAATATACTTTTAATATCTTGACGGTTGTATCTGGGTGGAGGATGCTCATTCATCTATCGAGCATGTCTTGTTATGTTTAGTATTTTTCTATAAATTTCTAATTCTATATTAAAGAAAAAGAAATAATTATTTAATGGTAGATTGTCACTCCATGTTTCAAATATATGTATTTTTACGAGTATTTTATTATGTATCATATATTCATATAATTTTTGTATTCAGTATCAATATAGTATCTTGTTCTTGTTCTTGTATTGCTAGTACCCATTTTCGATACTTGTCCTCTGTAACTTATCATTGATTTATTGTAAGTCTCGAGAGTCGTACGGACATATCGTTTATAAGGCAATCGACAGATCTAAAATTTGATTAATTGACTTCTCTAACCTAATTTATATTTCTACTTTCAATATTCTAGACCACTAATAGACTCTTGACATTGTCATGGACCCGTATTAGGTCCCATATATAGATTGACATACCCAAAAAACTCCAAAAAAATATAATTTTTTCTAAGCATACAATATATTGTTAGTATTGTTACGTCTCAGAACCAGAATACTAGAGAACATGGGCGATATTTGGCTAGCTACGTTCTTTGGAGTACGTCGGTACCCCAAAGTACGATCACAGTTGTATACAGATATGGAGGTTACACTACAATACATCGTTAATACTAGGTGGAAGAATCCTAGGTGTATTAATCAGTAGCAAACAAGTAAGCTACAAGATGTATAATCATCAGCAAAATAATAGAAAAAAGCACCACAATATATATATATATATATATATATATATATATATATATATATATATATATATATATATATATATATATATATATATATATATAATTGATGATCATGAAGCTAAATACTAGCAACAATATACAATCATACATGATCACATATGTCTAGCTGCAATTTAGAGTATGCAATCATTTTACCCGTATGCGGGAACATACTCCTAGAACACGATCTAATACATGCTCGGTGGCTAAACGCCTCAAGGAAATGTATATAATATACGAGTAGGAGATGGAAATAATAACCCACTTAGGCGCTCGGATGGTGGTCCTCCTAGTATTGACATCGAGCAGGAGATAGTAGCTCCTTTGGCTTCGCTATGAGATCTGACCATACAAAAATCAGTATGATCATCCCTGTACATCAAATATCACAAAAAAACTGTATGGTGTACTAAAACCAACATGCAAGCACGTACCTGAAAAAGTAGTAAAGAAATAATAATAAAAAATGAATAAGATAAATAATGATAAGCTAAACAGTATCAGAAACCATCCATCAACCTCAGTCAATCATAAACTACGACTTGATAGCTTTAGCTAACTAGGTTGTCACAATTCTCATTATTATCATATCCAATTGAGTTTTCAAGGACACATGTTCTACAATATGTCCAGTCTATCCAGGTTAAACGATAATCAATAATTTATATTCATCACTCAACGATGAGCTAAAACAATAAGTACCGTAGTGCATCAATGCATGATTAATGGAAGTGTGTCCCTCTCGACGAAGAGCTCCAAATCGATAAAGTAGTCAGGATAACGAAATTGCATGAAACCTGAAAACCTCTCATTCCGATAAACTAGATGATCATAATCTAATAGTTAATTCTTGATATATTATTATTATTATTATTATTTTGCAAAGGACGTTACCTGAGTCTAATCTTTCAATCATTCTTTCTTCTTTTTTCTTCCCCAAACCCTAACCTCACTTTGCTCTGCCACCCCTCCTTGCATCCCTCTTCCCGTATACTTCCCACACGGGCTGTCTCACACTCTTTATCTACATTTTGCTTATGCGGCTACGTCCCTACACGTTAGCCTTCTCCCTTATCTCATCCTAGAGTCTTGTCAAACTCGAACTTTCCATTCCCTTCTTTGTAACTGACTAAGAGTAGTTTTGTTAAGAACATTTGTCGTTGCTATCAATATCTTGATCAAAATAACTAATTTTAATATGTTTGATTTTCATTATTTATTGTCTAATCACCGTACGAAAATATTCTAAAGCAGTAAACGTCACAGATATCAGAGAACAACAGACATTTGAGATAGAACATTTAACATTTGAAACAGAATCAAACTTGTGGTTGTTTTCGCTTCATTTATGCTAAAAAAGAATCTTGAAAGTAGAGAAACTGGTTTGAAAGCTGCTTTGAGTTATGCTTTTACCAGACTAATGAAAAGTCAAGCTATGCAGTATGCACTTCACTTTTCAATCTTGTTTGGTTGTCGAAATCAAGAGATTAAAAAAGAAAAGTCATTATTTTTTATTTTTGGATGCCAAAGTAATTGAGAAGGAAAGGAAAGTGATTAACAATAAAAAAAATTAGGGGATAAATAATTCCATCCATCCAAGAAATGATTCACTTTTCTAACTTTAAGTATTCACTTTATGTTCTATTTTTGTGTCATTTTTAAACCCAAAAAAAATCAGTAAAAATTATATTCTTTTTAAAAATATATATTTTTCTTTTTTCCGCCAACCAAACGAGGCATTAAATCTCCAGAGGCAAGAATTTGACTTGAAAGGAAAGCCGAAAACCGAAAAGTTATCTTTACAAGTACGTATCCCATCAATAATCATCCCTTCCCTTGGGCTACTACTTCATGTGTATGGAACATCCCCTCAAATTCTTTTGTTCACCCAAGTTGGCAAGTAAGCCCTATTGTTTGGTTCGCCATTCGGTGCTTTTGGCCGCCTCTGTTTGGTGTCTACCTCTTTTGGATAACACTTCCTCTTCATTGATTTTGATAGCTAAAAGCCTCATCTATCTTTCACCGGAAAAAAAAAATAGAGTTAGGTGGAATTTTAAGGAAAAGAAAGTTAGGAGAGAGAGAGAGAGAGAGAGAGAGCGGAGAGAGGAGAGTCATATTTCAACCCTAACAACATGTACCAAAATAACATGTGAACATTCATACTTTACTACTCCCAGGCTTCCAAAGCAAGGCAAGTACACCAACTTGAACTTTTACCTTGTATTTTTATCTTAATTTCTTGTTCTCATATCGGACACGAGATACACACGATTGCATTGTGCCTTGTTCATTGTATTGTGAGTCATTGTTCTTACGGAATTGGGAGAAATATTGACTAGTGTGTGACCATACCCAACCTAGGTATTGTGAATAGCCTAATCATACACCTCACGTACGATTAAGCCGAACCTTGTAGAATTGTGATATTGTGAATTGTGGATCGTGGTCCCCAGCCGGCCGCACGTTAGATCAATATTTCAAATGCACATGTACATTGATTGTCTTGTTTGATTGTTTTGTTCCTTGTTCTCATACTTGTACTTCAGTTTTATATTCCTGTTCTGGTACCATAGTTTCACATTCAGTTCTTGTACTCTGGTTTCATATTGTAGTCTACATTGTATCCTGTATCTCAGATTACATTGTAGATTATTTCTTGTCGGGGTTGTGCTTTGCTCTTTCTTGACAGACACGTTACAGGTGCTTGGGGCCATATTTAGCATTGGGGACATCATTACAGTGCAGGATTTGGTTCATTGCTTGTACTTTATTTTCTGGAGATTATATTTTGAGATTCATTATTGTATTTTATTTTACCGAATTTGTCTCCGAATGACATTGTACAAATAACTTGATGGATTGTGGTGATCTTTTCTGGAACGATATATATATATATAAAATATATATATATATATATATATATATATATATATATATATATATATATATATATATATATTAGAATTTGGGTCACGAAGTCACCGATGTTAGGATATGGGTCTCAAAATTACTGTTCATAAGCTTACGTGAACAGTAACTTCGGGCCTAAACTCTAACATCGGTTAATTTTGAGACACAAATTAACCGTATATGTGAGAGTTTTATATTTAATAACTTTGGCTTAGATTAGATATTTTGGAATAAAAAATTTAAAATATATATAATATTTACCAAAATACTTTTATTATATATTATATTAATATATTTTTTATCAATAGATGCATTAAAAAACTTTAAAATTAGTTTTTTTTTATTAACAGATGCATCAACATTTTTTTTTATTTTTGTCAACATTATAAATTACTATTATTTCACCAACTCAATATATGTTTCATGGACGATTTTTTCTTATCAACGACGAGTAATAAAGTATGGGAAAGCAAAAAGAGAAGACGTAACACGAACAAAGTCAGGAAGCTAGGGACGAAAAAAATGAAAAATAAAGTTCTAATATTTTATAGGATAAAAAGATATATTTATGACCTTGTAAACCTTTTTTTTTTTTTTTACTTTTCGATTTGAAAACTAAAAAATAAACAAAGAAGACGACCATTTTTTTTCTTTCTCACTTAACTTCTCCATGGTTATCAATCCAAGCATACATTTAATGATGTATCAAAAGTTGTTTATATTCTAGTAAAAGAAAACTTTTCAGTCAAGAATCCCTGGATTTGTAGATATGGTTAAACTAAAAATATTATATATTTAGATATTTTGAATTGAATAATATACGATAGTATTTATCTCTTGGTTCTTGGATTTAAAATTGGTACTTATTCACCAGGTCAGACTCATCACATGACAAGGTTAAATGAACTCGTTTAATAATATAATAATACACAATAATATGTATAATAACATGATAGTATCTTATTCCTATCTTTTATGATTATATATGCCCGAGCACTAGTTATTATAATAACATGATAGTATCTTATTGTTTTTGTTTTTGTTTTTTACTTTTAATATCATCGTGTGTTATTATACCATTGAACTGATCCGTCATAAACTCATCATTCACCTTTGCCACTGGATGATGAAACTATCATATGCTTAATAATTTATCTTCGACAAATCCTTGGGTGGTTCGCAAAATTAGGACCTCGAAAGAGAAAAATTATTACATTTCTATGTTTGAATAGCAAAGAAAATAAGCAAAAAATAAAATACATTATCAAGGAAAAGAAAATTAGAAGGAAAAAATAATTCTCATTCATTCCATAAATTTACTTGTCCATCCTCAATTATTATTATTTTTCTTTTTTCCTCTCAATCTTTCCCCAACCGGAACTTTTCGGCCACCAAAATTTTTTAAATAAAAATTATAATTTTACAAAAAAAAAAAAAGCAAGAAATTAATTTACACTCCTCTCCTTTCTTTTTCTTTCGCGAACCAAACGGCTGGCAGACATATACATCTTGGATGTGGTCAGTAAAATGTGAAGATGGTTATAGATCCATACCTATTAATCAAAATGCTGTTACCTTGTCTGTCTGCAGACTAGTCCGTTCGACACGTGGTACCATTTTATTGCCAGATTAACCGACGTGAAACCCAAGCCCGCCTGCAAACAAATTACCTTGGGGGGACGGTCTGGTCAGTCTGCCTGCAAACAAATTACCTTTTTCCCCTATTAATTATTCCATCCTTCGGTAAGCTTTTCCATAATTCACCAGCAATAGTAAATAACACATTATATCAGAATCAATCGACAAGTATTGCTATAGTGAATCTGTATACTAATGCATTATCCACGTCATGACAATTCCCAAAGAAGGGTCAGCAAAGGAACATTCCCATGTTAAGAAGAACATATCCCCCATGCCAAAACCAAGCATTTGAGTGTGATATCCTACCAAACCAATTGGAGAAATTTATGAAATGCCCAAAAAACAAAATTTTTTTATGAAAAATCCACCGCGCAATAACATTTCATCGCGTGTCCAGAATTAGAAAAAAATATATAAAGAGGATTCCGAATGACCGTTTTGTCCTTCCTTCTAATTTATTGAAAACACCCACGAAACTACTCTTAAAGAAAACGTTTCGATACTTCATCTTCTTCCATACGCTGCTCACTTTCGAATATAGGTTTTCTCCTCAAAAATCTTCAAAAACTCGTCGAAATTTTTTCGATAAACCGAGACAAACGGCAAAAGTGCTAAAACAGAGGTCTAAACATCATTTTTTTTGCGATTCTAAAATTTTGGAAGACCGTCTAACGAAGAAGACGTTAATCTCAGGCTCCTCGAAGATACGCTCATTTTGTGACAAACCGGACCTCGTTTCGACCTCAAAGTCAAAAGTTATGGCCCTCCAAAATTTCAACTGATCATAAAATGTAGGAGAATGGTCATTCTCCGTGTTAAATACGGAGAATGACATTCTTCGTCTTAATTTACACGGAGAATGACCATTCTCTGTGTTAATAACAGGGAGTGACATTCTCCGTCTTAATTTACACGGAGAATGGCCATTCTCCGTGCTAAATTACACGGAGAATGACCATTCTCCGTCTTAATTTACACGGAGAATACCATTCTCCGTGTAATTTAGCACGGAGAAGGGTCATTCCAGTGTTAAAACGCAGGAGAATGGCCATTCTCCGTGTTAGAAACACGGAGAATGCCATTCTCCGGGTTAAATAAAAAGGAAAATGACATTCTCCGTGTTAAATAAAACGGAGAATGACCATTCTCCGTGTAATTTAGCACGGAGAATGGTCATTCCAGTGTTAAAACGCAGGAGAATGACCATTCTCCGTGTTAGAAACACGGAGAATGACATTCTTCGTGTTAATTTATACGGAGAATGATATTGTCACGCCCCAGTTCCGAAATACGGGGACGGACGTAGGCCAGCTACACCGTATAAGGTACGAATACGCTATACGGCGATGACGGCTGTCAAGTCTTGCTGGGTATCCTAGAATGCAATCAATCTATGGCCTAAATCCGATCTCATGTCTACAGGCAAATCACAATGAAACAACATCAAGAGAGATAATCATATGGAAAGCAGGGAATACTCATATGAAAATCAGGAATCTACAGTACAGAATAATAATGTAGACTAGCATACCTTCCCACAGTTCCTAGCATGGTCGGGAACTGAAGCACATCCTCCAAGTCGAGTCTGAAATATCCACAGGGTCGGTCTCAGACAATCTGGGAACAATCCAGGGTTGGTCAGGCCAACCGCAGCAAGTACCGGAAAGGAAGGCTCAATGACGGGCGAAGAAAACCAGCAGGATAAAATATGACAAGAATAACATCTAAAAACAGTAAATAAGGGTAAGGGATCGTGCGGTACCAACGCACGATAACAATCCACAAGTATAGTGAATCTAACACAATCACAGCCTCCCTAGCATCCATTAACACCTGTATTGCCAGCTGGAAATCAATATCAGCGGGCTAGCAGGCAACAAGCCAAACAACACAGAAGGACAAGCGGCCACACAATGCCTACGGCTTGCTATTATTAGCTAACTAGGGTTATCACAGGCCTAATTACTAACAAGATGCAGTTGAGGTATTCCTATAGCCACAAGCCCTGCAGACTATCCAGGTTATCCAGGACGAATATATATAGTGGGTACATCGCCCGGGAGACAAATGTACCCTAATAGCTAGCTGGAGGGGTGCCCCACATGACAGTGGGCTAGAAATGTGCCCTACTCGACGGCAGGCTACAAGTCCACATGTCACGCCCCGCTCCCGTAGGAGCGATCGTCCTCGCTAAGGCGTGATGCCGCACGGGCCTAGGTTGCGCCCGTGCAAGACCAAGTCCAGAAACGGCCGATTTGAGTTCTAGGCCACAGAGTCGCACAGAGTGTCCCCATTTGCAGCGGAATATAAATGAACACAATTGAAGCGAAACCAAATTCTTTATTGATATTCAACAAGTTTACAAGCGGCGCTAGGCCGATATTACAAGTCGCTCAAGCTCTCTCTCTCTGAAACATAAAAGGCGTGCCAAGTGGCTTACAAGATGGAATGATTCATGGCGATGTTCCGATACATTATGTCCCGTATATGGTGCTCCAGCTCCTTGCAACGCTCCAAGGCCCAGAGATAGCTCCGCGCCTTAGCACGTTCGATTGAAGCTCCGCACCCGCCGGCGTCTCCTGCATCCTGCAAGTAGACTGTGGGGTTATCAGTACATTGTTATGCACTGGTGGGGAGGCTAGCTCGCCCACAATGCCATCATTACCAAACACGTTCTATAATCTTTTGTGCATCTCTATCATTCATTGTCTTTCTAATCTTGCCTTAAGATCAGTTTCATAGCATATTGCATAGCCTATCTCGTGTTACCGAACTCAAGTGTCGCATGAGAAATACATGCACGACTTACCCATACTTACCGTCCGGCCTTCCCTGTTCAAGGTAAACCAAGTTAAACCACAATTCATGTATAATAACATAACACGATTCATGTACGCATTCAATATCGAGTGTGTGTCCATGTCTCGGGATTCTAGTGTGTCGTGGGCATGTTCTAGCACGTCGTAGGCACGTTTTAGAGTGTTACAATTCCAAGCATGTTCCGGATATTTCATTCAAGCATGTTCAGGAGTGTTACATATCGAGCATGTTCATGATCAGGATGTTATATTTCAAGCATGTTCAAGAGTGTTATATTTCGGGCATGTTCATGTTCAGGATATTACACTTCAAGCATGTTCTGGAGACACTTCATTTAGTTTACTTAGACTACTTTGATTTCAATGCAAGAACTTGCACGTGGATTGCCACCAGCATAGTCCACTTAATCTACATGCACGGGTCGCTGGCTTTGCAAGCCATTTAGGACATTCCCCTGTGGCAATTCTCAACTTAGCGTAGGGTGATGGCTGGTACACCCCGTTAAGTCTCTTGAATATACCCTCCTACTTACGTCTCTTGGTGCCCAAGCCCGCACCCAAGCAGCCCGTAAGCGCCGTTGATTCTGCCTAGGCCGGCCACGGTTTACCCCCCCAACGCCCGTGCCGCAGAATCCTTCCACACGACGGCCACGGTATTCCCCCCCATCGCCCGTGCCGTTTGTCCACGACCATTTCGTATTGTCTTGTCATTTTAACTTAGCGGCTATCTCCGAGCCGTAGGCTAACCCTTAGCCATAATGCGTTAACGACCAGGTTGGCGTCCGTACAGCGCGGGTAGCGAGCCCCGTTGCACGTGCCCGTCACACCTGTCGCTAGCGTCTTCCATGTCTTATCTTTCATGTATTCTTTCTTTCATTTCATTCTTTAACTTGTTCGTTCGTTCATAGAGTCATTCATGTATTTATTCATTCATTCGTTGATTCATTCATTCACGCATTATGCAACTCCCAGTACGGGAGTCGCCTTGGCGACCCATCGGTCCCATAGCCTTCCAATGTTGCTAAACTCTACTCGGAGCGACTATGTTGATAGCCTTCCCGTTTCATTGTTGTAAACCATTCATTGTTTCATTGTTTGAACGTATAAGGGACATGAACGTGAGCTCGTGCCTTAGCACGAGCGTAGAGCGCGGTGCGAGCATATCTATAATTACCGAGTTCTTTTCCATGTTCTAAACAAGCATGCAAGATGGGATTATTCCCTTAGCTAGGTGCGTTGAATCATTTATTAGCATGCAGGGTGTTATCGCCTAGCGATTTTCGTGATAGTGTCCGCATTGTTATGTGTCTAGGCTAAGCACAGACGGGTTCATCGGAGCCACCCACCTTAGCGATGTTCGCATCGGCCGAGCGATCCTCCGAGCGCGCCTTTGCAAGTCTAAGTCTGGATTCTTCTTGACGGGCCAATGCAAGTCTTGCATCGATTTGCATCGATACTTCATCGGGTCGAGGCAACTCTTCGGGTCGACGGCTCGTTTTGAGTCGTTGCACGCGCCGTTTGGAATCGGCGTTCCGCTAGGGCGGAGCGGGTCACTACACCACATGAGCGCCCAGATAACGGGATTGCCTGTAGCCGGAATACCTCGATCTATATGAGCTACTTGATCAATCTAGTTGTTAACCTAGTCAGATTCATTATGAATTCCTGACCGTGGTAACCAGGAATCCATGTCCTAGACATGATGCAAGACGAGACAGGTAGTTTGTACAAGCACAATCAGGAAAATCAACCACGGTGTCAAGACAAGGTCATACCTAGCAAGTCAGGACCGGCTGTCGCAACAGCGGTCAAGAGTAAACATGTCCTGTCAAGAGTACTAGCCAGGAGTGCGCCACCACGGGCCACTATCGAGAATCAAGAGTATACATGCCAGGTTTACTGTCAAGTCCAGAGTGCTAGTCAAGAGTGCACCTCTACGGGCCACTATCAAGAATCAAGACAGGTCCAGGTCATCGTGTAATATGGCTGGGATATCAGGATGGCACTACAGTACCATAAAATCAGGTAGAACCTCAAGATGCCAGTAGACAAGGAGCACAACAGTGCAAGGTCAAGGCCAGTACCTCAAGGGTAAACTGAAATCATGGATCGGGTATAAGTAGTCAAGTCAAGTGGGGGTCAATTCTATCAATCACATGGAGTCATCTGCCCACATCGTGGCATGGATATCAGGTCAAGTACAAGGTCAGAATCTCTACCACAATATCATCTCAAACATATATGGGAGCCTATAGATCCAATCATCAAGTCGGACCATCCACCAGATCAATCTAGCAAGAGTCACCCCTCTACGATGGAATCAATATCATGTCAGGAAGGTCAATAACCAAATACCAAGCTAATCACTATAAGCAATGCTAGACCCTCTGGCTCACAAGAATCCTCCTAGTCAATGATCACAAGTCACTGGAAAAACAAGCCCCTCAACTACCAAGACATAGCAATCAAACCAGGTTCCCCAACTACCGGAATACACAAAGGTATCAGGTTTTGGGCGTTTGGAAAGTCGAGTAAAAATCATATAACAATACCCTCGATATTCTCCTCGTTCCACGAAATATTCGAAATCACCAAAATCCAAGAATCCACATAGATCCACCAAGTCAATATCCGGAGATCGTACTCTCCATAATACTCAATCCTCAGTCATATCCACAAGTCACAACTCCCAATACATAGGACAACTGCCAGCTCTATCTAACTAGACTAGGACACCCCCTAGGATGAAGGGTCAGGGGACAAGAGTCTGGTAATAAATATCGCCGAAAGTGGCAAGGATTACACGGACCGCTCTGGAGCAAATCCACAACCCTTAAACCAAACAAGGACCAGGGTTGCAGACCGTCTCCCGAGTGGAACCGCTCTCCTTACGCTGTCCGAGTACAAGACAGATCATGAGCTAGGCGACTGATCTAGTCTGGAGTCTACCTAGCAAGCAATGGGATCAGGTATACTATACCAAGGTGAACAGGCACGAGCCCAGTCCAGCAAACCAAAGGAATGGTTCTGCCCAGTCCTTCGAACCAAATTTCCGATCGGGAATTTTGGAAGAATCCGGCAGAGTCTCCTCTGTATTCTGGACAGGAGCTCCCAGCGAGTTGGGGCTAAAATCCACTCGGCGCAACCCGCCGCAGAATCGCAGAATCGCAGACTGAGAACACTAGGTCTCAGCTACCAGCAGCACTACAATGCGTACTGGGAACAAATCGATAGCCGAGAACACTAAGCCCCGGCCTCCAGCAGCGCTACGAGGCGTACTGGAAAATCAATCGAACCCGAGACCACTAATGTCTCGGCCTCCAGCAGCACTACAATGCGTACTGGGCGCCAAGCCAACATGCATAATAATAAAATTCCTCGCAGGGTGCACCACAACACATGTCCATAAATCCCTAACCCAAGCACAATCACCGCCACAAGTAAAGTTAGCCAGAGCCGTTACCCTACCGCGAGTCGGACACGGGGCATACAGGGACAATCCATACATGTGAGTCGTGCTCGTGTCCTCGGAGGTGTGGATGACCCATCCGAGTTGCCCGATACGGTCTACCCCGGTATCGGACCAAGCTATCCTAAGTTATCATCATGACAGTTCTACTACTAGGCTACACTAATCATGGTTATAAAATTTACAAGTACAAATTAATTAAATGAAATAAAATCCAGGAGAGAGGGCAAGAGCCGTCGATGAGCAATGGATACTTGCCTAGAGGGCTCGGTTAGGTAAGCAAGTCTTCGGCAGTCGCGATCCAAGCTAGCACGCCAATCGAGATCCTCAGAACACACAATAAACAATCATTAGAATTAAATAATAAAATAATAACAAAATCACGAAGAATGGCACGAGGCTATACCGTACGGGTCCCGCAAGCAGCGCAGGGATCTGGCACGGAAATCGAGGCACGCGGACCGATACGGGCACGCAAACTGAGACATGTACGTATATCGAGATGCGCACGAGAATCGAGATGAACATGAGACAATGTGCACGTAAATCGAGACGTGCACGTAGATCAAGGAAATCACGAATATCAAGATGGTGCACGAATCACGCAACACGTAAATCGAGACGTGCACGCGAATCAAAACGGCACAAGACCAATACGGCACGCAAATCAGAGCGAGCACGCAAATCGAGGCAACACGGGTCACGAGGTAGGCACAAAGGCCGAGACACGAGGAATGAGACAACATGCAAACCGAGATAGCACGGTGCCCGAGACAGCGCGGGGCTCAAAGCGTCCCGCTGCCCGAGGCAACACGTGAATCGAGGCAACACGAGAACCGAGGCAGCACGTACACCAAGGTGTACGCGTATCGAGACGGCACATAACCCGAGCAGCGCATGGCCCAAAGCGTCCCGCTGCTCGAGGCGTGCACGGAGCTCGAGGGCTCGCTTCCCGAGATGCACGTAAAACGAGGGACTCGCACCCCGAGGGTACGCCGCACGAGGCAGCACACAAACCGAGGAAAAAGAGAGGGGCAGAGGAGCTCACCGGGATCTGTCGGTTCCCGGCGGAGGGGACAGCAGCCGCGGTGGCGCGGTGCTCAGAGAAGAGAGAGAGAGTCGAGGCGAGGCGAGGGGCCTCGCCGCCGGCGCGGAAGAGAGGGGCGGCAGCAGCAGCGCTGCACCACGAAGGGGAGGCGGAGGAGATGGAGACGGCGGCGTCGGCGGAGGGGGCCGGAGGCCACGGAGGAGACGGCGACGGCGATGATGATGGTGGGGGCGATGGTGCTGGCTGAAGTGGAGGTGGCCGGAGGAGATGGCGGTGGTGGTGGTCGCGGAAGTGGTGGTGGAGACGGTGGCTGGCGGTGGTGGGAGCAGTGGAGGCAGTGGCGGCGGTCGGCGGTCGGAGACGAGGGGAGGTGAGCGAGAGGGAGCGTGGGGAAGAGGGGTGAGCTCGGGAGATAGATGAGCGGGGGAGAGAGAGTTGAGGGAGGAGAGAGGGGGAAGAGAGAAGAGTGAGGGGGGGCTCTGGTCCAGTAAAGAGGGATCGGAAGAGAGAGAGAGTGAAGAGAGAGAATTGGGGGGGGGGGGGGGGCTGAGAGAGAGTGGAGAGAGAGGGTTAGGTTTGGGGGGGGGGGGGGTAGATATTTAGGATTATAATAATAATAATAATAATAATAATAATAATAACAATAATAATAATGATGATGATAATTGATAATAATAAAAACAACTTAATATAAGCTAGCCATGTTAACCCCTAATAATAATAATAAAATAATATTAATAACAATTAAATAGAGACAATAATCAAATGTCAGGTCTAAACAATTAAGGCTAACCAAAGTCCAGAAAAATAAATAAAATTTTAAGAATACCCAAAAATTTAAAATCCTCCAAATACAGAAATACAGTCATTTACGTATTTTGGAAAAAAATAGGGAGATGACATTCTACCCACCTTACAAAAATTTCGTACTCGAAATTTTAAAATTATCAAAATAGGGTTTTCACAACTAGTACATATATATATATATGCCATGAAAACTCTACCCACCTTACAGAAATCAAGTAATACAATAAGAAACGAACAAAATCTCAATATGAAAATATCAAGGAGAACAAGGTCTAGCTAAATAAATCAACTCGCAAGGTAAATCCAAAACATCGAAAGAATCTCGAAAATAAAAAATCTCGGATGCACGAAATAGCCCCATAGATCAAAACAAGTACAAAATATCGAAAACAATGTCCAAAAACGTAAAATCCCAACTGTATAAGAAAATAATAAATCCGCATAAAATCATAAAATACAGGATATCTGTCTCGAACCGATGACCGTAGTTCCTAATATCCGAAAATGTGTGTCATGATCATTCCTTGCCGCGCCATCCGGAATGGCTGCAAAAGATTCACCAAAACACTGTAATCGAGCGGCTGCAACTTTCGTTACCACGCTGTCAAGGTATACTAGGGTCACCCGGTACTCTTGACAAATATCCAAAACGAATCAAATCCATAACCCAAACATCCGAATCACTAAAATCACAAATTCTCTAACAATATAATGAGTCCTAGAAAACCATCAAAATCCAAAATCCAAAATCCAGGTGAATCGTAACACACATCCAAAATATATCTTTAATAATAACCACAAGATAGCTTTTCTAGAAAAATACTCCATATCCGTAGGAAAATACCCCAAACCAAGGATCCATATCAAAATATAATGTATAGAAAGTATATATATAATCAACATAATATCTGAAATAGATAATCATGAGTGCGGAACTGTCCGGAATCAAGGAAGCCGAATCGATACGAGAATATCCCTCGGATACTCAACAAATGTTAAAATATCCAATCTCAGAGCCCAGGTGAAATCTTCATTCCGCAGCAATCCAGCCAACGCTCGAAGAGGGCGATAATGATACTAAGTCAACACGAAGTCAACGCACGAAATGGATAACAGGAAATCAAACAAGGCAAAACACCGGTAGAGAGTACAGAACCCAAGATAAATAATCATGTATCCCAAATGATGGAGATAACATCTCATCAAATAAGGTGATCGACATGACCAACTATAGGATCATATCCATCAAACAAGGATCAGAGGTAGATAACACGAATAAGACATGGCCAAGCAATATAGGTCCAAGTAGAGATGAGGACCAGTTCACAGGTTCAAGGGAGCGAAGGACAAGTGTAACAAGTGGGAATACCAAGAAATAGTGGACTGAGATCAATAATCATGTGATACCCAACAAAATCTCAAAACGAGACCTGCATGGGCCACCACTAAAACCATGTCATACCCCAGTTCCGAAATACGGAGGCGGACGTATGCCAGCTACACCGTATAAGGTACGAATACGCTATACGGCGATGACGGCTGTCAAGTCTTGCTGGGTATCCTAGCATGCAATCAATCTATGGCCTAAATCCGATCTCATGTCCACAGGCAAATCATAATGAAACAACATCAAGAGAGATTATCATATGGAAAGCAGGGAATACTCATATGAAAATCAGGAATCTACAGTACAGAATAATAATGTAGACTAGCATACCTTCCCACAGTTCCTAGCATGGTCGGGAACTGAAGCACATCCTCCAAGTCGAGTCTGGAAGATCCACAGGGTCGGTCTCAGACAATCTGGGAACAATCCAGGGTTGGTCAGGCCAACCGCAGCAAGTACCGAAAAGGAAGGCTCAAGGACGGGCGAAGAAAACCAGCAGGATAAAATATGACAAGAATAACATCTAAAAACAGTAAATAAGGGTAAGGGATCGTGCGGTACCAATGCACGATAACAATCCACAAGTATAGTGAATCTAACACATTCACAGCCTCCCTAACATCCACTAACACCTGTATTGCCAGCTGGAAATCAATATCAGCGGGCTAGCAGGCAACAAGCCAAACAACACAGAAGGACAAGCGGCCACACAATGCCTACGGCTTGCTATTATTAGCTAACTAGGGTTATCACAGGCCTAATTACTAACAAGATGCAGTTGAGGTATTCCTATAGCCACAAGCCCTGCAGACTATCCAGGTTATCCAGGACGAATATATATTGTGGGTACATCGCCCGGGAGACAAATGTACCCTAATAGCTAGCTGGAGGGGTACCCACATGACAGTGGGCTGGAAATGTGCCCTATTCGACGGCAGGCTACAAGTCCACATGAGCGCCCAGATAACGGAATTGCCTGTAGCCCGAATACCTCAATCTATATGAGCTACTTGATCAATCTAGTTGTTAACCTAGTCAGATTCATTATGAATTCCTGACCGTGGTAACCAGGAATCCATGTCCTAGACATGATGCAAGACGAGACAGGTAGTTTGTACAAGCACAATCAGGAAAATCAACCACGGTGTCAAGACAAGGTCATACCTAGCAAGTCAGGACCGGCTGTCACAACAGCGGTCAAGAGTAAACATGTCCTGTCAAGAGTACTAGCCAGGAGTGCGCCACCACGGGCCACTATCGAGAATCAAGAGTATACATGCCAGGTTTACTGTCAAGTCCAGAGTGCTAGTCAAGAGTGCACCTCTACGGGCCACTATCAAGAATCAAGACAGGTCCAGGTCATCGTGTAATATGGCTGGGATATCAGGATGGCACTACAGTACCATAAAATCAGGTAGAACCTCAAGATGCCAGTAGACAAGGAGCACAACAGTGCAAGGTCAAGGCCAGTACCTCAAGGGTAAACTGAAATCATGGATCGGGTATAAGTAGTCAAGTCAAGTGGGGGTCAATTCTATCAATCACATGGAGTCATCTGCCCACATCGTGGCATGGATATCAGGTCAAGTACAAGGTCATAATCTCTACCACAATATCATCTCAAACATATATGGGAGCCTATAGCTCCAATCATCAAGTCGGACCATCCACCAGATCAATCTAGCAAGAGTCACCCCTCTACGATGGAATCAATATCATGTCAGGAAGGTCAATAACCAAATACCAAGCTAATCACTATAAGCAATGCCAGACCCTCTAGCTCACAAGAATCCTCCTAGTCAATGATCACAAGTCACTGGAAAAACAAGCCCCTCAACTACCAAGACATAGCAATCAAACCAGGTTCCCCAACTACCGGAATACACAAAGGTATCAGGTTTTGGGCGTTTGGGAAGTCGAGTAAAAATCATATAACAATACCCTCGATATTCTCCTCGTTCCAAACCGAGATAGCACGGTGCCCGAGACAGCGCGGGGCTCAAAGCGTCCCGCTGCCCGAGGCAACACGTGAATCGAGGCGACACGAGAACCGAGGCAGCACGTACACCAAGGTGTACGCGTATCGAGACGGCATATAACCCGAGCAGCACGGGGCCCAAAGCGTCCCGCTGCTCGAGGCGTGCACGGAGCTCGAGGGCTCGCTTCCCGAGATGCACGTAAAACGAGGGACTCGCACCCCGAGGGTACGCCGCACGAGGCAGCACGCAAACCGAGTTGAAAGAGAGGGGCAGAGGAGCTCACTGGGATCTGTCGGTTCCCGGCGGAGGGGACAGCAGCCGCGGTGGCGCGGTGCTCAGAGAAGAGAGAGAGTCGAGGCGAGGCGAGGGGGCTCACCGCCGGCGCGGAAGAGAGGGGCAGCAGCAGCAGCGCTGCACCACGAAGGGGAGGCGAAGGAGATGGAGACGGCGGCGTCGGCGGAGGGGGCCGGAGGCCACGGAGGAGACGGCGACGGCGATGATGATGGTGGGGGCGATGGTGCTGGCTGAAGTGGAGGTGGCCGGAGGAGATGGCGGTGGTGGTGGTCGCGGAAGTGGTGGTGGAGACGGTGGCTGGCGGTGGTGGGAGCAGTGGAGGCAGTGGCGGCGGTCGGCGGTCGGAGACGAGGGGAGGTGAGCGAGAGGGAGCGTGGGGAAGAGGGGTGAGCTCGGGAGATAGATGAGCGGGGGAGAGAGAGTTGAGGGAGGAGAGAGGGGGAAGAGAGAAGAGTGAGGGGGGGCTCTGGTCCACTAAAGAGGGATCGGGAGAGAGAGAGTGAAGAGAGAGAATTGGGGGGGGGGGGGGCGGCTGAGAGAGAGTGGAGAGAGAGGGTTAGGTTTGGGGGAGGGGAGTAGATATTTAGGATAATAATAATAATAATAATAATAATAACAATAATAATAATGATGATGATAATTGATAATAATAAAAACAACTTAATATAAGCTAGCCATGTTAACCCCTAATAATAATAATAAAATAATATTAATAACAATTAAATAGAGACAATAATCAAATGTCAGGTCTAAACAATTAAGGCTAACCAAAGTCCAGAAAAATAAATAAAATTTTAAGAATACCCAAAAATTTAAAATCCTCCAAATACAGAAATACAATCATTTACGTATTTTGGAAAAAAATAGGGAGATGACATTCTACCTACCTTACAAAAATTTCGTCCTCGAAATTTCAAAATTATCAAAATAGGGTTTTCACAACTAGTACATATATATATATATATGCCATGAAAACTCTACCCACCTTACAGAAATCAAGTAATACAATAAGAAACGAACAAAATCTCAATATAAAAAATATCAAGGAGAACAAGGTCTAGCTAAATAAATCAACTCGCAAGGTAAATCCAAAACATCGAAAGAATCTCGAAAATAAAAAATCTCGGATGCACGAAATAGCCCCATAGATCAAAACAAGTACAAAATATCGAAAACAATGTCCAAAAACGTAAAATCCCAACTGTATAAGAAAATAATAAATCCGCATAAAATCATAAAATACAGGATATCTGTCTCGAACTGATGACCGTAGTTCCTAATATCCGAAAATGTGTGTCATGATCATTCCTTGCCGCGCCATCCGGAATGGCTGCAAAAGATTCACCAAAACACTGTAATCGAGCGGCTGCAACTTTCGTTACCACGCCGTCAAGGTATACTAGGGTCACCCGGTACTCTTGACAAATACCCAAAACGAATCAAATTCATAACCCAAACATCCGAATCACTAAAATCACAAATTCTCTAACAATATAATGAGTCCTAGAAAACCATCAAAATCCAAAATCCAAAATCCAGGTGAATCGTAACACACATCCAAAATATATCTTTAATAATAACCACAAGATAGCTTTTCTAGAAAAATACTCCATATCCGTAGGAAAATACCCCAAACCAAGGATCCATATCAAAATATAATGTATAGAAAGTATATATATAATCAACATAATATCTGAAATAGATAATCATGAGTGCGGAACTGTCCGGAATCAAGGAAGCCGAATCGATACGAGAATATCCCTCGGATAGTCAACAAATGTTAAAATATCCAATCTCAGAGTCCAGGTAAAATCTTCATTCCGCAGCAATCCAGCCAACGCTCGAAGAGGGCGATAATGATACTAAGTCAACACGAAGTCAACGCACGAAATGGATAACAGGAAATCAAACAAGGCGAAACACCGGTAGAGAGTACAGAACCCAAGATAAATAATCATGTATCCCAAATGATGGAGATAACATCTCATCAAATAAGGTGATCGACATGACCAACTATAGGATCATATCCATCAAACAAGGATCAGAGGTAGATAACACGAATAAGACATGGCCAAGCAATATAGGTCCAAGTAGAGATGAGGACCAGTTCACAGGTTCAAGGGAGCGAAGGACAAGTGTAACAAGTGGGAATACCAAGAAATAGTGGACTGAGATCAATAATCATGTGATACCCAACAAAATCTCAAAACGAGACCTGCATGGGCCACCACTAAAACCATGTCACGCCCCAATTCCGAAATACGGGGACGGACGTAGGCCAGCTACACCGTATAAGGTACGAATACGCTATACGGCGATGACGGCTGTCAAGTCTTGCTGGGTATCCTAGCATGCAATCAATCTATGGCCTAAATCCGATCTCATGTCCACATGCAAATCACAATGAAACAACATCAAGAGAGATAATCATATGGAAAGCAGGAAATACTCATATGAAAATCAAGAATCTACAGTACAGAATAATAATGAAGACTAGCATACCTTCCCACAGTTCCTAGCATGGTCAGGAACTGAAGCACATCCTCCAAGTCGAGTCTGGAAGATCCACAGGGTCGGTCTCAGACAATCTGGGAACAATCCAGGGTTGGTCAGGCCAACCGCAGCAAGTACCGGAAAGGAAGGCTCAAGGACGGGCGAAGAAAACCAGCAGGATAAAATATGACAAGAATAACATCTAAAAACAGTAAATAAGGGTAAGGGATCGTGCGGTACCAACGCACGATAACAATCCACAAGTATAGTGAATCTAACACAATCACAGCCTCCCTAGCATCCACTAACACCTGCATTGCCAGCTGGAAATCAATATCAGCGGGCTAGCAGGCAACAAGCCAAACAACACAGAAGGACAAGCGGCCACACAATGCCTACGGCTTGCTATTATTAGCTAACTAGGGTTATCACAGGCCTAATTACTAACAAGATGCAGTTGAGGTATTCCTATAGCCATAAGCCCTGCAGACTATCCAGGTTATCCAGGACGAATATATATAGTGGGTACATCGCTCGGGAGACAAATGTACCCTAATAGCTAGCTGGAGGGGGGTCCCACATGACAGTGGGCTGGAAATGTGCCTTACTCGACGGCAGGCTACAAGTCCACATGAGCGCCCAGATAACGGGATTGCCTGTAGCCGGAATACCTCGATCTATATGAGCTACTTGATCAATCTAGTTGTTAACCTAGTCAGATTCATTATGAATTCCTGACCGTGGTAACCAGGAATCCATGTCCTAGACATGATGCAAGACGAGACAGGTAGTTTGTACAAGCACAATCAGAAAAATCAACCACGGTGTCAAGACAAGGTCATACCTAGCAAGTCAGGACCGGCTGTCGCAACAGCGGTCAAGAGTAAACATGTCCTATCAAGAGTACTAGCCAGGAGTGCGCCACCACGGGCCACTATCGAGAATCAAGAGTATACATGCCAGGTTTACTGTCAAGTCCAGAGTGCTAGTCAAGAGTGCACCTCTACGGGCCACTATCAAGAATCAAGACAGGTCCAGGTCATCGTATAATATGGCTGGGATATCAGGATGGCACTACAGTACCATAAAATCAGGTAGAACCTCAAGATGCCAGTAGACAAGGAGCACAACAGTGCAAGGTCAAGGCCAGTACCTCAAGGGTAAACTGAAATCATGGATCGGGTATAAGTAGTCAAGTCAAGTGGGGGTCAATTCTATCAATCACATGGAGTCATCTGCCCACATCGTGGCATGGATATCAGGTCAAGTACAAGGTCATAATCTCTACCACAATATCATCTCAAACATATATGGGAGCCTATAGCTCCAATCATCAAGTCGGACCATCCACCAGATCAATCTAGCAAGAGTCACCCCTCTACGATGGAATCAATATCATGTCAGGAAGGTCAATAACCAAATACCAAGATAATCACTATAAGCAATGCTAGACCCTCTAGCTCACAAGAATCCTCCTAGTCAATGATCACAAGTCACTGGAAAAACAAGCCCCTCAACTACCAAGACATAGCAATCAAACCAGGTTCCCCAACTACCGGAATACACAAAGGTATCAGGTTTTGGGCGTTTGGGAAGTCGAGTAAAAATCATATAACAATACCCTCGATATTCTTCTCGTTCCACGAAATATTCGAAATCACCAAAATCCAAGAATCCACATAGATCCACCAAGTCAATATCCCGAGATCGTACTCTCCATAATACTCAATCCTCAGTCATATCCACAAGTCACAACTCCCAATACATAGGACAACTGCCAGCTCTATCTAACTAGACTAGGACACCCCCTAGGATGAAGGGTCAGGGGACAAGAGTCTGGTAATAAATATCGCCGGAAGTGGCAAGTATTACACGGACCGTTCTAGAGCAAATCCATAACCCTTAAACCAAACAAGGACCAGGGTTGCAGACCGTCTCCCGAGTGGAACTGCTCTCCTTACGCTATCCGACGTACAAGACAGATCAGGAGCTAGGCGACTGATCTAGTCTGGAGTCTACCTAGCAAGCAATGGGATCAGGTATACTATACCAAGGTGAACAGGCACGAGCCCAGTCCAGCAAACCAAAGGAATGGTTCTGCCCAGTCCTTCGAACCAAATTCCCGATCGGGAATTTTAGAAGAATCCGGCAGAGTCTCCTCTGTATTCTGGACAGGAGCTCCCAGCGAGTTGGGGCTAAAATCCACTCGGCGCAACCCGCCGCGGAATCGCAGAATCGCAGACTGAGAACACTAGGTCTCAGCTACCAGCAGCACTACAATGCGTACTGAAAACAAATCGATAGCCGAGAACACTAAGCCCCGGCCTCCAGCAGCGCTACGAGGCGTACTGGGAAATCAATCGAACCCGAGACCACTAATGTCTCGGCCTCCAGCAGCACTACAATGCGTACTGGGCGCCAAGCCAACATGCATAATAATAAAATAACCGCCTCGCAGGGCGCACCACAACACATGTCCATAAATCCCTAACCCAAGCACAATCACCGCCACAAGTAAAGTTAGCCAGAGCCGTTACCCGACCGCGAGTCGGACACGGAGCATACAGGGACAATCCATACATGTGAGTCGTGCTCGTGTCCTCGGAGGTGTGGATGACCCATACGAGTTGCCCGATACGGTCTACCCCGGTATCGGACCAAGCTATCCTAAGTTATCATCATGACAGTTCTACTACTAGGCTACACTAATCATGGTTATAAAATTTACAAGTACAAATTAATTAAATGAAATAAAATCCAGGAGAGAGGACAAGAGCCGTCGATGAGCAAGGGATACTTGCCTAGAGGGCTCGGCTAGGTAAGCAAGTCTTCGGCAGTCGCGATCCAAGCCAGCACGCCAATCGAGATCCTCAGAACACACAATAAACAATCATTAGAATTAAATAATAAAATAATGACAAAATTACGAAGAATGGCACGAGGCTATACCGTACGGGTCCCGCAAGCAGCGCAGGGATCTGGCACGGAAACCGAGGCACGCGGACCGATACGGGCACGCAAACTGAGACATGCACGTATATCGAGATGCGCACGAGAATCGAGATGAACATGAGACAATGTGCACGTAAATCGAGACGTACACGTAGATCGAGGAAATCACGAATATCAAGATGGTGCACGAATCACGCAACACGTAAATCGAGACGTGCACGCGAATCAAAACGGCACAAGACCAATGCGGCACGCAAATCAGAGCGAGCACGCAAATCGAGGCAACACGGGTCACGAGGTAGGCACAAAGGCCGAGACACGAGGAATCGAGACAACGTGCAAACCGAGATAGCACGGTGCCCGAGACAGCGCGGGGCTCAAAGCGTCCCGCTGCCCGAGGCAACACGTGAATCGAAGCGACACGAGAACCGAGGCAGCACGTACACCAAGGTGTACGCGTATCGAGACGGCACATAATCCGAGCAGCGCGGGGCCCAAAGCGTCCCGCTGCTCGAGGCGTGCACGGAGCTCGAGGGCTCGCTTCCTGAGATGCACGTAAAACGAGGCACTCGCACCCCGAGGGTGCGCCGCACGAGGCAGCACGCAAACCGAGTTGAAAGAGAGGGGCAGAGGAGCTCACCGGGATCTGTCGGTTCCCGGCGGAGGGGACAGCAGCCGCGGTGGCGCGGTGCTCAGAGAAGAGAGAGAGAGTCGAGGCGAGGCGAGGCGAGGGGGCTCGCCGCCGGCGCGGAAGAGAGGGGCGGCAGCAACAGCGCTGCACCACGAAGGGGAGGCGGAGGAGATGGAGACGGCGGCGTCGGCGGAGGGGGCCGGAGGCCACGGAGGAGACGGCGACGGCGATGATGATGGTGGGGGCGATGGTGCTGGCTGAAGTGGAGGTGGCCGGAGGAGATGGCGGTGGTGGTGGTCGCGGAAGTGGTGGTGGAGACGGTGGCTGGCGGTGGTGGGAGCAGTGGAGGCAGTGGCGGCGGACGGCGGTCGGAGACGAGGGGAGGTGAGCGAGAGGGAGCGTGGGGAAGAGGGGTGAGCTCGGGAGATAGATGAGCGGGGGAGAGAGAGAGTTGAGGGAGGAGAGAGGGGGAAGAGAGAAGAGTGAGGGGGGGGGGGGCTCTGGTCCAGTAAAGAGGGATCGGGAGAGAGAGAGTGAAGAGAGAGAATTGGGGGGGGGGGGGGCGGCTGAGAGAGAGTGGAGAGAGAGGGTTAGGTTTGGGGGAGGGGGGTAGATATTTAGGATTATAATAATAATAATAATAATAATAATAATAATAATAATAATAATAATAATAACAATAATAATAATGATGATGATAATTGATAATAATAAAAACAACTTAATATAAGCTAGCCATGTTAACCCCTAATAATAATAATAAAATAATATTAATAACAATTAAATAGAGACAATAATCAAATGTCAGGTCTAAACAATTAAGGCTAACCAAAGTCCAGAAAAATAAATAAAATTTTAAGAATACCCAAAAATTTAAAATCCTCCAAATACAGAAATACAGTCATTTACGTATTTTGGAAAAAAATAGGGAGATGACAGATATTCTCCGTGTTAATTTACACGGAGAATGGTCATTTCTAGTGTTAAAACGTAGGAGAATGACCATTTTCCGTGTCATTTAGTACAAAGAATGACATTCTCCGTTCTCAATTATACGGAGAATGACCATTCTCCGTGCTAAATTACACGGAGAATGGCCATTCTCCGTGTTAAATGACACGGAGAATGGTCATTCAAATGCTAAAACATTGGAGAATGGCCATTCCCCGGGTTAGAAACACGGAGAATGACATTCTCCGTGTTAGTAACATGGAGAATGACATTCAACACGGAGAATGCCATTCTCCTTGTTAAAATACAGGAGAATGACTATTTTTCGTGTTATATCAACGAAAAACAGTTGATAGAAACCTAATTTTTTATTTTTTTGTTTTGTGAAAAGAAATTTGACATGAATAAAGATTCAAGAGTTAGTTTTCGTTCTTCTTTCAAAACGATCCTAACCCGTATGGAAAAGAAGAAGAAGATCTTCTCTCCATAATTAACCTAATTGTCGGAAAAGAAGAAGAAGAAGAAGATGAGCGATGATCGAAATTCGACTGAAAAAAAGCACGGTGAACTACGAACGATCTTTGCGATCTCTGCTGAAGATGAGAGCAATGGAATTTAGATCTCTCGTGAAGAAGAAGAAGACGAAAATTGCAATCCAAATATGAGTTTGTGCGGAGGGATAGTTATGGTATTAATTTTGTAAATACAGAGCATCTAAAGGGAACCTTGGAATACTTAACGTAAAAATATATAATTCTGGACATTTCATAAAACCCATCATGCGGATGAATTTTTTTATAAAAACCAACCCCGAAATTAGGTTTCTCAATAATTCCCAGAAACTAATTTAAATTGAATATTATGTGCCAATAGTTGCAACTTACAACTGGAAAAAGGAATGGAAAGGAAATCAATTCCGTGTTATTTTCTTTCCTTTGAAAAATTATAATTCTTACTGATTTTTTTTCCTATGTTTAAAAGTATCAAAAAAAAAAAAAAAGGGAAAAAAAAGTGAATAATGCAAGTTGAAAAAGTGATTCGGATGAAATCATTTTCTCCCATGGAAATTATTTTTCTTCTCTACTCAATTGTTCAATTGTTTGACACCCAAATATAGAAAAGTAATAATTTTTCTTTTAAAAGTACAGAAGAAGAAGATTAAAGTAGGAGAGGAAGGAGTTGTTAATTTACATAGAGCTGTGGTGGGTGTGTTTGTGTTAACTCATCAAACAGTTCTTCTTTAGTCCAACACTTCGAGTAGCGAATCCTAGAAAACCATCCTTGCTGTTACTGATATTACACTTGCACTCTTTGCTGCTGCCCAAGCTACAGCGGAAGCAGAGCAACCTTTCCATCTGGCCATCATCATCTGCAAGCGGCTCGGGCGGGCTGATCCGGAGCTCCAAATTGAGATCCGGAACCCGAAACAACTGCGGTAGCTGCTGCTGCTGCTGCTGTTGGGCAGAAGAAGAAGAAGAAGACTCGTCGCTGCAACTGCTGTTGCTGCTCTTGTCCTCATCTTTGCCGAAAGAGATGGGGCGATGAGTGGCCGGGTCGATGCCGCGGGCAAGCAGCTTCCTCCGGATGTGCGTGTTCCAGTAATTCTTGATCTCGTTGTCCGTCCTCCCGGACAACCTCCCAGCTATAATCGACCATCTATGATGATATTTACAAACCAAAATTATAGTAGCGAAAGAATAAATAGGGATATTAATATATAATATTACTATTGTTAGGATGGATTTAGTTGTTACTTGTTGCCGAGCAGGCTGTGGAGGTTGATGATGAGGTCGTCCTCCTCCTGGGTGAAGTTGCCGCGCTTGAGGTCGGGGCGGAGGTAGTTGATCCAGCGGAGCCTGCAGCTCTTGCCGCAGCGCAGGAGTCCGGCGGCCTTGGGGAGGGACCTCCAGCACCCCTCCCCGTGGGCGCGTACGTGAGCTACAAGTCTCTCGTCTTCCTCTTTGGTCCATGCACCCTTGTTGGTGTGGACCTTCTCACAGCAGGGAGACCTACCCATCTCCTTCCTTCCCCCCTCTATTTGCTAGTGGTGATGGTGGTGGTGGTGGTGGTGGTGGGATTTCTTTTTGGTATTTATTTTTAGAATTGGGGAGCAAGGAAGAAATTGAGGTAGGGATTTATAAGAGTTTGACCTCCAAAAGGACGCCAAAAGTAGGAGGGGAGGCGGGGGTGTGGAGGTTGTGGCCCTTTATTCTAGATGATGAGTTGGTGGCCGAAGAGGTTACAAAGCAGGGAAAGTGACTTTTTTTTTGCTGTACCTCTCTGTTTATATATATGAGCTTTGCTGTGCCTACAACCAAATGCTTACACTCTCCTACAACAGTCGCATGTTGGAATTAGATTGGAGGAGAGTAGGTAAGTGGTAGGGTCGAATGAAAACTATGTAGCAGAGTGTGAGAGGAGAAACGGGATCTGGTGGGACCCATATGTAAGTATAAAGGATGGAAGAGAGAGGTTGTAAGAAGATTGTAAACATGTGATTGTAGACTTAAGCTTTTCCTTATATATATATATATATATATATATATATATATATATATATATATATAGAGGATGTGAAGAGATGGAGTGCTTCCACTCCAGGAAGCAGCGCGGACTCCGGTCCCCGCCGGAGGGAGCTCCCTTGCTCGTCGCAGCTCCCCCCCCACCTCCTCGTGGTCGGGTGGATCGCATGGCCGGTCGGCCTCCTCGGGATTGCCGCGCCCCCAGGCTCCTTCCGCCTCCTCGGCGGCCCCCTCTCTTTCCGCCGCCCCCGCTTCCCCGGATGGCCACCCCCCCTTGTCGGCGTCCTCCCGCCGTGCGGTGTCCCCCTATCTCCTCCCCCACCCACCCCCCTCGGCACCGTCGTCTTCCCCGGCGTCCTCGGCGCCACCGGACTCGGCGCAGACAGTCCGGTCCTCCACCGCCGGCTGTCCCCCCTGGAGACCCTCCGGCCCTTTCCCTCCTCGGTCCTCTGCCGGGGTCGAGCCCCGCTCCGCCAGGCTTGCCTCCCTCTGTCCCGGCGATCCCCCCTCCCGCCGCTACTCTCGCCGTGCTGCCCCCCCTCCTCGGCAGCGTCCCCTCTCCCGGCGGCTGCGTCCACCTCGACCCCCCCGGTCCCAGGCGGCCCTGTAGTGGATCCCCTCCCTCTTGTCCCAGCCGCCGCCTCGAGACCCCCTGCTGACCTATTCGCCCTCTTCCCCTTCTTGGGGCCGGCACCCTCGTCGGCCCCTCCCCTTCGCCGTGGCCCCCCCGGGTCTGAGCCCTCCCTCCCACGGGTTCCCTCCCCCCTCCCGCGGGTTTCCTCTTCCCCCCCCCCCGACCGGATCCCGAGCTCCCCCTGGGTCGAGCTCCCCTCCCTCCCCCTCCAGGCGGCGGTTCCCCCCCTGTGGGCTGGTGCCCACCCCCTGTCGTCGGATCACTCCCCCCCGCTGGCCTGCTCCCCCTCTTGCCGGCCGAGTACCCCCTCGATATCCTCCCTTCTGGCGTGGTCGAGCCCCCCTCCTGTGCGGCTCCTCTTTTCTCTTTCCCTTCGCTGGCTCCGCCGGGATCATTCCCCCCGCCTCCGTCGTGGCTCCACCGGGGTTGAGCCCCGTTCCTCCCCTCCCCTTCGCCGGATCCTTCGGGATCGTGCCCCCCTTCGCCGTGCCCCCCCTCCTCCCCCAGGAGTCAACCTCCCCTTCCCCCCCTCCAAGGCGGTGGCCCCCACCCTTCCGGCGGCGGCTCCCCCCGACCCCCCCATTCGGGCTGCACGCGGGGGGGGGGGGGGGGGAGGCTACATCGAGCCGTACGCCCCTCCCTCGGGCAGAGAGATCCACTCCCCCTCGGGCTGCGTGCCCCCCCCCACTCGAGCAGTGCACCCGTTCCCCTCGGGCCTCCCGTTCCCAGAATTTTGAAATTTCGATTTCCGAATTTTCATAATTTCGAAATAATCTGGATTTCGTAGATTCAAAATTTTGGGTGTTTCCAAATTTCGATATTTCTCTTTTTAAACCTTTGGTATTTCTTACCTTGCTTAACGGGGCCTTTTGTGTCTGTTGGCTCTGTACATGTCTGTAATGCTCTCCATGAGCTCCCTTTAGATTTTCAATATAATGCCTTTATATATATATATATATATATATATATATATATATATATATATATATAAATATATTGGAAGAAAGTATTTTTCTTATTTTAGTTCGAAGACATACAACTACAGTTCGAAGATCTTACAAACTCTATTCAAATGCTACATCCTGGTCCGAAGACCACCTCCACCTGCATCGCACTTGTATTGCACCACAATGCATTTGTACCGCACCCGTACCTGGGCCGCACCGCATCTGTCCAGACTCCTACAAACTACTATGGTCCGAGTGGTCAGGAGATCGATTTCTAGTGGGGACATTTTCTCACACAATTACTATATATGTATGTATGTATGTATGTATGTATGTATATAACAAGATGTAACTGTGCATGTACAAATTGCTTTTGGGCAGACTTTTGAGACTGGACAGATTGTCAAGGATTGGTGTGCAAACCAATGACAAGGATTTATATCATGCTATAGTAGTGTCACAACTCGATCCCAATGTAATTGGTCCAGTCGGATCAGCCAAGCCTGCACCGTTGTGAGACGACGACAGTAAGCTGTATCAAGCAGTGAACACAAGCAGACAAAAATCTAAAGCAGGAAAACAACATTTTATTAACCTGGAAACTAGTCTGAAATGAAATAAATACAAACACCAAACATTCATTTATTACATGGTTTTATTTGTAACAAAAGGAAATAAACCAGTCCAAAGTAAAACTAAAACTCTGGGGCTCCCTGATCTGGTTCAGCTACCTCGTCAGGTTTCGGACCATGTTCGTAAAAAAAGCTAAAGGCGTGATCCTCGTCGTCGCAGTCACCTAAAAATATTGGGTCTCCAGTCATGAGGGTGCAAGAAACATATTTCCACATCTAACATTCTAAATAATAAATAAATGAAATGAAAGACAGTTTGAAAGCAATATATATTTTTGATAAATAATAATAAAAGATAATAGACAATATCTCAGGAACTACAATGATGCAATTCTATAATAGTGCTTTTAGTATATAACAGGATCCGTGACCGGTTGGATAGAGACGATATGTATACTAACATTCTGGCCAAAACGATAGTATACGTTACGGCTCAACTCCCTGTGCAGTAGGGGTTAGCAAGAGAGAGGCAATCGGTAAACAATGGCTTTGGTCACAAACGTTATACTTGTAGTACCCCATCCCTACATTGTACCCCGTTTCTGTCCATGGGGTACACGAGAAAGGAATATCGTCGCTATCGATTCGGTCGGGACCGATAGGTCAGAATCGGTCGAACGGGAATGGTGGAATTAAGATCCATTCCACGTTATGGAATGACTTCTTCGAAACCAAGTTCCATATTTAGCGGGTTGCGTCTCAAGGATTGGCTCTGCGGCTGAGTCGGAAGAGACCTTCCGTTGCTCTGGTTTTCATGCCGCACTTGATTTGGCTTTGGCTTTGATTTTTGTGAATGCGTTTTCGTGAATATTTTGATGGATTTTCATAACTTGCGTTTTTGAGCTTCGCATTCATATCGAAATTCCTTGAGTTATACAACGTTCTAATCAGTTGCTTATGCGATTGCAGGTGATCGCATAGGCGACGTCGGCGCAACCAACCAGTCCCTCGCCTGAAGCAAGTCTAAGGCGAGTGGCTGACCTCCTTCGTCTCGACCCTCTATTTCAAAATCAATATGAAGTTAAATGAAATGCTTGTCATCATAGTGCAGAATCAAAGAAATCATGGCACGATTCTTCACAAAACACTTGCTATCAAACTGCCGATATTGAAAATAGAAAACGTGCTTTCTTATGCAATTCCACTTTGCCTATGCAAAATAATGAATGAATCGATTAACGTTTATCGCAACGATATGGCTAAGTGAGTAAATCGACTAAGTTCAAAAGAAAGGCTAAGTTTTGCAACTAAAAGAGAAAGGATAAGGTTCTAGAAAAGAGAGAGCATTTTTCAAGACTCTGCAAAACGGTCATTGGACAACTTGTCGACAAGGTGTAGTTTCCTCGAACGGTTGCCTAGGCCAAGGAACCGATTCGGCCCGGGAGGAACGAGTATAGTAAGCGCCAGCCTTACATCGGCGTTGGTTATGCGGAAACTTTCGCACATGACTCGCTACCCGCCGCGAAAGGGTCGCCGTCTAACCCAGCTATAGTCCGTGATGGCTTGACATTGCCAGTGACCTTCACACCCATTCACTGCTTATCTAATGCACGTGACACATGATGAATACGATAGCTGCTTAATGTATACAATTTCATATGCTTGCCTCAAAATATGTTAACATACAAATCGATCAGGATGGTTAGAAAGATCACAGAAATAGCTAGCTAACATGTTTATAAAACTGCTTGAATCAAATGCAGAGCTTATAGTTTAATTAGCCATTCGCAGTACATGTGATCATACTGATCCTCGCTCTTTGTAGGTCCTGTGAATCAGGAAGGACGCGCCAAATAGCTCGACGACGTTCGTGATTTTGAAGCTTCGATCGCACGTCGAAGACTTTCCCCGCAACTCCACTTTTGAAGACTCTCAACTGCCCAAAAAAGATGGCGCAGCGTCCCTTCATTCCAGGTCACTGGGATACTCTGTTGTAAATTGAGGGATGTAGGCAATGTATGGAACGGCTATCTCATCGACACTCTTTTGTAATTGAGTCATGTTGTAGCCTGCGTGGCATGAGTCCTGTACTGGAGTCTGTAAATGGTGTCCATTATCAATAAAGATCAAAGTTCTTTTTACTTAATGTGTGATTCAATATGTCTGCTTACTCTCTTAGATCTCGTGTTTCAGATTACCTTATGACTATGCCTTGTGCGATCGCAAATTAGGTTCACACGACATCACGCCCGGGGGACAACTATCGATTCGACGGAATCAGGACGTGACAATACTCCTCCAATCAATCCCGGAGTCAACGAGTCAATGAGCCAATAAGGCAATCAATCAATCCATCCGTCGATGTGAAGGCCGAGAGGGATCCACTGTAAATCAGTGTCACTACAATATATGATTCTACTGATGCAGTACATTTAATATTAAATAAAATACAAACATGAAAGATTTGAAACTTGCCTTGGTTGTATCCTCGACGCGGAAAGCAACAGCTAGACGCTAACGACTAGGATTTAGGGATCCGAACTTACATAATAGTAACACCAGTTTAGTAGCTAGAATTAACTACACTCTAACTTGAGGGTAACGCTAATGTGCTAAGTATGGTCAGTTGAAACAACCTAATTTGTTTAGAAACGTAGAAAATATTTATATTTTAAGAGTAGGTTTTATAAACTAATACTAAGTGACAAAATAATCGTTTTAGTAAAAATACATGTTTTTACCGTAATAATTAAGGATAAGAAAATAGGTATTTAATCGTATTATAGAAATTAGTATTTTATGTAATTATCAAAATACGCGAAAATATAATTTCTTACTAAAGAACTATTTTTGACTGTTATTACCAAAATAAAAAATAATTATTTTAACTGCCTTAACAAAAAAGTATTTTATCAAATTATAATTTTCTCCAAAACTAACGTTTTTAATATTCTTAATTAATTAGAAATTATTTTCCAATTATTATTAATAAAGACGCTTTCTAACCCAAAAATAATTCTATAATAAACATTTTTATCATTAAGAGAAAGTATAATCTTTTATTCATAAAACTAACTATTTTTGCTAGTAAAACATTTTAAACTCATTTTTTCTATATTTTTCTTAATAAGCCGAAAGTTTACTATTTTTATCGTATAACCAAAATACTTTATTTTTCAATATAACCAATATAATTATTTAATAAGACAAAACTTATGACCTATAATTGATGTGACAATAAACTACAAGGATAATTTCCTAATGCTCATAATAACACAACTATTTTATAACTATAACTTAATGCTAACTTATACTCTATATTTTAACCAATAAACTACCTACTAAGGCAACAATTAGCTAATAACAAAGAAAACTAGTTATCCCAAGTTGACAGTGTTTATTTTTGTCAACCTGGTCGGGCATATATTGGTTTTCTAGAACAGAAACTCTCTCTGACAGAAACATACCGAAAATTTGTACGAAGGAGCACCGAGGGGAGGTCTCGGACTCGGAATGAAACGTCGAAAAGCCGATGGGAAACCAGACGAGGACGCGGGGTGCGTGGGACGCACGGACACAGGAGTCGCGAGCGTGCGGGGACGCGCTGCTGGGGCACTGTCGGGCGCGGGGACGCACCGGGGCTGTTATCGACCGTCGGGGGGCGCCGAGGGGCACCGGGTGCAGGGGAACGGGCATGGGTGCGGTGGCGCGGAACGACGGAATGAGAGATCTAGAAATGACGGGGGCAGCGAGGAGAGCGCGACGGTGATCGTGGATCGGGATTTTGTGGAGCGGTGAGGGAGTTGTGGAAGAGAAAAGAAAAGTGGAGAATGAGAAACTTTTGTGGAGAAGGATACCTTTCTGAGAGTTAAACTCTCCGTAGGATCTCCAGATCCGGTCGGAGGGGGGGAGAGGGGGGTACGTGCGGGACCGGGGGAGAGGGGAACGTGGGTTTGAATGGGTTTGAGCATGGACTTAAGTTGCGGGTTAGGCATCTGGGCTCATAAAATAGAAATAAAGTAAGCATATAATTATTTACAAATCATGGACTTTACAAGTAGTATCGAGACAACCAACCATCTCTTCTTTACCTATCTGATGACATGTCAGCTTTGGAAAATACAGGGGCCAGACTTTTGACACTAGACATATTGGCAAGGATTGGTGTACAAACCAGCGGACAAGGATGCATATTATGCCATAATAGTATCGAGACGAACAACCATCTCCTCTTCGCCTGTCTAATAACATGACAACTTTGGCGAATACAAAGAAGAAAGCTACAAATAAGCAATGATGGGGCTCGAGATTTGGCAACAGTCATAGGGGAGTTCAGAAAATCTAGACGGAAGGGACAACCGTGGTGTAGGCCGGAAGCAATGATTCGATTAACATATAAGATTTGTCATATCTGGAAAGAGCATAATAGACGTATATTTAAGATTAGCATCATGCCCCCGTCATCATCTTCGAGATAGCACTTAATGAAGCTTAAAGTCTCTTGAAGACGCCGAACGAGACTTGGGAACAGTGCAAGTAGGCGTATGTTGCCATAAGCTTTCCTAGGCACGTGTGCCTCTTCTACCCTCGTGCCTACATATGATGCGCCACCTAAGACAGTGATTCCTAGGCGCGTGTATGTCCTTGGCTTGGGCTGCGTGTCAAGAGCCTAGTCATACCGAAGAATGAGTTTGAATTGCTTTCGAGATTCTCTCCAACATCATATTTACTACGTGGCAATCAACCATGGTTTTCTCACTAGTGAAGTGTGCGCCTGGCTGTAACCAACCCCTGTTTAGGGGCGCCATATGGCAAGACTGAAGCTTGCGCCTGGATATTCCTAAGCGCATGAGCTACTCCCTCATCCACTATAAATAGGAGGAGCCTTCCTCCATTTGAAAAAGGTCGATTCCCCCCGATCCTCGAGCACTTCAATAAATCCTGAGCATCCCAGAGAGAGTCCTCGTTGTTCCCCTCAGTCATTGAAGTTGAGCCCAGCAGTTTTCTCTCCCAGTCAGATCGTCAACTGAGTAAAGAAACAACCCTCCATCGTCATGACCCAGATCAAAAAACAAAGTGCGATCAGGGAGTTCCCGTCTAGGAATTCCTCTTCGCACTCTCGTTCGCGGTCTTCACAAGTAGCCTATTTTCAAGCTCGAAAGCAACGTCGAGCAAGTACGTCTCTGGTCTCAGCTCCTAAATCGTAAACCTCAGGGTAGTCTTCAGTTCTCTCTAAGCCCGGAGAGCTCACCAGGTCCTCAGGGGACTAGTAAGGTACATAATATACATGCCAAGGTACATATATGAAAAATATGTTCTAAGGCAATCTACTATATCTGGTCTACGTAATAGGTATGTGAGAACATTTTCTAGAATATCAGACCTTGCTACCGAGGCTCACAAGATCCTCTGTAGGTTATTGTCCCCAATATCGTGTCGTGGGACTAAGGACAATCAATAAAACAAATGCCAGAACTCTGCTACAAAGATAAAGGCACACAATAATAACATGACTTAATACAATTAGTCTGATATCGTAGCCAAGTTCTCCCCACACATGTCTAGTATCTAGCAAGTCAATTCCTTACAATTATCTCTATAACAAGAATAATAAATGATCCAGTAAACTACTACGAAGTCAATATCATGAATACTCATGTAAACCTCGTATCATGAACGTGTCAGTGTCATGTGGTCAATCGTGTCAATATGGGCATGACACAATGCACGCAATGGCTAATGTCAATACTCGGTGCCATCATCATGACATCGGTACCCGTATTCGAAACGTCTCTAAGTATCGACGATCCTACATTATGCTAATGCTAACAAAATAAACAACTAGAAAATAAAAGAAACTATCTATAAGCAAGGCAAGGTACACTTGCCTGCAACCTCTGTCTGATTGTGCGTATGATCAACTCCAACATCTATGTTACTCCCGCCAAGTTCACCTATAATTAATATACTATTATTAATACTCTCTAATGACTTACCACATATGGACTTTCCATATATGAACTACATTAATTTCTATACTCCAAAAGTGGTCATAATGTTGATAGTACAACATAAAATGTATAAAGTACCAAACTTCCTTATAAAATATTTGATAACTAATATAAAATAGAAATTTAATATTCAAAAATATATTATATCACTATTAATATTATTTTATTGATGAAAATTCAAGCATAATAGCCCCATGTTGATATGACATCATTAATTCGACATTTGGCCTATTTTAATTGAGTCCTGAAACAATAAATATTTAAAAATAGTTAATTATGGTAAAATCATAAAGAAATAGTTAAAATAACGTTTTGTCATCAAACCTTGCACAACAAGTAATTTAGTAAAGTTATATAAAGTATCAAATCTTTTGGATACGAGGAACACTTTGGTCTCGGTGTTCCGGTGTTATAGCAAATGTCAAAATTTTAGTAATACTAAACAAAACCAGAATACGGTAAAAAGATATGTGTTGGAAATATATGGAAGTCTAATTTCTTACCAAAAATATGCGAAAGATTGAATCGACCTGAGAGTAGGTGAAAACCAACTTGCAACAGATCCGGTCTGTTCTGGACACCCTATCTTAGAATAGACGCTCCGACCAGACCGTTTGGAACTATATGGTTCAATGATCAGAGAACTAAGCAACACATAGAGGAAACTTTTGGTTTTAGTTTGAAGTCAATCGGACAAGAAAAAGTATATGATACCTATTCTAGAAGTCGACTAACCTGTTGTAACTTTCAGATTGCACTTCGGAGAAGTTTTGCCCAAAGAGATGAGTTTTGCACCTCTCTAATGGCCTTGAGATGGCTTCTACACATTCTAGGATGGAAGAGGACGTCGAAGGAAGTCGAGGAAATGTGAAGAGAAAGGGGGTTGGCCATGAGGTTTCGGCCAAGGCTTGTAACTGTCACGTCCCGCTCCTGTAGGAGCGATCGTCCTCGCTAAGGCGTGATGCCGCACGAGCTTAGATTGTGCTCGTGCAAGGCGGGTTCTATAACGGCCGATTACAGTGGCTGCGACGGGATCGTCGCACAGAAGTCCCAAGCAGAGACATTGAACATGCAGCATAAATTTAGAGCAAAACACAAGTCATTCAAAAGATGCATTTTTTATTGATATTGAAACAAGGATTACAATGGGGCGCAAGGCCAAGATTACAAACACTCAAGTTCACTCTTCTCATATTACAAGTCACTCAGCTCTCTGCATCTCTCAATATAAGTCTTGAACCAGTGGATGCTTCGGAGAGGCGATGTCCATACATTATGTCCCGTATAAGTCCTGACTCCACATGAAACGCACACTTCGAATCACCAAGGAACTCCGTGCCTCGATGCATCCAAGCGAGCTCCACGCCACGAGCTTCTACCTGTACCTGCACATGAAAACTGTATGGATGTCAGTACTCAACTGTAATGGTGGAATAAGCTTCTCGCCCACTCATACAAAACCAATACGTTCATTTACTTTGTACAACATAATCCCTTTATGATTGTCTTTCTACTCTTGCCTTAGGATCAGTTTTAGGACATAGACTCTCGGCCTATTTTGTGTCTTTAGACTATTTCCGTAACAACAACGTTAACCTATCAAGTCGTGCTTGCCTTTCGGCCTATAATCAGAGACGCAACTACACTAGTGTTCAATTCGCATGTAACCGTGCTACCTCTTTGAGACGGTGCCTCGCCACTTACTGGCTTGCCTATACTTGTGTTATGACAGCGCGGTCGTGCCTCATATATCGAGGTCGTGCCCTGCAACTCATCGTAACATCACCAAACCTGCCCTACAGCCCTTCTCGACTTAACTCGAAGTAACTCAAATCTTACTTATGCAACTCTATGTCGAGGACCTAACACTCGATGCCACATCTCGTGCCGAAGCACGGGTATTTACTTAGCCAAACCCTAGGCTCCTGAATTATGGTGTAGATCGTACACACATACCTTCCTAACACAACTCTTGTCGTACTTATATTTTCTTAGAATTGACCGACATCGTGCATGCGGATTGCCGCTCAGCACGCCAACTTATCTATATGAAAGGTTACTGGCATTAACTAGCCATCTTGGACTTAGCTAGGAGTAGGATGGACGGCCACCGCAGGTAGCTAGCCCCAATGACAGCCCATCAAACTCTTGGTGCCCTACCCAGCTCAGCTATTCCGGGTTTCCTCCATGGCCGGATCGGCCCCTTGGCCCAAGCATTTTCGATCCGAAGAAACCAAATCGCCCTTGTCGACAAGTTGTCCATGACCACGCACCTACGACGGTGTTTGCAAAAAATAAAAAGTTTATTCCAAACTTGGAAAAGAATAGTACAAAGTACAATAAATTCTGGGGAAGTACAACTGTAGGAATTTGATCAGAAGACAATCACTTTATCCCTTGGACTATGTGAACTTGAAAACTGTAGCCTCTGGAGAATGCAACAGCAATTTTTCAAGAGTTCTTGATCTCTGTGCGTATGTATCTGATGCTTTAATAATGATTGGAAACTCTATTTATAGAGTTCAGAAAATAACTGTTTTAGCAGTTATACTGATGTGCACGAGGCTGAATTACGCCACATTGGGTTGCGCCAACCACCTGTTGTGCCAACTTTCATTCAGTTATAATTCGTGTACTAACTGTATTTAGACGTATGGCATCATGTGATTGAGATACGCATGGTCGTGTACAGGATAGTTGACACGTCTTGAGAGATTAGTGGCATGTGCGTCACGTCATCCTGCTTTAGAGATAAAAATTGTCTCAACTTTATCAGATTGCGTGAACTTCAGTCAATGAGTAAAACTGTGCCTGATTGAGCTGCGCCTAGACACGTGGCAACTTTTGAGCAACAGTCATTCAGATTGTGCCTAGGCGCAACTGAAGATTTTGTCTGGATTGCACCTAGGCGCAACTTACAAAGCATACATGACAGCTGTCAACCAACTCTCCTTGAGCGGCACAATTCGTAGAATTCGAAGAGATTTTTTTCGTTCACTGTGGTGTCAATTGTCAGTGCTGTCAGGTAATGATGGCCATTAAGTGTCAGACACCACGTAAATTTTGGCGCAATAAGACTGGACGCAGTCTGATATATGGCGCAACCTGTTCAATGGTACAATTTGTTCTCTGAGCTTCATAGCAATGGCGCAACCTGATTGTTGGGGCGCAACTTGATCACTGGTTAGTAGGTTCATGGCGCAACTTGATTTTTAAGCCCTACAAGACCCCCTTCAAAGTTTTCAAAACTTAAAAACATTTCAAAGTTTTTGAAATACTTTGAACTTTATAAAAGTTTTGACGGAGTCAAGTTGCGCCAGTCAATGCCCGGTCATCACAATTAAATTTCTTTCTTGAAAATACTCAATCTCCTCTTCGTCTTCCCAAGTTTCATTGATGATTTTTCAATTTCCCATGAGAAATATGAAGAGTCAATTTAGTGATATATATGTAGGGGCTGATTTTCATACTTTATTCTTCACTTCTGTAATTTCGATGGCGTCTAAAAAGGAGATGGAGGCCAATGTTGCCACCAACATCAAGTCTCCTGAAGCAAAATCCGAAGTCATGCCTTCGACTTATTTGTTGGAGGCTGACCCGACACTGAGGGCCACGAACTTTCTAGACTGCTTCGGGTTAAACCCATCCGTCTTTAATCGCTCGAGTGGTGGGCCATCCTCTGAAGAGCACGGCGATTCGAAGGGATTCCTTAACCTGATGCGTCGCTCGGGAATCTGCAACATGCAAGAATTGGATGTCGTCCTTCGTCAGACCAATTAAGACAAGAAAAAGGAATGATGTTTTAGCACGATGACTTTTTATTCTTTTTTCTTGTGTCTTTGTCTGTAGGGGTCCACCCATCTCTATAATAAAATTTATAATTTCTAACATCATTATTGTGTGGCTGAGATTCCAAGTAGCGTATGTAGATACACTCCTTAGATGAATTCAATGTTTACTGTTTCTCTGAGAGACACATGGCAACCATCACATGGTTTTAGGCGCCTATTGTTTAGTTTTTTCCCGAAATAGGCTCCTAAAATGATGCACCCATTTTTATTCTTCAGCACTTTAAAAGGGATGGCCAAAATGAAAGAGACATTCATGTTTTCTCAAAACAAATGACTTCTCACAAGGTCCCACTATCCAGCAAGAATTCATCATCCATAAGTTCCCTTGCGCCACTTCATCCTGATGTTATTCTTTTGCTTGCTGCGCCTTCGAAAGTTGGTAAGTCTTAAAAAAAGAACCAAATGGTTTTCTCATATGAGCATTTTTCTTTTGCGCCACTTTTGAAGATAAGAACTGATTTGTATGTTGTGGACTCCGTTGATATGCGCTAACTATTTCTGAGAATAGGCGCGTACTGTGGTCCAGTGCTTAGCTTTGATCATAAGTGCGCACTACTGATATGTGCATGTTGATCGACATACAATGTTGATATGCGCCCGTTTGATCAGCGCACTATTTTGATATGTGCCATTTGATTGACGCATACTGTTGAAATGTACATGTGCTTCTGAGAATAGGCGTACATTGCTGATAGGCGTCTGTTGATCAGCGCACTATCGATGTGCGCCTGTGCTTGTGAGAATAGGCGCACGTTGCTGATATGTGCCTGTTGATTTGATGCACGTACAGTTTTCATAGATTTTGCCGACTTTTCTTTTCTTTGTTCCTATTTGCAGAAGTTTGGTTAGCAAGCTTCTTCAAAACTGGCATCGGTGATCTGGATGCTATGGAGAGCATTCTTCTGACACCCACATCAGACAGCTCACGTGATTATAACACTCAGATCAGACAGCTCAGGACTCTCTGTGTTCCAGAAGGGTCTTCCTCAGATGGTAGGAAGAGCCTATACACATGAAAGTTGGATGGTGGAGAGACAGAATTAGGAATCGTATCACAAGGGTGATCTCGTTTCTAGTTCCCCTGGCGGGTCGTCTTCTCTCCACCAGTTGTATTGACAGCAGCTCATCTTTGGGCTGCTGTACTCTGTGGTTCTCCTCTCGTATTTCTGAGAGAGAAGACCAGAGTTTTGATTCCATTGTCTAGCTCGTTGCTTCAGGTCGAGACGACAAGGAACTGGCACCAACAAATAAGAAGATCCAAAGATGTAATAGACCTTCATGTTATATTTAGAATGAAAATCCGAGATGTAATATATTTCCATTAAGATGTATCTATGTTTTTAAAGAAGGAATAAAGAATGATTTTTTCTTCTTTATGATTTGATTTTGATGTGGTGATAATAAAAATAGAATTAAGGAGAAATGTGGAGGTGACAAGTTATTGGTGTAAATAAACCAAATTCAGAAGCAGGGAGAATGTGAACTCTCGTTTATGAAAAGTGAGCAGTCACTTCGATTTTCGAGAAAGGACACTGAATGTATGAACAATTACTGTAACTTTCGAGGAAGAGAATAAATGAATGAACCATCATGTCGGTTTTTGAAGAAAGAAAAATGAACAAACAGTTATAAATGAACGAACGGTTCTAAATGAACGAACAGTTATAAGTGAACGAACAGCTGGGTTTCTTTCAAAAAGTCGCATCGGTTCTCGATGTTGACTGTTTAATTGTTCTGTCTATAAATAGAAAAAAAACTTTCGTAGATATCGTCACTTTCTTTCCTTTTTGTACAAAATGTCTTTCAAAGATTTGCTCACTCCGAAGATTGAAGGAGAGACCGAGATGCCCTCTGCTGAGCCTCCAGTACCTCCTCAGAAAGAAAGAGGTGAAGGCTCAACTGCTCCTATACCAGGAGAGGACTTGATTTCCAAGCTAGTGGAGCCTGGGAAGACTGCCGAAGAAGAGGCATTGAGGATGGCTGTCTGCAGATATTTGAACTATTGGCAAACTATGTATTTAATCATGAAGGATCGGGGCCTCCTCTCCGTCCTTAATATTATATAACTCCATTATGCTTCTGAATAAAAAATAAACTTTTATTTACATCATGTCTCTGAAAATAAAGTACATTTTGTCTATATACATAATATTTCTTGAGAAATTTTCCATTGATAGGCATCATAGCGACTTTGCCGTCCATATCTGTTAATTGATAGGCTCCATTTGAGAAGAGTTTATTTACCACATACGGCCCTTCCCATTTTGCCTCGAACTTGCCTTTGCTCATATGTGTCATAGTCATAGGACGTCTGATTGTAAGAACTAACTCGCCTTCCGGAAATGTTCGCACTCTGACTTTGCGATTGAAAGCTTTCGAAATTTGGGCTTGATAAAGTTCGATGTGCTGTTGAGCTAAAAGCTTTTTCTCGTCGAGTGCCTCCAATTGTTGAAGCCGAAGACGATCATTATTTTCTGTAGTAAGCTCGTTAGCAATGGCAATTCTTAATGAAGGAATTTAAATTTCTCGAGGTAGGACAGCTTCACACCCATATACTAGAGAAAAGGGTGTGCAACCTGTGGGGTTACGGACAGTAGTGCGATATGCCCATAGACATTCTCCAAGTTTATCACTCCAATTACATTTGTTAATAGAGACAAACTTTTTAAGGAGTTTGATAATGGTCTTGTTGAATGCTTCAGCTAACCCGTTAGCTGCAGTATTATATGCCGTAGAGGCAAAATTATTGATTCTGTTGTCATCACAGAACCTATTAAACTTTTGGCTGATGAATTGCGACCCATTATCATGGATAATTCGGCGAGGGACACCAAATCTTTATATCCCATGATGTTTGATGAAATTGATGACACTACTCGTTTTAACTTCAGCTAAAGGTATAGCTTCTGCCCACTTGAAGAAATAATCGGTTATAGCCAAGATGAACCGATGTCCTTTAGATGAAGGATGATTGATAGGGCCAATTATATCCATGCCCCAAGCTTCAAAAGGCCATGAAGCAGCAGTCGGATGAAGAAATTTCGACGGTTGGTGAATGAAATCTGCATGAATTTGACATGCACGACATTTTCTTGTATAGTCAATAGCATCTGATACCATAGAGGGCCAGTAGTAGCCCATACGTCGAATACGATCCTGAAGTTTAGGACCAGGCTGATGTGCTCCACAAACACCATCATGAGCTTCGCATAATATCTGCTTTGCTTCATGACCAGCGAGACATCTCAAGAGTAACCCATCAAAAGTTCTTCGATAGAGAGTTTTAGTAGTATGATTATAGTAGAATCGAAGCGATCGGCGACGGATACTTGTAGCTTCCGTAGGATCTTCTGGCAAGATGTCATGTACTACAAAATCAATGAAAGGTGCTCTCCAGTCCTCGCAAGTGACATTGACTTCAGTTAGATTGCTGAATTCAATGTTGTAGTTGTTTTCGACACAAAATAGTTCTCTATTAGAGAAAACAACCATTTGTTGTCTTTTAACTGGAATTGCCAATACCGCAGCTAGGTTAGCTAAGGCATCAGCTTCTGTATTGCATGCACGACGTACATGTTCGATGAAGAACCCTTTGAATGAAGAAGCTATCCTGGTTGCTGCTTCATGGTATGGTACCAAATCATGATGTCGGACTTCATATATGCTACTAACCTGATTAACTATCAGCTTAGAATCGCCATATACTTCGAGATATTCGATATTCAATTGTTTGGCTAATTGGAGTCCAATGAGCAAGGCGTTGTATTCTGCCACATTGTTAGAGCACGATCCGTCTAAAGAGTAAGCCCTTTGAATAGCTAATCTATCGGATGAAACAAGAACAATTCCCACTCCAGCCACAAGGGTACCTCCAGGTCCAATTCTAGAAGCTCCATCAAAGAACAACCTCCAGGTAGAAAATTCTTCTAAGATCATATTTGATTCTAATGTTTCGTCAGGAATCTCATCATAGAGTTTAGATGTCTCAGGGACAGGATGAGCAGATAAAAAGTCAGCAAGTGCTTGGCCTTTCATAGACTTTTGAGGAACATAAACCATATCATATTGCGCTAATAATATGGCCCATGTGGCCAGCCTAGAATTGAGCGTACTTGGCTTCTTCATTAAGACTCGAAGAGGATTGACTCGGGATATGACATGAATAGTTTGGCCTATGATGTAATGTCTTGTCTTCTGAACAGCAAATATTAAGGCTAAACATTCCTTCTCCACCGAACTATAACGATGTTCAGCTCCAATCATCGTTCGGCTAAGATAGTAGATGGCTTGTTCATGACCTTCCTTGTTCTTTTGAACTAGAAAAGCTCCCAATGAATGATCCATTGTCCGGACAAACATTAAGAAAGGTGTCACGACCCGCACCCGGTTTTCGGACGCGAGCTCGTGAGCAAGCCAGCTACGTATCGAGCGGACTCCAGCCCGGCTCGAGTACGTATAAGCTGTCCAGAATAGGGTTTCATGTCTAATCTAAACTATATCTCAATCCACAGGAATCATATAAACAAGAATGAACAATTATGGATCATGGTCTGCAGCCCATTAGCATATTGTCCGATTAGACTCCAAGAATAATATGAGTCTATAAAGTAAGCAGAGTATATCATGGTGTGGAATATAAAGCACGAGAAGATAATAAAGAAATAACATAAAAAAATACCTGTATCATACATCGTAATCCTCTACCACCCCGCTCTGCTAACTAACTCCATGCAGTCGCTAAACCTGAAGAGATCATCAGGTCCTCAGAGGACTAGCAAGATACATAAAACATGCCTATCTAATAGTTTAATCATGCAATAATATAACCAGGGTATAAACAGGAAGTAGACAGGAAACTGACATGTGGCTACTGACAGGTAACTATGAACACGGACACGGGATCAAGTATGCATAAATATGAACTGCTGGCTGATCAATGGAATACCAACCCTCGCCCCGAATGTGGACTCGCAGGTCAGTTTCAAGACAATTCACCCTCGTCCCGTGTGTGGACTCGCAGGTGCAAAGGACAACCCTCGCCCCGTGTGTGGACTTGCAGGTTGTGGGAAAGACAAAGGAATAGAAGTTCACTCACACAGACTTGCAGACACGACTCAGTCAAGATACAGATGAAGACACGGTACAACTCAGTCATGACACAGGTAAGGACAACTCTAGCATGATCCATGACGTAAACAAGCCTGGTATAACTACACTATCAAGTCATGAAATACTGATATACAAGCAAGACAATAAACTAGTAAACATGGTATCACATAAATCTATAGCAACTAAGGTAACTCAAGATATAATATTAAGACAATTGTACTATAAGCATGAAAATAAACTGTAGAGGGAGGCAAGATATACTTGCCTGGTGGTAGCACGAAGAGCCAATAAGATACCGACAACTAGTACACCATAAAGTCCAAAATCTACAAATGTCTCCGAAAGCTGAAACAGACATTGCCAACATTCTCAGAATAGTCAAATTAGCTAGGATTGCATGTCCTTAAGTCCAATTCTGAACACAGGGGCAAAACGGTAATTTTGGACAAAAATAATGTCCAACGTTGGACCCGCTTTGCACCAAAAAGTGTGCCAGAGTCAATGGTCTCTAAAGTCATCAAACTATATGTCTACGGATCCGGTTTGATGATACGAACCCGACGGTATGTCCAATTTTGGATTCCGAGGGGCCGTGCATAAAATCGCCCGTTGAATCGGACCGTAGGGCCCGCAAAACAGCAGTCCGATTCAACTGTCTTAGAATTAGACCAAACTTGGCATACAGGACCAAAAAAATGATACGGTCCTGTTGGCTTAAGTTTCGTCTCGATCTGACGAACATGCACAAAGTAATTGGAAAGTTTGCACAGAGCCCGATATGGAGAATTTCGATGGATACGCATCAAATTCGTCGCGCACACGCGACCAATTTAAATTCCGTCAAAGCCCACACGACCACGAAGCCGTTACGCACCTTTCGATGCTTTCGGTTCGCGACCACGTCGCCAGGATTGGCGGGACGCACGTCGTATCGGAGGTTTTTCTAAAAATAATTCTGTTTTTGAAGATGGTTTTCTTTGGTTTTCAAGATTCGTTTTCCTGGCATACATATGATGAACTCAAAAAATACGAGAAGGGTTTTAATTTCGTATAGGTTGTCTATAATCCTATTCAGAGAGATTTCGAAAATACTGAATATCCTGTCACAGAATCGTCTTCTAAACTGGGGGTTTGGTCGACGAAACAATAAAACTTCCTACTTGAAGGAAAGTAAATTCGTATAGGTTGTAGTCGTACCTGAGAAAACGGCTCGAGAAATGGTTGTGCGATGACGTCGTGATCGCGACGCGAAGGCTGCTATCCTGCTGCTACTGTCGCTGTTCTGTATTCGGGTGCGCACGCGCGCACGGCCCTGGCCGCCGGCGATGGCCTCGCGGCGGTGCACGGAGGCTGAGGCAGGGTCGTCCAAGTGTGGAGAAGCGTCGCGTGGGATTAGGGTTTGGGCGTTCTCGAGTTTCTCTCCGATGCACATATGTATATATATGCGCGAACTGCACAGAGGGTTGACTATGCTAACAGAAGGGCTCAGGTTACTAAGCCTGGGGGGTGAGAAGCTCAGTGGCTGATGGGCCTCTGGGCCAATTAATATATATTAGCATATATATATCTATATATATATATAATCATTAATGTATTTATATATATACATATATACACATATTTACGCACATATAATATTTATATATATACGTATACATGCACCCATATACAATATCTATTTATATATATATATATATATATATATATATATATATATATATATATATATATATATATATATATTTATGTAATGGCTGTGTTCGTATTGCATATTTTTGGAATACATGTACGTATTTTATCTTGTGTTGCATTTTCTTGGCCTTGGTTCATCTTGGTTCGGGTTGGCTTGGTTCGGTTTTGGGGTTGCTTTTGGTTCATCATGACCCAAAGAAAAACCCCCTACCTACCACCACTTACCCCCATTTATATCCCAACCACCTTTCTCTCTCCTAATAACTCAGCATTTATTCTTCTTCTTCTTCCTCCACCCAGCGTAGAGCTCCACTTAACCCCACCGGCAAGTACAACTTGCTTCATGGAGGAACTCACATTTTATTGTTTTATTTTCTTTTTCATACGATTTTAAGTCCCTTTAGTACTTAGTGTTTTCAAATTCCATGGCTCACTTCATGCAGATCTATGTTTATTTCATTTTCGGATTTCTTGGTTTTGATCTACTACAATTGCTTATTTTAGAAAACTAAGAGTTCCATGGAGTAGGCCTCATGATTTTACACAAGTTTGGTCTTGGGATGGCCGAATTTCACCAAGTCCTGGCCGAGATAGAGTTTTACGCCTACGCAATGCGTGCCAGCGTATTCCTCAGCTTTTACGTCCACGTCTTAACGTGTTAGCTAGTTCCCTTTTACGCACACGCATCGCGTGACAAGCGTACCTCATTTTATGCTGCTTGAATTTTACGCTAGCGGGTTTAGAGCTCCACTTAACCCCACCGGCAAGTGCAACTTGTTTCATGGAGGAACTCACATTTTATTGTTTCATTTTCTTCTCCATACGATTCTAAGTCCCTTTAGTACTTAGTGTTTTCAAATTCCATGGCTCACTTCATGCAGATCTATGTTTATTTCATTTTCAGATTTCTTGGTTTTGATCTACTACAATGGCTTGTTTTAGAAAACTAAGAGTTCCATGGAGTAGGCCTTATGATTTTACACAAGTTTGGTCTTGGGATGGCCGAATTTCACCAAGTCCTGGCCGAGATGGAGTTTTACGCCCACGCAATGCGTGCCAGCGCATTCCTCAGCTTTTACGCCCACGTCTTAACGTGTTAGCATAGTTCCCTTTTACGCACACGCATCGCGTGACAAGCGTACCTCGTTTTACGCTGCTTGAATTTTACGCTCGGGGTTTACCTGCTAGCGTAAAATCGAGCTAGCGTAAAATCGAGCTCTGTTTTACGCTGAACTGATTTTACGCTCGGGACTCTCCCGCCAGCGTAAAATCCTGCTAGCGTGAAGCCTTGCCAGCGTAAACCCTTCACCCGAGCCAACCCTTGCTAGCGTAAAAGTTATGCTCAAGCGTTCCTCGTATGGAATCTCAATTGCAGAGAGTTTTATGCACGTAAAATCCGACTTGCGTAAAAACCCCTTCCGCATGCACCTTGCTAGCGTAAAGCTATCTTACCTTGCTCTAGCCCGCGTAGTGCTGTTTACGCTCGGGTTTAATTGGCCTAGCGTAGTAGTACACGCGTAAACTTGGGTTCCTATGGCGTACACCTTTACCCCTATTATATATTTTTTTACGCCCATTTTATATCCGTACGCCTTTTGTCCTAAACTTGATAAATCATGATTTGATTGACATGAATGAAATGACTATTGTACTTGACGTGGTGTGATAAGAATTGACATGGCAAGGCACGACAGTAACATGACATGATAGCGGCCCGTCGTGGCGCACTCCTGACAAGTATACCTGACATGATTTTCTCGAATAGCTGTTGCGGCGGCTCCATGACATGACATGACATGACCTGACAAGAATGAACAACCTGGACACCGTGGACGATTGTACTTGTACAAATAAACCAGTATTGTCTTGCATCATGTATAGGACAGGGACCCCTGAGTACCACGGTCAGGGGTACCTACTAAAATGGACTAAGGTTAATAACTAGATTTACACAGTAGTCATGAAGAGATTTAACCTAGCTACAGGCAATCCCGTTACCTGGGCGCTCCTGGGATCTGTAGCCTGCCGTCGAGTAGGGCACATTTCCAGCACACTGTCATGTGTTGTACCCTTCAAGCTACTTAAGGGTACATGCGTTTCCTGGACGATGTACCCACCTGGATTCAACCCTAATCTTTCGACCTGGGTAACCTGGATGGTCTGCAGGGCTTGTGGCTGTGGAATAATCTCACTGCATCTTGTTAGTAATTAGGCTTGTGACAACCCTAGTTAGTTAAAGTATCAAGTCGTAATTATTGCTTGGCCGTGAAATGATTGGATGGAGTCTAACCAGTCTAGTCTTGCCCTGATCCTGTTCCAGATTACTGCATGACCAGAATGCCTGTATTTATTTTACCGATAAATGGTAAGAATTTTAAGTTCTGTTCAGACGAAGGGTTACGACCCCGGTCCTTGTTTGGTTTACGGGTTGTAACCTGGCTATCTGAATAGTCCCATGGTTATCTCATCGTATATCACCCTGTTATGCTTTTCTTAAACTCTTGTCTTATTTATTACCTTATTGTTATCTTGTGCTAATTGCTGATTTTAGTTCCTAAGTGAAGCCTCCTTTGTGGCACTTGCTCTTTTTGGGATCTGACCCAGCTGGTTTTGTATGACCAGATTTCGGAGCAGCTCCAGAGGATCTACCGACCTTCCAGCCAGATGGTGGCCACTAGACGGAACCCTGGCAACGGGTGGGTTTATTCTTGATCTCCCATTTTATTGTAAAAATATTCTTTTGAGACGTTTAGCCGACGAGCACCTGTTTAGCTCGATTGTACTTTACTTACTGTCTGCCTACGGGCTGTAACATGATTGACAGATCCTAGTGTTGATCATGTATGACTAAACTCTTGCTAGTCCTAACATCTTGTAACGACTAGCTTCATGATCAGCTGAATATGTAATATTTGGGACGCCTTATTATTGTATATTTAATGATCATACATCTTAAGACTTGTACCTACTTGCTTGTGATTGAGACACTAGGCTTGTTCATGACCATAGGAGACTGTTAGCTTGTAGTAAACCCTCATGTATCTAGACAGCCGTGACCGTATAGCGAGATGGATCCCATTTCATATACGTAGCTGGCTATGTCTGCCCCCGCTCTCCAGTATTCTGGTTCTGGGGCGTGACATGGTTTAAGTGGTGGCCCATGCAGGTCTTGTAAATCAAGATATGTGAGGGTTTACCGAATAGATGTCTCAATCAGTATTCGCCCTTGATCTCTGCTCGTATCTTCTGAATCGCTGGATTCTTGTCCTGATCACATGCTTGTAATCGTTGATCTGTCCTGGTCCTTCCTTATTGTTCCCTATGTCGTCTTCTTCAGCGACATTGTTCATGGTCCTACCGATCAGCAAGGCGGAGCACTTTTCGTGGATCAGCAGCAACCCGGGGATCAAGCCCAGCACTCCGGAGTAGCCTCCAGAGTCGTGCCTATTGAAGGAGAGCCACCAGTCTAGCCTGCAGAGCCTGATGATGGCACTCTAGTGGGTCTCATCAGGTCATTGATAGCTTCCCAAGATCGACGAGGAGATGCCTTGTACCAGGCAGTGACGGATGCTTTGACCAGAGGAGGTCATCAGTGTAACAGCGTGGCCAACAGCTTCAAGTTCTTGAACCCTCCTTTCTTCGACGGTAGTGAAAATGCTGTCGCTGCAGATGCTTGGCTCCCGGACACAGAGGTGATTTTAGAAGCAGCCAGGACCCCAGAGAACGAGAAGGTGGTCGTAGTGCGCCTGCAGTTGCTAGATCTTGCTCGCAGCTGGTGGGCAGCTCAGGCCATTGGTTTAGCAGCACCCATAGCTTGGGCGGTATTCAGAGAGAGATTCCAGACCAAGTATTTTGATGCTGTAGCTCGGTACGATCTACAGACCAGGTTTACCAATCTGAAGTAGATGGGCAGGACGGTCGATGGATATGCGGCCGAGTTTTGGAGGCTTAGTCGGTTTGCTCCCACCTTGGTGGCAACCGAGTATGATAGAGCCCAGCGGTTCCAGCAGGGGCTTTACCTGGAGATTTTATTGGCAGTAGAGCAGTTTGAGCATCAGACGTTTGATGCGGTCTTGAGAGCAGCCAGGAGGCATGAGTATACCTCCCAGAGGATCGTGGATAGGGCCGGAGGTCGGAAGAGATCTCACGGCCAGATGAATCAGTCTTCAGCACCATCCCCGGCAGCCAGAGCTTTGACTATTGGAGCTCCGAGGCGAGTGACCTCAGTGACGTCGGTCCAGCATTCAACCCCGACGTACCCTCAGCAGCAGCAGCAGAAGCAGAAGAAGCAGTCTTCCGCAGTGGGATGTTCTCATTGTGGGAAGCCAGGCCATGTGGTAGCAGAGTGTCGCAGGGCATGGGGATTGTGCCTGGCTTGTGGAGCACCAGATCATAGGATTGGATCCTGTCCGAATAGGGGTGGTTCATCATCGTCCAACCTTTCTAGCTCTTCGGTGAGAGGACCAGCTCCGGTTCAGCAGCAGCAGCAGTATCCATTGCCGAGGCCCTTGCCGCCTCAGTCCCAGGTATTCCAGCAGCAGAACCCCCAGCAGCATACTCAAGTCCAAGCCCAGAGTCAGAGCAGGCAGCGAGGATTTCAGCAGAGGAGACCAGCACCCCGAGGGCATGGTCAGGCTATGGTGATGACCGCAGAGGAAGAATTGGCACCAGGTGAGGTAGTGGCAGGTACAATTCTCGTCAACTCCCTTCCAGCTTCAGTTTTATTTGACTTTGGTGCCTCGCATTCTTTTATGTCTGCACGATTCGCGACACGGATAGGATTGGAGCCCGAGTCATTATCAGTAAGGCTCAATATACTTACTGGTAACGGACTTGAGGGAGTAGATAGAGTGTTTTTCTCGTATCGGATCGTAGTTAGCGGTAGAGAATTCTCTGCTAGATTGATAGAGTTCCCGATGGTCGATTATGATGTGGTCTTAGGGATGGATTGGTTGAGGAACCAGTACGCTAGAATAGACTGCCATATCGGCAGAGTCGTTTTCAGCATTCCAGGTGAGCCAGAGTTTTCCTTCTCCCGAGGCGAAGTTGAGCCCTCTCTTTCAGTGTTACGGATGGCAGTAGCAGCAGTTCAATTTTCCCGAGTAGTGGATGAGTTTCCAGATGTTTTCTCCGAAGAGCTTCCAGGGATGCCGCCAGAGCGAGAGATCGAGTTCACCATCGACTTGATTCCAGGAACAGCCCCAGTATCAGAGAGAGTCTACAGGATGGCGCCGTCAGAGTTAGAGATATTGTGCAAGATGATTGAAGAACTCAGAACCAAGGGATTCATTCGTGCTAGTGGATCGCCTTGGGGAGCCCCGATGCTTCTTGTGAAAAAGAAGGATGGTACGTCCAGGTTATGTATTGACTATCGTACCTTGAACTCAGTGACAATCAAGAACAGATACCCTCTCCCGAGGATAGATGACTTGTTTGATCAACTCAAAAGGGCATCAGTATTTTCGAAGATCGACTTATGGTCAGGGTATCATCAGATCAGGGTCAGAGAGCAGGACATCCCGAAGACAGCTTTTAGATCTAGATATGGGCATTGGGAGTTCCTTGTTATGCCCTTTGGAGCAACCAATGCGCCGGCAGTATTCATGGACCTCATGAATCGCATCTTCATGTCCAACTTGGATCAGTTTGTGATAGTGTTCCTAGACGATATCCTGGTTTACAGCAAGAGTGAAGCGGAGCATGAGCAGCATCTCAGAGTTGTCCTCCAGATTCTCAGGGAGCACCAGTTGTATGCCAAGTTTAGTAAATGCGAGTTCTGGCTCGATCGCATTTCGTACTTGGGTCATATCATCACTCGAGGAGGAGTAGAAGTAGATCTCCAGAAGATTGTAGCTATTGAGTCATGGCCAGTACCTAGCTCAGTGGCAGAGGTTCGCAGCTTCCTTGGATTAGCCGGCTACTACCGGCGATTCGTTTCAGATTTTATAAGAATTTCGGTGCCGATGACCCAGTTGACCCGCAAGGATGTGCAGTTTGCTTGGACAGCAGAGTGCCAGGATTCTTTTGAGAAGTTGAAGCGAGGCTTGATAACAGCTCCCATTCTCACGCTTCCAGATGGAACAGGAGGATTCTCAGTATACTGTGATGCTTCAGGCAGAGGCTTAGGATGTGTTCTAATGCAGCATGGGAAGGTAATAGCTTATGCGTCACGACAACTTCGTGATCATGAGAGAAATTACCCAACCTATGACTTGGAGCTGGCAGCAGTAGTGTTTGCACTCAAATTGTGGAGGCACTACTTGTACGGAGATAGGGTAGAGATTTTCACCGACCACAAGAGCTTGAAGTATGTTTTCACCCAGAAGGATCTTCACATACGTCAGAGGAGATGGCTAGAGCTACTTGTGGATTATGATGTCAACCTGTAGTATCATCCTGGGAAGGCCAACATTGTAGCAGATGCATTGAGCAGGAGAGCCGGAGCTTATTTCCTAACAGCGCAACCAGAGCTGTTAGCAGATCTTCAAAAGATGGGTATAGAAGTTGTTCTCCCTTCCAGTATGGCGTTGATGGCCAGTATGTAAGTTCAGTCCACTATATTCGAGAGGATCCGGATAGCGCAGTCGACAGATTCCAAGCTTCAGCGACTCAGGACAGAGTGTAAGACAGGACGTAGACCAGAATTATACATTCATGATGATGGTACACTTTGACATGGTAAGCGTCTTTGTGTACCCAGTGGAGATATCAGGCAGGAGATCAGGTCGGAAGCGCACAGTTCTCAGTATTCCATCCATCCTGGCTGTACGAAGATGTACCGTGATATCCATCAGCACTTTTGGTGGAATGGCATGAAGCGGGAGATAGCCCGGTTTGTCTCTCGGTGTTTGGTCTGCCAGCAAGTCAAGGCTGAACATCAGAGGCCTGCAGGACTTCTTCAGTCCTTGTCGATTCCAGAATAGAAGTGGGAGCATGTGACCATAGATTTCGTGACTGGATTGCCTAGATCCCCAGCTGGTAGAGATGCTATTTGGGTTATAGTTGACAGGCTCACGAAGGTAGCTCACTTCCTCCCGTTCAGAGTTGGTCAGTCGACAGCTCAGTTAGCAGAGATGTACCTCAGGCAGATTGTCAGGTTGCACGGAGTGCCAGTCAGTATCACCTCGGACCGAGATTCAAGATTCATGTCGCACTTTTGGCGTAGCCTGCAGGAGAGTTTGGGAACTCACCTCCAGTTCAGCTCAGCTTATCATCCGCAGACAGATGGCCAGTCAGAGCGCACGATCCAGACTCTTGAAGACATGTGCGATCCTGTACACTCGACTTCGAAGGTTCTTGGGAAGATTACCTGCACCTGGTGGAGTTCTCGTACAATAATAGTTTCCAAGCCAGTATCCAGATGGCACCGTTCGAGGCACTTTATGGCAGGAAGTACAGATCCCCGCTAGCCTGGGATGATGTTGGAGAGAGATAGATGCTCGGTCCAGAAATGATTGCCCAGACAGTTGAAGTGGTCAGAAAAGTCAGGGATCATCTTCGAGTTACCCAAGATCGTAAGCGTCATTGGGCCGATTCTCACCGACGTCCTCTAGAGCTTTCGGTCGGCGACCATGTATTCCTGAGGATTTCGCCTAACCGTGGCGTCATTCGTTTCGGCGTACTGGGAAAGCTTAGTCCTAGGTATATAGGGCCATTTGACATTCTAGAGCGAGTAGGAGATGTATCCTATCGTCTCGCTCTTCCACCATCGCTGAGCGAGGTGCATGACGTATTCCATGTATCCCAATTACGACGGTATATCCCGGACCCGAGCCACATCCTAGATTATTCAGAATTGGTTGTTGGTACCAACCTTTCGTATGAGGAGAGGCCCGTGTCTATATTGGACCAGAGAGAGAAGAACAAGACTATCAAGTTAGTCCGAGTTGCTTGGGGTCATCACTCTTTGAGTGAGTCAACATGGAAGCGTGAGGATGATATCCGATCGCGATATCCCGATTTATTTGACTCATGAGGTACAATGTCTTTCTTATGCCTCATACCTTCGATTCCTTACTTGCATGATTGATTGATTGCCTAGTTAATGCTTGCTTGCGATTAGTATAGCTTGTCATTGCTTCTCTAGCCTCTTGATTAAATTCCGAGGACAAAATTCTTTTAAGGTGGGTAGAGTTGTAATGCCTGTGTTCGTATTGCGTATTTTTAGAATACGTGTACGTATTTTATCTTGTATTGCATTTCTTTGGCCATGGTTCATCTTGGTTCGGGTTGGCTTGGTTCGGTTTTGGGGTTGCTTTTGGTTCATCATAACCCAAAGGAAAACCCCCTACCTACCACCACTTACCCCCATTTATATCCGAACCACCTTTCTCTCTCCTCATAACTCAGCATTTATTTTTCTTCTTCTTCCTCCACCCAGTGTAGAGCTCCACTTAACCCCACCGGCAAGTGCAACTTGCTTCATGGAGGAACTCACATTTTATTGTTTCATTTTCTTCTCCATACGATTCTAAGTCCCTTTAGTACTTAGTGTTTTCAAATTCTATGGCTCACTTCATGCAGATCTATGTTTATTTCATTTTCGGATTTCTTGGTTTTGATCTACTACAATGGCTTGTTTTAGAAAACTAAGAGTTCCATGGAGTAGGCCCCATGATTTTACACAAGTTTGGACTTGGAATGGCCGGATTTCACCAAGTCCTGGCCGAGATGGAGTTTACGCCTACGCAATGCGTGCCAGCGTATTCCTCAGCTTTTACGCCCACGTCTTAACGTGTTAGCGTAGTTCTTTTTTACGCACACGCATCGCGTGACAAGCGTACCTTATTTTACGCTGCTTGAATTTTACGCTCGGGGTTTACCCGCTAGCGTAAAATCGAGCTAGCGTAAAATCGAGCTCTGTTTTACGCTGAACTGATTTTACGCTCGGGACTCTCCCGCCAGCGTAAAATCCTGCTAGCGTGAAGCCTTGCCAGCGTAAACCCTTCACCCGAGCCAACCCTTGCTAGCGTAAAAGTTATGCTCAAGCGTTCCTCGTATGGAATCTCAATTGCAGAGAGTTTTACGCACGTACAATCTGACTTGCGTAAAAACCCCTCCCGCATGCACCTTGCTAGCGTAAAGCTATCTTACCTTGCTCTTGCCCACGTAGTGCTGTTTACGCTCGGGTTTAATTGGCCTAGCGTAGTAGTACACGCGTAAACTTGGGTTCCTATGGCGTACACCTTTACCCCTATTATATATTTTTTTACGCCCATTTTATATCCGTACGCCTTTTGTCCTAAACTTGATAAATCATGATTTGATTGACATGAATGAAATGACTATTGTACTTGACGTGGTGTGATAAGAATTGACATGGCAAGACACGACAGTAACATGACATGATAGCGGCCCGTCGTGGCGCACTCCTGACAAGTATACCTGACATAATTTTCTCGAATAACTGTTGCGGCGGCTCTATGACATGACATGACATGACCTGACAAGGATGAACAAACTGGACACCGTGGGCGATTGTGCTTGTACAAATAAACCAGTATTGTCTTGCATCATGTCTAGGACAGGGACCCCTGAGTACCACGGTCAGGGGAACCTACTAAAATGGACTAAGGTTAATAACTAGATTTACACAGTAGTCATGAAGAGATTTTCCAGCTACATGCAATCCCGTTACCTGGGCGCTCCTGGGATCTGTAGCCTGCCGTCGAGTAGGGCACATTTCCAGCACACTGTCATGTGTTGTACCCTTCAAGCTATTTAAGGGTACATACGTTTCCTGGACGATGTACCCACCTGGATTCAATCCTAATCTTTCGACCTGGGTAACCTGGATGGTCTGCAGGGCTTGTGGCTGTAGAATAATCTCACTGCATCTTGTTAGTAATTAGGCTTGTGACAACCCTAGTTAGTTAAAGTATCAAGCCGTAATTTTTGCTTGGCCGTGAAATGATTGGATGGAGTCTAACCAGTCTAGTCTTGCCCTGATCCTGTTCCAGATTACTGCATGACCAGAATGTCTGTATTTATTTTACCGATAAATGGTGAGAATTCTAAGTTCTGTTCAGACGAAGGGTTACAACCCCGGTCCGTGTTTGGTTTACGGGTTGTAACCTGGCTATCTGAATAGTCCCATGGTTATCTCATCGTATATCACCCTGTTATGCTTTTCTTAAACTCTTGTCTTATTTATTACCTTATTGTTATCTTGTGCTAATTGCTGATTTTAGTTCCTAAGTGAAGCCTCTTTTGTGGCACTTGCTCTTTCTGGGGTCTGACCCAGCAGGTTTTGCATGACCAAATTTCGGAGCAGTTCCAGAGGATCTACCGACCTTCCAGCTAGATGGTGGCCACTAGACGGAACCCTGGCAACGAGTGGGTTTATTCTTGATCTCCCACTTTATTGTAAAAATATTCTTTTGAGGCGTTTAGCCGACGAGCACCTGTTTAGCTCGATTGTACTTTACTTACTGTCTGCCTACGGGCTGTAACATGATTGACAGATCCTAGGGTTGATCATGTATGACTAAACTCTTGCTAGTCCTAACATCTTGTAACGACTAGCTTCATGATCAGCTGAATATGTAATATTTGGGACGCCTTATTATTGTATATTTAATGATCATACATCTTGAGACTTGTACCTACTTGATTGTGATTGAGACACTAGGCTTATTCATGACCATAGGAGACTGTTGGCTTGTAGTAAACCCTCATGTATCTAGACAGCCGTGACCGTATAGCGAGATGGATCCCATTTC